>JAMWYP010000027.1:1200000-1540000 GCA_025563575.1 Acacia pycnantha | reverse complement strand
GGAGGTGGATTAGAGGGCCAAGATTGTGCCAACTCAATGAAGTGCGATCCGACGGTCAAGAATTTGTCTGACAAAGCATGAATAATAACCAGATTTTTGCATATAAATAGGCCTTCCTTCCCATTTGAATCTTCACACCAAAAACCCACCAAGCAATTCGAAATTCTTGGAGCAGCAAGGAGGAGGAGGAGTCCGGGGAAATTTGCAGCGAAGCTCTGGGTAATTTCTTCGGTACCGAGTCTTAAGTTCTAGTTTTCGATTCGGTAGTTATAGTAGAAATGTTGTTTTGATCTTTAATCTTCCAAGTTAGTTTAGATATCATGTTTCAAGGTTGAATATGATATATATTTCAAAAATCATGTTGGAGTAGGAGTTATGTTGAAATTTTAGAAGATTAGAGTCAAAGTAACGAAGTGCTGGCGAAATTCCGCCGATTAGGGGATCAGGGGTAAAATTGTCATTTATAACTAAAATGTCCGTCATAATGCTTGATCATTAATAAATGCGCTATTATCCTTATAGGATATCTGTGATCTCGTACCGCTGTCAAAATATCGTATTCGGTCAGAAATACCGTATACCGTCAACGAAGGTACGCTCGCGTACTGTAACACTAACGCTGATGTTTATGGTATGCATATATGTGGTATGTATGTTGTATGTGTAGAGATGTTATACTGTTGAGTTCATATAGAGGTTAGAAGACATGTCTGAATGCTGGGGGCAATATGTCTGTATGCTGGGGGCAATATGTCGGTATGCTGGGGGCAATATGTCTGCATGCTGGGGGCAATACATATGCATTGGTTGTGATAGAGCGATTGTATGTGCTGTTGATATTGTGAATGTCTGTTGTCTGTATATGTATATATAAACATGAGCTTAACCGTTACCTGGGGTCCGTATGCATTGGACCTCAGCCCTTAACATAGCTTCAGGGTCGGGAGGACCGAGTCCACATTACCTGCTTGTCATTACATGCTCCTTACCTGCTTCTCTTCAAAACGGTGCGTTTTCATAAAAGAGAGGAATCTGACCATTAGTTTTAATTTAATCTGACCATTCATTTTTGGTGTATTCAGCGTCTTTCAACAGAAGATCTCCATTTCTTCAAAACCTTAATTCTACCAAATTCAGTTTGAGCCTCGAAAAACCTATCTCTCTCTTACCATATTCCTTCGCTGCCTTCTAAACGATTTTGCCATTCAACAATGATCTCTGTTTCAATCGTCAACACTATTTTCTCTCAAACTTCAGGTTGGTTGTTCTTTGTTTCTCCTCTGCGTCGTTATTTTCATTTCCTTATGTTTCGCCTCATGATCGTATCAGAGTTAGCCGCTGTATTAATTGTTGGAGGATAGAATTGTGCTTTAGGGTTCGTTTTGTGTGGTTGTTTGAATTTAGCGATTCAGATTCTGCATTCCGGTTTGTCGATTTTGCGGCGCGGGAATTGGGACTTTGTGTTCTTTTCTGATTCTTTTCTTGCTTGGACGAAGTATAATGAATCCTAGGGAGTATTGGTGGTTTTTACCTTCTTTTTGTTCTTCCTGGATGGTTACGTCTTTTTAATCTTAAGATTGTTACAATTAGATGTGGATTCTTGGTTTTTCTTATGCGGCAATTATTTGCAAGTTTGAGTTTGAGTTTGAGTTGTACTATATTACTCTCTGTATCTATGTACATCTGCTGTTTGTTTTTCATAATATGACCTTTTTCTCTTTGTTGCTAATTAAAAGGTTAGTGGTCAATAGTGCATTTTCCTTGAGGCTCAATACATGACAAAATTATGTCATTTTTGGCATCCCGATGCTAATTACGTACATATGCACACAATTTATCAATATTTCGCTTATACATTCATTCTCTAGAATGGATATATTATAGCTGCAACATTGGCTTGTTTTGATGTTGGACAATCGGAGATATGGAGAAATATTGAATGTGCCCCAATCAGTTGAACAAACGATTGATGTTGTTTATTTGATTGTTGGAACTTGTGTTTCTTATGCGTATTGGAATTGGAATATGGTCATGCAAGTTCAAGCTAGATCACCCGGAATTGAATGAAATGCATGGCCTACTCTTTATTTTGGGGCGAGGGGGACTGATATAAAATTTTGAATGGCTGTTCAGGAAGAATGTTTTTTTTTTGGGAGGTGAAAGCTACTGCCTCTATGTACTTGCATTGGCTATTGTAAGAAGTTATGAAAATTCCTGGATGAAAGCTTAACAAACAATGCTATATGTAATGGCCATTGTAAGAAGTTGCACAACATTTACACTGTATATTGTTACTGTAACTTGAGATATATTAATAAGGATGGAAATTAATCTTCTTGACATTGATTGTAGGTGGAGATGGCTGCTGTCCTATGAAAAAGAGCAATTTCCATCCTTCCAAAAAAATTCTTCTATGCTCTCCCAAGCTCCAAAAGAAATGTGCAATAAGCTGTGCAGCATTGATGCATCCAAAAAATAGGCATCAAAAGAGTCTAATGTCTACTTTAGTCAAAAAAAGATATCCACCAAAAGAGTCTGATCTATGTTTTAGTTTCCTGTATGAATCAAAAGATGTAATATGTGAGAGTTGTATCATGTACATATAGTGCAATATTTGTAAATGGAAATGTTGAAATGAATAAAATTTTAACATTTTCCACAATGTCTCTTTTTATCTTTCTTTTCAATACCTTGAGAATTGCTTGCATTGAGATATATTGCTTCAAGTGATGGGAAGTCACTTTCTTCATTTGCCTACACTTGTAAATATCAATAAATATGACTTGAGATATCATAGCCATATGAAATATAAGTAGTGACAAATTTATCAAATCATACCATTAATAAGTTTGTAAATGACAACGGTTGGGATGTAGATGGTGAGAAAACATATTGTGTTTGTGTAGGTTCTATAGGATGAGCATGTTGTGTTACCACATCCTTCTTTGTGTTCACTTTTCTTCTCTTATTAGATGGCTGAGCCTCTTGAACACCCTACACAAAATAAATACAAGATTAATAATCATATGTTGGCGCAGTGTATACAAGATTAAAAAATTTCATGTGTGTCAGACTTAAAAGCAATTCTCCACTCCCCCTCTTCATCAATCATATGGATAGTGTATACAATTAAAGGCTCTCTCTCATCATGTTCAATTAACTTCACAGCAAATTCGAGATCCCATTGTTCTTGGAACATGTCAAAGGCACCTGGGGTATAAGTTTTTGAAAGTTGGCGCAATATTGGTGCACTTGGATTTACTATCCTAGGTATCTTATTCCTAGAATCAAACTCCAACTTCAATTCCTTGTCCCGTTTCTTTAAAACAACTTTGTCAAAAGTGGTGAAGAATTCATTAATGTCTAAATTTGGTGACGTACATTGCTTCACATCAGCGTTTATACTTTCAGCGAGAGTTGTGTGCTCCTCATTCCTAATGTGCGAGAAGTCTTCACATAACACCAAGCCCATTTCTCCTTAATATCATACATAGATTTCAACCACCTATTTTCATGAACATCATAAGAAGATAATAATTGGCTCCAAGCTTCTTCAAACTTGTCAACTTCTGCAATTTTAGACATGCATTTGCAAAAATTAGTCAAAAAATGTGACCCACCTTTCATCAAGTTTCCAAGGTGCTTAATGCCATTTTGTTTTAAGTGCCAAGTACACAAACAATGCTTTGTATCCGAAAGAACTTCACTCAAAGCTCTTGCCATAGCTTGATCTTGGTCTGTAAAGACAATTTTAGGCTTCTTCTGCATTTGAGCATCCAAAAAAGTTTCTAACACCCACTTGAAGGACTCAATAGTCTCATCAAACATTAATGCTGCTCCAAAAATAACCGCACTTCTATGATGATTAAAGCCTGAAAAAATTGCAAGGGTCGATTACCACTATTTGTACCATATGTTGTGTCTAAAGCTACGACCTCACCAAAATGTGCATAATCTATTAACATTCCAGCATCTATCTGCCCAAAACACATTAGTAATATGTTCTTCTGTGTCCACCTGATATTTGTAATAAAATGCAGGATTTATAGCAAGTTGTTGTTGAAAATATTCAAATAAGCACCTCACCTCTCCATACTCCAAACTTCTTTTCTTTTTAGACTGAAGGTAATTTTGCACATCTATGCGAGTATATCCAACATTTTCTTTACCCCCAAAGATATGTACTCATCAAGTCAAATGTAGCCTTTTGTTGGAGACCAGACTTCCTTGCAAGGTCTATTTAACAGGCATCAACTTCTGATAAATTTCTTTGGGATACCAACAAGTGTACTGTATCTTGGGTGTGGAGGGGGTGATTGTGTTCTTCATCAAATCTAGTGATTTTGAACTTCTGATTAATACGAGAAACCACCATTAGTGCCTTACAATTAGTCCTTGTTTCACCTCGCTGCCTAGAAGATTGTCTCTCTCCTTTTCCTTCATCTTTCAGACCCTCCTTGCAACATACATACCTGTATGTTATAATTTCACCAGTTTTTTTGCTCTTTGTACCACTATGCTTCCTAGCTCCAAATCCAGTTTTTCTAGCATAATCATTCCAAAACATCCCTGCTTCTTCTAAATTTCCAAACTCCTTTCCTATTTTTGGTTTCAATTGATCATCCTCCATTATGATTCCCCTATACACAATAAAATAAACATATATGAAAAATATCAGAATTTTTGTATATAAGCACCCAAAAAAATCATAACTTTTGTGTTCTTTTAAAAGGTAAAACCAAATATATTTGGCTATTTCCATTTTCTATTTGTCATTAATTTTGGTTTCTTCCTCATAAACTCAAACTACTCCCTTATTCGGATGCATCATCTACAGAATGATTAACGAATTGAATTAAAAATAGGCTAACTGAACATCTTTCATTCCTCATCCTTATTTGTATAATGTTTAATAAATTACAATTACAAATTACATTTAATATAAATAGATATAATTATAATTTTATTGTTATCAAAATTGAATAAATATGATTATTCTTATACTTATATTTATATATCCCAAATTATATTTTATCATTTTACTGTCAATATATATCATAATAATTATTAATATTACTCTTATAAAAATACTTATAAAAATTATAATAGACGAACTTGCTTGCAGGATCCGAGGTTGAAAAGGATGCTAACCCGAATACGTGCCTTCACCTCATCGAAGGTTTAGAAGCCTTGGGCATTAGCAGCACAATCCAATTGACATAGATTCATGTCCTGCCTTTCCGATTAAAGAGCTAGAAGTTAATTCTATCCCAATTTCCTAAGCTTATTTAGCCTTACATCGGAGAGCAAGCCAGCCTGCGAAACACCATTCCCTCACAGCGGATTCTCAAGCTGCTTATTCGAGAAGTGGGTGTGGATGCCGGAAAGGTTCGAGCAACATTGATTTTGAATGACAGTGAGTTCGGTTCCTCTTCTATTTCTCGCGCTCTGGTTTCTCTTCTATTTCCCGCGCTTTGGTTCCTCTTCTATTTGCCTAGAGAGAGAAATAGAGCGGGAAGGAAGAAGCTGTGAAGAACCACGCGTCAGCTTCTCATTAGCCCACTATGTAAAACGGTGCGTTTTTATGGAGAAGCAGGTAAGAAGCATATAAGCGAAAAGAAGGTAATGTGGACTCTGGGAGGACCAATGACCGAGGATAGAGGCAAGCAGTCCGCATAGAAGATCCGGCTGAAGACTTCCCTTTTGATGTTCCGGCGGAAGCCTTCCTTTTATTGTTGCACATTACTTTTGAAATACTCGGTTACTGTACCGCTGTTGTAATTAGCCAATGGACATTTTGAATATATATATCAGTTACACTCTTACTCCGATGCTCTACTCTGATGAAAAAATTTTATACTGCTTTTGAAAACGGGATGTTAGAGAGAGAGAGATCAATATTGCCCCAAAAGTGTTAAGAAAGAGTAATTTCATGTGTGTGTGTGAGAGAAAGAGAGAGAGAGATCAATGTCGCCCCAAAAGTGTGTTAAGAAGGAGTAATTTCATCCATAGTCGTTAAAAATGTTATTGTTTATTTTTTTAACAGTCAACATAAGTTTTTAAGTGATTAAGGTGATTTTGATTTTTTTTTAACACTTTCAGGATGATATTGATAAAAAACTTTCGTATACTCACAACTTTTACATAAAAACTTTTAAGATAAAATAATTGAACCTTAACCTATAGAGAAAATTATTATATTTATTACTTACCCTAGTATTGTTTCATATTTGTGTTGGACTTATTGATTGGTAGGCTAACCAAGATTTCTAAGCCCATCAGTGTTTAAGTAAAATTAATTCTTCATATGTTTTTTTTATTGCATAACGGGGCAAATAGCCCAAACAAAACTTAATCAAGCTAACTCTTAGATAAGAAACACCCATCATATCCCTATACAACTCGCTTGTTAAACCTTCAGGAGGTTCTTCAACTGCTCCTTCAGGAATTTGAACAAAATTGGTTTGAAGCCAATCTGCAACTCTATTTCCTTCTCTCAAAATATGTTGTACTTTCAAATTCTGTACAATTCTCCAGCAGTTCCTCCACTTAACCCATGAATTTGTTATCCCGCACACCTTGTAGAACCAGACTTGTCACAACCTCCCTCGAATCTGATTTAATAATTCCATGCCGGACAGCAATCCCCACATCTCAGTCATCTGGTTTTAGTTCTGATCCGTACCCAATTTCTTTCTTAATCATTTATTCTAAAGGAATACATTTAGTCTTTTATGTTTGGTTCATGTATTGATTTAGTCCTTCAAGTTTATAAAATACTGTTATGGACTCAAATAATGGGTCTGGCAGAGGCCGAGCCCAATAGGAGTGCCTTAGGCGGGAGGCCCTCCTTGAGATAGGTAACTTGCCAATCACCTCTTTAATGTGCCGTTAATTCAGGGATCATGCAGATACTGGAGCAGGCACCATTAAGACGTGAGATACGCACGACGCCAGTAAGAAGGACTAAAGGTTAGGAGAACGAAACCCTAGGTAATCTCTATAAATGGGAGGTTACCTACCAGGTATGTTCTCCACGTTCACCATTCCATTCTTTATCATTCAGTCTCACTGTGCACACACATCACCCCTCAGGCGAAAAGCCACCCCTGTGTAGCGCAGTGATCTGCAAGCACTCTTTGATATCTCCTTCATAGATATCAGTGGGTGTCATATTCGATCCAATATGAATACATCCTAACCCCTTGAGGTTAGACATCTGTGTTCTACATCAACAAGTACATTTTTAGTCCTTTAATTTTAACACCATTTATTTCAATTAACAGAAAATGCTGACTGATCAACAATTATAAATGATGACCTAAGAAGTAAGAACAAAGCTGGATTCGATTTATATATTTTTTTTAAGAAAAAGGCACCGATTGTCCATTGTGCCTTTCCCGTTTGTTTGTTTTTGTTTTTTTTTTCAGACTTCCCCTCCCATTAGGCTTTTTTAGAAAAAAGCACCGATCGATGGTGCTTAAAAAATATTATTACTGATTTGATTTATGTGAAGAAACCTCCTCAAGTGGGTTTGTGCCGCCGGCGAAGAAGTTTGCTTCCCCTGGATTGATAGAAACATAATATACAAGGTGGACTTTACATTAAATAGATTAATTTATAGTATATAATTAATATCTTATATGGAGGGTGGATAATAATGATCGCTGGATCCAAAGGCAGAGATGGAGGAAGCCCCTATCGCTAATGGGGGAGAGGGAGAATCTGGGAGAACAAAGGAAAAGATGCCAGGGACAATGGATACTTGAAATTGAAAGTCAACATTTTTGGTTAAAAGAAACTAACCGCGTTAAAATTAAAGACCTAAAAATACACTTTATAAATTTAAGGGACTAAATTAATATCCGAATCAAACATAAAGGACTAAATATATACTACATAAATTTCTTGTGGCGAAAAATTAATACACAAGTTCTTTTAGTTTATCTCAATTTTGAATAAAATCCCTATAATCCATTTTGTTTGAATTATATAAGTTATAGTTTGATCCATTATATTCTATTTCTTTTTTAGCATAAAAATGATTGATATAGAATATTAACATAGAGTTGGTCTAACGTTGTAAGGCCAAGTTAGACCATTATAGGTCTCAAGTTCAAGTCTTAGAATAGACACTTATGTTAAGAGGGGCAGTCACTAACCTCAAACCGACCGGGTAACTGTAACATCCCAGTTTCAAAAGCAGTATAATTTTTTTTTCATTAAAACATCAGAGTAGAGCATCGGAGCAATTGAGTAACTGATATTTATATTCAAAATGCCAACTAGCGGTACATTGATCCGAGAGTTTTTGGAAATAAATAACGACAAAAGTGTCTCCCTGGCGATCCCCATGCCGTGGCAACAAAAGATAGTCTCCAGCCGGATCTCTAAACTTGCTGCTTCCCTCTCTCCTCGGTCCTCGGTCCTCCTGACCCTGACGCTATGTTAAGAGCTGAGGTCCAATGCATACGGACCCCAGGTAACGGTTAATCTCATGTTTACATACACACATATGGATTACAAATAATCACAACCTTAACAGTATATAAACATGTAACCAATGCACATGTATTGCTCCCAGCATGCAGATATATTGCTCCCAGCATCACAGATATATCGCTCCCAGCATTACAGATGTATCGCTCCCAACATTACAGATATATCGCTCCCAGCATGCATACAGTTATCTTCTAACATCAATATGAATTCCAATAACACACCACATATAAACATACCATACACACATCACATATACGCATACAATAAACACCAGAGTTAGTGTTACAGTACGCGAACGTACCTTCGTTGATGAAATTTCGGTACGTCGGTTGGTCAGTACGTAATCACAGGTATCCTATAAGGACAATAGTGTATTTGTTACTAATCAATCATCATAACAGTCATTTTAGTCAAAAATGACCATTTTACCCCTGACTCCCCTAATCGGCGAAATTTCGCCAGAACTTCGCTACTTTGACTCTAATCTTCCAAAATTTTGCCATAACTCTAACTCCAACATATTTTCAAAATAAATACCATATTTAAACTTAAAACATGATATCTAAACTAACTTGGAAGATTAAAGACTAAACTAGCATTTCTTCTATAACTACCGAAAGAACTACTAAAGCTTAAGACTAGGGACCGAAGAAATTACCCAGGGCTTCGCTACAACTTTCTCCAGACTCCTCCTTCTCTCTAACCTCTCTCTATATTTCGAAACTTGCTCTTGAATTTGTGAGAAAAGAAGTGAAGAGGGGTTGCCTATTTATAGAAAAAATGTGAGGCCAACTTGGTAATTTTTCCTTCAATAATGTCCATAGAAATTAGGGTTTTTTGGCAAGCTCATTCTCCTCCACACACACACACCTTGGCCAACCTCCCCTCCCCCAATTTCAACAAAAAGATGTCACATGATGTCATCATCTCTTGCTTTATGGATTTACCCGATAAAATTCCCCCGATCGATGTTCTAATCGTGTAATCTTAGAAAATCTCAAAAATTCCTTAGCAACTCCCTGAAGATCTAAACTTCCTCTTTCAAGATATTTGGATTAACCAAATTTTTGATCCCATTCAGGGCATTTCCTTGCCTGCTGAACATTTTCGGATAACCGTCTTCGGTTACGGAAATCACTTCGGGTAACATCAACTTCGGGACAAAAATTCACTGATTCATTATATGTCCAGTTGTTTACCACCTCATCCCTGGATTTCAAGTAATGGCTTAGTTTCTATAGATTTTCGTGTAACATCCCAACTTTTAAAAGCAGTATAAATTTTTTATTTCCAAAACATCATTTCAATTCATCAGAGTATAGCACCGGAGCGATTGAGTAACTGATACTTGTATTTCAAATGCCGTAAGTCTGGCTGGTTACAACAGCGGTACAGAAACAGCGTGGTTCAAAAGTATATAACAAAAGAAAGGCTTCTGCTGGAACAACAAAAAGGAAAGCTTCCGCTGGAACAACGAAAGGAAGTCTTCAGCCGGGCCGGGTCTTCTACTCGGGCTGCTTGCCTCTCTCCTCGGTCCTCGGTCCTCCCGAACCTGACGCTATGTTAAGAGCTGAGATCCGCACCAGATCTCAGGTAACAGTTAACCTCATATTTACATACACAACATATGGACTACAAACAATCATATCAACAACAGTATATGTGCACTCATCGCCCAAAAGCATGCATACATATATCGCCCAAAAGCATGTATACATATATCGCCCAATAGCATGCAGATATATCGCCCATGGAAAACGTAAACATAACAGTATACGAACATATCACAGAGCTATCAACTACCACATACAATACACCTAGCACATACATGCATACCATAAACATCAGATTAGTGTTACAGTACGCGAACGTACCTTCGTTGACGACGTTAGGTACTTCTGGCGGGAAAACGTACTTTTACGGGAAAACGTGAAACAGCGGCACGTCGGACAGCGTAACGGCAGCAGATCAGAGTTTCTGATATCCTATAAGGGTAATATCACTTTTATTAGTGATTTGATACTATATCTGGCATTTTAGGTAAAAATTACCATTTTGCCCTTCTACCCCTAATTGGCGGAATTTCGCCAGCACTTCGTTACTCTGACTACTTTTCTTCCCAAAATTTCGCCAGAACTTCGACGCCATTTTGATTTTCGAAAATAAAGACTAAAATAGCCCTCCCATATGATATCCAATCATACTTGAAAAATAAAAGGCTATTCTAGCATTACAACCCCTATTTTTGAAAGAACTACAAAAGCTTCAACTTTTCGAAGACTCGATCCCTACCATGTTTTTACCTCTTCAGGCATATTTTTCAATGTAATGAGGCCTAAAAACAAGAATAGGAATTTCATCCCCTACTTCCTAAATCTAACTAATAACTCTACTAACTACCGAACTAAAACTCGAGCTCAAAAGCTAAAGACTGAAGAACTTACCCGTTGAAGAACTCAGTACAAAATTTGCCCAGAGCTTCTCTCTCTTCTTTCTCCCTCTAGGTTCGGCCAAGGCAAGGAGAAATGGATGTGAGAATTTGTGAAGGAGGGGCATGCCTATTTATAGAAAACCTAAGGGATACATAAGGAATTTTTCACTTTGTTTACAACCTTGGAAAATCAAGACCAAATTGGTGTATAATTCTTGTCCATCCATGCCTCTTGGACGAACTGGAGAGCTGATGTGGCTGTAAATGAGTGGTTCCAAGTGTATTGACTTATGTTGCTTTATAGCCCGGTTTAATAGAATTTCCCCGATCGGTACAGATTCGCGTGATTTCGGAGAACTTTCAAAATTCTGGATTTACAACTTTGAAGACATGTTCTCACTTACTAGAAATGTCCAAGTTAACCTAAATTTTGATTCCATATAGGGCTCCAACAATCCAGTTGAAGTTTTCTCGAAAAACGTGTCCGAACGCGTCCGGTTTCAGAACGCATTTCTGGAATCACCAACTTCCTCAGAAAAATTCACTGATTCCAAATATGTCCATATAAATTCAAACTCATTCCTAGATGTTGAGTTAGAATTTATTTTCTTCATATCCAAAAATATGCCTATATGCATTTTTTCCTATTTTGTTTTATTAAGAAAATGCACAAACGGCTTCAGAATTAACTTCCGTAAGAGTCTAACGGAAGATAAAATTCCACTGATCAATATTCTACTTTGACTTTGAAAATCCCATTCCTAGATCTCTAGATAGGATCCGTTTCCTAATTTCTAAATTACTATTCATCATTTTTACTTTAATTAATTATATTATTAAAATATTTGCAACTTGCAAAAATTATTTTTCATTCATTTTTCCCTTTTTTTCTGCTCATTTTTTTTTTATTTCGTTTTTTTTTTATTTTGATTAATTATTTAATTAATTAAATAATTATTTTTACATAATTTTTTACAGAATTTTCCCATTGGTCCATTCTTGCATTTAGGCTTAAAATACCTAAACTCATCTATTTTTCTTCAAAATTTCCAATTAATTAGTAAATATACTTTTACTAATTTTCAACCACTTTCCACTAATTTTTGAGCTCTACATAATTATCTCTGAATTTCCTTTGCCTATGCTTAAGTAATTAGCCAATAAATACCTAATTAATTTCTTATCACTAGTTGATAATTTTCTTAATTATAACACCTCATTACCTCATAACTTTTATACTGACACATTTGTTTCCATGTGTTCTGTATTATCTTAGCATTTACGGGGGTATTACGGTCATTTACTTACTTTTTGAGTATTCTTCTACAATTTCTCCAAGTTTGTAACTTAATAAATTACCTAAATTAGGGACAATATCCTTCCCTATTTCAAATAGATTTTTACTTGCTTCTTTTATAGCTTTCACAGGGTATTTATAACCCATAATGTGTTTAGGGACCTATTTGCAAAACTTCAAACGTTTTAGGGACCTAATTGCAAACTATCTAATTTCAAGGGAAATTACCCTAACAACAAGGTAAACTCAATACAAGGTGTTTGAGACCTCATATTCACCTATTTTCAATAGGTATATTCCCCAATTTTTGATATTTACCCTAAGTCAGATTTTAGGGTATTACATTTCGTTTATCTGATTTTCTTTTTGGATATCTGATAGCTTCTTAGCCAGTTTAGTATAACCCTTTTCGGTTACGGAAATAACTTCGGAGGTAACTTACTCCGTGCTAAAAATTTACTTGTTTATAATAAGTCCTGATGTTAGCTACCTAATCCAAGGATTTTGAGATAGGATTTAATTTCTATCGGTTCCCATTTATCCTATTTGCTTTTTCACAAATATCACATTTTATATTAATATTTTAATACCACTTGCATAATAATCTTATTTTCTCTCCATTTTTTTAAAAATTTCGGCTGCCCCCTTTTTGCCTTTTTTTTTAATATTTTAATTAATTAATATTATATTTTAATTATCTTATATTTAATTTACCAAAATTCTCTCATTGGTCCATTTCTATTTACATGGATTTAGGCATTTCATCAACTTGCTAGAAATTCTTGTAGCCTTTGATCTTGCTTTATTATATTCAATCTTAGCCATTGATTATTGTTTAGTTTGTAGAAATTGATTAACAAGTTTAATTAGTCCCCTAATTACATGATTAGTAACCTTTTAGGACTTAGGGTTTTCATGTACTTAACCTCACCAATTTTTCTTAACATTTTCTAATTAATTAGCAAGTATATTTTATGCTAATTTTAGCCATAAACATTTAATCAAATGGTTTTACATAATTTACCTTGGATATTCCCTTGTTCATGCTTAAACAATTAGCCAATAATTATTTAATTAACCACTTACTAATTGTTGACAATTTTCTTAATTAGTATTAATCATTATCTCACAACTATTTTACTTACATTGGTATTCTATGCTCCATAATAAATATTAAAAATCATTGGGTCACTTATGTTCCCCAAAATAATATTTATTTTTGCCTCATTATTTTTCAAGGAAATTAATCCCAAAAATTCCCTAAATTAGAGACAACATATTCTCTAATTTTTATAAATATTTTATTGCCTCTTACGATTTATCACAATATTTTCAGGGCATTTTATGGCCCATAATTGCATTTAGGGATTTTGACACTTTATTCCCTCTAATTTCATTAGAAATTTCCCTAGAAAATAGAATAAGTATTCTACAATGTTTTAACACCACATATTCACCTATTTCCAATAGGTATTATTTACCAATTTATGATATTTATCATAAGTCAGATTTTTAGGGTATTACAGTAACAGATGATAATATATAAAAAAATGATTGATATAGAATTTCATGGATTTCATGATTTTTTTTCGGTCAACATTAAGTACATTTCTATAAATTAAATTTCATAAAATATTTAAATTAAAATTTTCGATTCAAATAATAAGAGCTAAATTCAAATAAAATAGACTATCAAGATTTGATTCAAAATTGAGGTAAGCTATAAGGGCCTATAATAAATTATTTTTCCCCAAAAAAAACATTTGTCGTTCAGCTAAAGAAATAATATTGCGGATGCAATTAGATAGCCATCGAGTCTTTGAAAAAGATGATTTTTTTTTTTTAAAAAAAAATTGATCAAGGATTTTTCCCTCGAGGCTAAGAGGGTGGGTTCTCACATCTTCCAACAAGTATATTTCTCGAGATTCAAATTTATGTTTGTCTCCTTACGGGGTAAGGCGCCTTACCACCTCAACAAACTATCCCACTTGTTGGTTTTTGAAAGATGATTAAACAAATCAAGCATATTAACTAGAAAACCATGTGAAAATCGAACCTGATGAAATAAAAATTAAAAAATAGTAACCTTATATTGATATTACCTCAATAATAATATAAAAGTAATAATATAAAAGGAGAGGGCAAATGGAATTAAGAAAGATGAATAGGGTGTTTTAGAATAAACATGTCATATTAACTAAATTAACTAACTTTCTTAATATAATAAAAAATTAGCTAAATAAGTATTATATTAACAACTAGATTAGAATTAAATTTTACTTTATTTTATTAACTTGCTTAGTACTTTTGGCTAAAATCAATTGTTGTGTGTGCACACACAGATATATTTCCTCATGTATCTTCCAAAAAGAGAAAAAGATTACTGAGAGCTCTTCCCTGGATCTGAAAGAGAGTACTTGGGTTCTCCCAATAACTAAAAAGTGTAGCATGCCTAAATCAAATTGGGGTTCGCAGTGGTGGCCGGAGGAACTAGATTGGGGAAAAAAAAAGGATTCTAGTTATAAGATATCTAATGAAACCGTTGATGGAATTGAGATCTCTTTTAAAGAGAAAGATAAATATTTGGATTTTCTTTTTGTATTTCATATTGATGATTCGATCTCCAAGGACCATGATTGGGAATTGATTGATTGATTGTCTTTCTCCGAGGAAGAGGTGAAACATAATCAACTTAAATTTGAGATAACTATTCAAAATCTTAGTGAAAGATTTGATTTATTATCTCATGTTTGTTCTTCGTGAAAAAATACCAATTAAAATGAAAGGTTTCTTTAAACAACAAGGAGCTGGGTCAACTTTTCAATCAAATATATTGAGGATGTTTCTCATCTCTTCTTGAGAAACAAACGGGTTTTTTCCTTACAAAATCGTGCTTAATTTCATAATCTTTCAGGTTTTTAATTTTGATATAGAACTTTCCCCGCTTGACGGATAAGCATTTGGAGAAATCTTTCTCATCTGAAATTGAAAATTGAGGTAATTGGATTTGGGATCCGGCTACTGTCCTCTGCAGAGGACGATCCTCTGCGCTTTTTTATATTGATTTTACACCGCATGCGGTGCACACACCGCATGCGGTAATTTTTTCTCAATGTAAAAAGGGGCAGAGGACCGTCCTCTGCAGAGGACGGTAGCCAAACCCTTGGATTTGTACCAACGAAAACCATAAATTTGATACACAATAACAATAAAAGAATATATATTATAAAATATTCTTTCTTTTTAAGTAAGATAGTGAATGGAACGGAGTTTTTCCCTTCAATCCTAACTGATCACTTACACCGAGTAGTTTGTTTCCTCTGTTTTATCTTAGTCACACACGGGTTCGCGCATATATAGTCAGTAATTCTTTGGGAGCCTGTAATGCAAAATCTTAAAATAGTAGAATTTTAATGAAATGAAAATATAATTATTCAAATTTTAGCGCATATACAAGCATGATTAATAATTAAAGCAAATATATATAAATATATATGTATTTGAATATTCATCATCAAAGTATTTGAAAGGATCAAAGTTGTGCAATTATAGCTCCTGGTGGCTTTTGCTAGATCCTCCAAAAGATGAAACCACCAAGTGTTTGAGATAGAGGCCAAGCAAGAGAACGACGAAGACGACGACGAGCATGTTGATCCAATTCTTCTGCTTCTTCAGTTCTCCAACCAATCCAACAATGGTGTCCTTATAATCCTGACCTTGCATTGAACTCAATCCTTCTGAAAATGGAGCCCTTCTCGATTTTTCTGCTTGCTTTTTACGATCTTCTGTTGTTTCTGGTGCTTTTGCTTTTGCTTTCTCCTCCTTGTTCCCTATTTTTTAATTTAATCGAATAGTATCAGTTTTGTTTTAAATAATAAGCATATACTCATGGAAGAAGATTTGAATTGATTTATATTATAAAGTAAGTTAATGGTTCAAAAGAAAGAAGAAAAAATACGCATAAAGCAGTTAATGATCTCTTATAATTTCGTAGTAAAGTACTCGTGAATTTTGATACTAAATGTAATATAAGTTTTCAATTTCTAATTAAAATTGTATTTAATTTAATTAAAAAAATTCTCTTTTCGCTCTATTCATTTTTATAATTACTATTAATGCTACCTTTATTACCTTCTGAAATGTCCTCCTTCCTGTACTCTTTTGGTGGTTCTTCCTCCTTCTGTTCCATCTTTGTCTCATCCTTCTTTGTTTCAGGCTTCATCTCTATTGCTTCCCCTGCTTTTAGTTCCTCTCTTGTAGTCGGCTTTGGGGGCGAAGGTGGTGGCGGAGGAGGAGGAGGAGCTTGTTGAGTTGGAGGCCGTGTCAGTTGAGGAGGCATAACGGCCGGAGCGATGAGCTTGGGAAACCTGACGTACAAAGTGCCTTTCTCGAACTTGGCTCCAATGTCGTTTGTGTCTGAATCTTGTGGGACTGGGAATTCCATGTAAAAACGACGCCATATGTTGCCTTCTATCTGTCGTTCACCACTCACCCTGATCTTGCGTGTTGACGATATTTGAACCCTCAATTGTTCTCTCGAAAATCCTGCTAGTAATAAATCCAAATTAATTACATAGTTTTTTATAAGCTGATTAATAGATAACACACCTTCATTGGGGTCAAAAGAATTACAACATCATATTAAGCCGTCAATATTTTTTAAAAAAAAAAAAATAAAAAAAAGGGTTAGGCCTCAGATCAGGCGAATTAAAACAGGTTTACAAATTTCAAATTACTTGTCAATTAAAGATATTGATGGAATAGAAAATGGTAAAAAAATCATTTGGAGTTGTTCTTCAAACATGTAAGTATATGAAGAAGGAAAGTGGAGACATGGATCATCAAGATGGTAAATCAAACACTACAAAATCCTTTAAAAATGGTAGAATAAAATTAAAGATAATAATCAATAAAGTTATTGAACGAAACATTTTAGTTCATAATTTATTTAAATATTTGATTGTTAATAAAAAAAACACAATGACATTATATGGCTTATGTATCCAATCTCACCAAGTATGATATGGTACTAAAAATATTATAATGTGATTAAATCATTAGAACTCAAATTCGTTTTATTTACAATGATTGATCAATTTGGTTTGAGTAAAACTTGGTACTACCTCCGGTCCTAATTATAAGAATACTTTTGTATTACAAATTACACTACGAAAGTATTTCTATAATTAGAACCGAAGAGAGTACAACATACTAACAAATCTAAATTTGTGTAATTAATTAAGAGAAATATTAAAGAGGGAAATATATGAACCTTCAAGAGGAATAATGAGGGTGTCACTTCGTTCATCACGAGCCCAATCATGAGGAGGTTGAAAATCTTCATAAACACGATATTGTGCCATCATTGTTCGTGGATGAGATTTTTCTGAAGACTGAATGAGAATGAAACTATGAGATATTTGATTTGGCCTTCGTGGCTTTTTATAATACACAAAAATACGTTATTATCATAGTTTCTGTGTTTTCTTTGAGTTCATGTCTTCTGGCTTCTTCCCTTTTCGTGACAAGCAAATATACTTTAATTTTGTTCCTTAAAGAGGGTGACTTCTCTCTAAGGCAATCCATTGTCGATGGCACAGTTTCAAGAAAATATATATTCAAATTCTTTTCCTTAAAATTGGGCTTTCAAGTTTATTATTCTTCTTTTTCTATTAGAATCATTACACACACACACACTAGCATGTTGTACACGTGCGCATTTATATAACTTTTGTTACAATTGCATATAAAAGAGAATATTGTATTTTTAATATTAAATGGCATAATAAATACCAAAAATTACATAAAATTTTAACTTGCAACTTTGCTTCATATATTCAATAGTAATTTATGAATAATTTCAAAGTATTGTTTCAATTTTTAATTGAGAATATAAAAACATATATAATTACACTTGCATGCAATGGTGCTCACGATTTAATTAATTCAATTCTATACACTAGGATTACTTGTTATTCTAAATTTCTAATATTCTGCTAATCAGTGGAGGAGCCAGAAATTTTAACCAAGGGACAAAAATAAAAAATACTATAGACTTGAGATGTGCCTTTGGCATTTCCATGAACTTGAGTGTTGTCAGCTCATAATTGTTGTCAGCTCTATAAATCTTCTGACTGTGCAAGTATCCAACCTTCCTTTGGCATTTCCATGAACTTGACAGCTCAACCTTCGACATGGACAATGTATGTTTGTGGACTACTTTGAGCAGAATTACTGTAGAAACTCAGGACAAAAACGTGAAGAATAATGTAGGAAGCTTCCATGTTTAATTAGTAGAAAAAGGAAGCTTTTTTTCTAAATGAGGGGGAAGATGGAGAGAGGAATATATAAAGGAGTTGCGGGAGAGGAAGAAGGCCAACACTTACATCTGAGTGTGCAGTGGAATTTTAGGGGGGTGGGGCCACCCTATAGCTCCCCAGTTCCGCCCCTGCTGTTAATTTAGGTGTATGATCGAGTAATAATCATATCGAATGTAATATCCTGATTATAGCTTATTACCACAAAACAGTTAATCTCTCCATATATAACTTTGATTGTGTAATCCGAATTTAAACTTACATGCATGAAACAATGTATGACCATGAGAGTGTGAGACCATCCATACCTTCTATTAATTATCATCCATACATTTATATACCCTACATCTTTTACTTTTATCATTTCAACATGTTTTAAATTTTTTCCTAAGAAAATGTAAATTTCATTCCATAATTCTTTGATGGCATACTATGATCATCATTCCATTCCATTACAGTCTCTACGTAATTCTTCAAACCAAATAAACATGAGATAAATTTCATTTAGTGAATAATTTATGAAGTCCTACGTCCAATCTTTAATATAAAATATAGTTTTTAGTGCAATTTATACTACAAACTAAATCTTTATTATGGATTGGTTATTACAAGATAACTTATAAATCCGTATGATTGATTTCACATTAAGTCATGAACAAGGAAAGTGGACACTTCATCCAAGTATAGCTAGTATTGAGTTATATCTACTACTTATTTTCTTTTTGTAGACTTCAATAGTTTCTTTTTATACAACGAAATAGATGTAGACTTTAATAGTTATCAATTTGAAACATGAGATTCTAAGCCAGCTAATCCTATCTGAACAAGTTAGATTAAAAGAAATGAGGTTCAAAAACGAATAATTCGTACACAAACACACACCCATATTTAATTTCAAGTATCAAGATTATTCATACGTATTGCGGATTAATATAAATTTGACCTGCCTAAAGTACATTAGACCAGAGCAATAAAGTGGATTGATTAAGAATGACCATTAAAATGAAAGATTACATAAAATTTTTTTACCATAAATCATTCTTATATTTTTTTTATTCGCTCCTCACAATTTCTTTAATTATAGGAACTAGTCCTAGCTATAATCATGATATGTCAATTAATCAATCGAGTTTATTGGTATAGTCTAGTATTGGAATAAAAAACTTAAAAAGAGATTTTTGTAAAAAAATAAAATAAAATAAAATGATGGAATGAAATTTATTTATTGCCAATGATTTTTTTTTTTAAAAAATTATACTCATGTTCATCTCCTTAGATCTATACATATAAACTGTAATTTGGTTGATTTTAACCTATCTAAATTCCTTGAGCAAAAAAAAAAAAAACCCTATCTAAATTCATATGGAAAAATTGTATTTAGGTCCCAGACAAGAGAAAATATGACAAAAATGGTTTCCATAGCCGTCTACTGACAAGTCTAAGGGTGTTTACTGACAAGTTCAAATGCACTATATTGACAAGTCTATGGGCATTTGACAATAAACATTTATTGCAAAAATGTCTCACGACACTTAAATGTAATTTTAAGATTTTAAAGAACCATTTTGTTATATTTTCTCTTGTTCAGGACCTAAATGTAATTTTCCCAAAAATTAATCCAGGTATATGCTGAGTGAAAAGTCATGCCATCAGCTACTAATTATCACATTTCGTTTTTTTGTTTTTTTTTTTTGCAAATTAACAAATTATAAGTATATAGGGATCAATACAAATAATTGAAGAAACTACAAAAGCCTAATAAAAAAGGGAGAAAAGCTATAAGAATGTAATTAAAAATAAAGTGAAATTATACATAGGGACTTGCATATCAAATTTTTTAATTGAAAATATATTGGAACCAAAACTGAATGTGACAACATACATCATTGTCACAAACAAAATCACAATACATTATAAGCGGATATTGAAAATGATAAAAATGACAAGAAAAGTAAAAAGATATATTAAAACCTAAAGAGTAACTCCAGAAACTGATCCAATAACATAAATGTAACCATAGTAAAGGATCATGATCATTATTAATTAAGCAGCAAGTGGAAGCATGGATTCTCTCTGAACAGCCTTCAAGAGGAGACTATCAGGTTCAAGAACCATCTGAAGAGGAACAAAGCCAATACCATTAGCCATAGCAATCATCATCTTCTTCGTCTCCTCTTTAAACTCTCTCAAATCAACTCGTCCATTCAAGTCATGATCGAACAGCACGAACAGCGAGTCGTAAACTCGGGCTGCCTCCTCCTCTTCGGTCTTCACGTCGATCCCGAAGTGAGTCTCGAAAACCCTAAGCCTCTTCAACTCGTTCAGCATCTCACCATAAGATAAAAGACCGTCCTTGTCCTCATCAAGTTGGCCAAACAGATCACTCACTGATACGTCAAACGCTTCTTCGTCTTCCACGAAGTTCACTATCGTCGCGCCGTCGAGAATTTCTACGCTCATGTTTTCTTTTTCTGCTTATAATGGAGAAGAAGAAAGGAATGTTTGAAATGTTTGTGATTTGTGTTTTGATGAGAAGGTTGGGAATGTCGGAGGCATTTATATAGATTGGAGCAAAAGTGGTTACAGTGATGAGAGAGATGAAGTTTCTTTGCCTTTTCTTTTTCTCAATACCAAAGCTTGCATGGTTTGTGACCGTTGGGTGAGATTTTTTATTTATTTTTTGGTCAAAGTTTACTTTTCAATTCCTAGACAACACCGACACGCTTTAATGATTCCTATGGATGGATGCAGTTGTGTGTCGTGACTGTCGGAATAGAACTGTAGAAACATTAGGAAGGTTTATTAATTTTTTTATTAATCTTTTCGGTGATACTTTTTAATATTTTCATTTTTTCCCACCATTTCTATTTTCAGATTAAACTTTATGGAAAAGGAGAATAAAATAGGGATAAATATCATTTTTCTTCTGGAAATTTTGGCTGAGGAGTACTGAACATCCAGAATATATTTTTTTTTTTTATCAAAATTGCTCTGAAAGTTAAAAAACGTAGTAATCTTGCCCTTCCTAATCTTGACCGTTAAATTATTACTCCAATTTGTAAACTTTCAGAGGCAAAATTGTTCCTAGAAAAAAATTTGGAGCAAAATTGCTCTAAAAAAACTTCTGGATACCCAATGCTCTTCAGTCAAAACTTACAAGACATAAAATGATACTTATCCCAATAAAATATTACTTGAGCTTGAAAATCTCAAATCAGTTTTGTTGCCTACAAAAAGTTTAGATTTTGAAATTAACAACTCACTTTGATAGGACATAATTGATTTTGAATTTTGAAATTCAAGTATTATTTTCTAATTTTTTTTCCTAAACTTTGAGTACTAGAGTATTTTTTTTTTTTTTTTGGGTTCAATAAGTACTATCTTTTGCAAGTGCTGTCTTTTTATTCATTAATAATATTCCTTTTTTAATGTTTTCAAAGCTTGATCATCTTTTATTGTTTTTAGCATTTAAATTTATTTTTTTATTGCTGAAATGTGAATTTTTTATACTTAATTTATTATAGGGTTAAGTTGCGATTTGGACAATAAACTATTAGCTGAGAAGCGTCCAACACAATTAACTATTAAGTGGACCAAAAATACCAACAAACTTTTAAAAAGGTGCAGTCAGCACAAAAAATGTTTTACTCAGGAGCGCCCAGCACAACGCCGTTAGACAAAAAGTTAACGTCTGTTATCTAAGGTGCAGATTGGCCAACGAACTTTTACTCCAGGAGCGCCCAGCACAAAAAAGTTTTACTCAGGCTCCAGCACAAAATTCTAAATTTCACTAAATTAAATAATTTTTTTCTCAATTGCCATTATTCAAAACTACTTGTATAGATATCTATGGACAAAAATTATTCATTCTTCAATTTTGTCAAAATTATAATTTTCTAAAATAAACAATTTTTAATTAAAAATATAATTATATGATTTAAATAAAACTTAAGGTGTTTTTTAATTTATTATATATGTTAAACACAAAAATTATATGATTTATTTTTATTTTAGAAGAACTTTATGTGTGTTAAAAAATTCATTTAATGTTAATAAAATTTTCGTAGGCCAAATTGCTCATTAACTTATTATTAAATTGTCGTTCATCAAGCCTCTTAAATTATCTTCTTCTTTTTTTTTCAACAAGTCTCATATTCATATAATCAATAGATCATTTAATTAACAAATATATCATCAAGTTGCCGGATTTATATTATTAAGTATCAATGTTGATATCCATTAAGCTCTTTTTATAAAAATAAAAATCAAACTCATTTCATTTCTTTCAGGATATAATAGATTTTTTAGATTTTTTAAATTTCATTAACATTAAATGAATTTTTTAACTCACATAAATTTCTTCTAAAATAAAAATAAATCATTTTTTTGTTTAACATATATAATAAACTATAAAACACCTTGAGTTTTATTTAAATCATATAATTATATTTTTAATTAAAAATTTTGTTTCTTTTAGAAAATTCTAATTTTGACAAAATTGAAGAATGAGTAATTTTTGTCCATAGATATTTATATAAGTAGTTTTGAATAATGAGAATTGAGAAAAAATTATTTAATTTATTAAAATTTAGAATTTTGTGCTGGGAGCTCCTGAGTAAAACTTTTTTTGTGTTGGGCGCTCCTGGAGTAAAAGTTCGTTGGCCAATCTGCACCTTAGATAACAGACGTTAACTTTTTGTCTAACGGCGTTGTGCTGGGCGCACCTTTTTGAAAGTTTGTTGGTATTTTTAATCCACTTAATAGTTAATTATGTTGAACGCTCCTGAGCCAATAGTTTATTGGCCAAATCGCATCTTAACCCTTTATTATATAACAAGCTCTTGTTATTGTTGTAAAAAAAAACTATTGTTATTAATATTTCTAGTAATTTAAAACCTACTTTTTCTAGTTCAATTTGACAAAAATATATTATTTATATAAGACTAACTACAAAAATATCTTATCCTTAATTATAATTAATAATATTTACTCTTAAAAACTCCTTGAACATCATTTCGTCGTTTTCCCTGGTCAGAATCCTCCTAGAGATTTCTCTAACTAATTTTCCACCTAATAATTACAAATATTACCTCAGGTCCTTAATATAAGATCTAGTTTATAGTGTAAGACCAAAAATAGTATATAAAAGCTAATGGATGTGTTTATTTTAGTCTTAAATCAGGGGCGGATTTAGAGGGGGACTAGGGATGGCCCCCCTAAAATTAGAGAAAAGACCCAAAAGTTCAGGGAATCATATTTTTGCCTTATAAAAGTTTCAAGGTTTTTACTTTAGTCTCTAATAAAGGTGTCATATAAGGACTATAATGAAAATACTTAAATTTTTATGAGGTTGAAATATGATTCCTGAAACTTTGGGTCCTTGTCTGTAATTTTCACCCCCGTAATATGTACGCTATAGACTCCTAATGTGAAGTAGCTTTCTGAGTATTATATGTATTTCCTTCCATAATAATATTTGAAACGGAAAATGAATTATCTAGTATTCTTTAACAATCTTGTATGCTTTAAAAATAAAATAAAATAATATTATAAAAATAATTCAATTTTAAATTTTATTGTGTTACTTATTTTAGATTTAATTTAATATTATTTCCTCAAGTGCAATTGCACAAATTGTAAATTCAACCAATATTCATGTCATAAGTGCTAGCAACCATATGATCATGACAAGGCATATATATGTTACTTGAGTTATTACTCCTTCCTGTCCTAATTATGGGATAACATTTAGGAGTTAGTTTTGATCCTAATTATATAACAACATTTTAATTTTTATTAATTTCTTCTAAAAATACTCCTATTTTATTCTCTCAAGTGTGTTTGTTTTTTGTGAGTATATATATATATATATATATATATATATTAGATATATATGATATATTAGTGTATATATGTATATGTGTTGTTTTTATATAGCCATGTGTATACATATATGTGAGTGCATAGACTCTTATGATAATTGAAACTTTTAAATTGTTGGATTTTAATTTATTTATCAATCAACTGATGTTAATTTACACACATATATGTGTGTGTGTGTGTGTGCCCACACCCACACATGTGTGTGTATAGGTATATGTATATGTGTGTGTGTGTGTGTGTGTGTGTGTAGATTTATATGTATCCATATATATACACATATATATATGTATATATAGCAAGACCATTATTTTAATTAGAAATCGTGTGAAAAGGAAAATTCTAGGTTGGAGAGATATATGACAGGGGCTGTTGATTTACTTTTACCTATGTCATTTTAAATTTATATAAGGAAATTTTTGTAAAATGAGTAAAATTAACTAATTTAACTCCTCTTCTTAATCTTTCCAAAATCAATTAAATATGTCTTATAATTAGGACCGGAGGGAGTACTTTATAGTCCAACATGTTTTTGGGTCTTCATGGGGCGGGGAAGATTTGGTCCACAGCATGTGAAGATTGAAAAATTTATTTCATCAATAGTCTAAATCTAGTAATTAACTTGCAACTTTCGCTCTGGTTCTTATTATAAGATGGAATACTAATCAACAATTCTCACAAACCAATAAAAAATGAGTAAGAGCATTAAATTAGTCCTAAAATTTAAGTGATTTACAATATTATATTTATGAATTACATTAAACTATAATATCATATTAATTATCACTATCTCCACTTCCCTTATTAAATATGGGTATATATGGAAAAAAAAAATTTAATGCTCCTTAGAAACTAATAAATGCCTTATAAAAATGACCAAGAGCATTTGTTAGTTGGTGCCATATAATTAAAATCATAGGGAGTAATTTGCAACTTAACTTTTGAAATTCAACCTTAATTTATAAGCAACTTATATCTCAACTTCCACTTTATATGCAATCATGTTTGAGGTATTATAATGCACTGGACACCTCTTCTAATTTCTAGTAAGGATTTGGAAAATTCACTAGGTGAGAGTGAGTAACCCTTTTGTCAGATCCAACACCGTTTGTAATAAGTTCAGGATCCCAGGTCGTGGGTTCGATCCTCTGTCGTGGGACTCCTGTAGGCGATTTGTAAGTCCCAGTAAGTCCATAGAGCCGGCGATGCCAGCGCTTGCAGTGAGGGCGATTTTTCTCCTTTTTAGTATTTGTTTAACCCTATGGCTAGTTTCGCAGGTAACTATGAAATTCAGTGGGCCATAAACTGTGGGCTGAAGCACATGAATTGGGCCGTTAATGGATCTAATTGTAAACATAAAGAATTGTGTTCCTCTGTTCTTTTATTTTTTTAAAGTCAAAACTTTGGCTTCCTCTTTCGGTGCCAAAGATTTTGAAAACTTTGAATGAGAATATTCCAATTTTATTCCCTTTTTGGTTTTTTTTTTTCCCTCAAAAGGCATTTATATTAATACTTATATCAAAAGTTACATCAAATCATGACCATTACACTAAACGAAAACAAATTGGAACAGAAAGACTAACAAATACAACAAAAACAAGCCAAATGTAAGGAAAACTAATCACCACTAAAAAGGTGGGAATAAAAGTAACATTAGTGACTGCACTGGCTTTCTGGATATCCAAGGTTAAAAATGACATGAAAGAAGATGTTGGTTGCAAAACCCACCCTATAGGGCACATCTCCTTATAAGCGTATGCTGCAAATTGATCAACTACATAATTGCCTCGTCTTAGGGTAAAGGGTGGAGAAAACTCAATCTCAGAAGAAAGAAGACAAGTGATGTCCTGAAGAAAACTTTTGCTCCTCCATTGAAGCAAATCTGGTGTTGTCGACCACCCACCGAACAAATTTTGGCTAACACTAGCGTTTTGGATTCGTCACTATCGAACAAACCTAACAATGATCCTCTTATAGGTAAAGCTTATAACAGTAGTGACCATCGATAAAACCTCTCCCCCCAAATCGTGAATCCAAGCCAAAACAGAAAACACCACCACTAATACCCAAAACCACAAAAAAGTAGAAACACGCAAACATAAAACCACAAAAGCAGTAGAAAAGGACAGGCATCCCCTCTGCCAGAGAGGGAGACATCGTAAGAGTAGCTCCCACTGCCTCAAGAAAGATCCAAAGAGGGAGAGCAAAAACTCGCCCTAGAGGCGAGAGATGACCACACCTACACACAAAGGACGCTAGTGACGATGAAGACAGAGAACAGAGGAGGGCCGACGCCAGTGAAGATAGAAGTGAAAGTGGAGCTTGAATCACCAAGAGGGGGGTGAATTGGGGATTCTCAAAAACTTTTCGATGGCTCTGTTTAAGGATTCGAAACTGAAGGTAAAACAGAGTATAAGGAGAAGAAGCAAGACACAAGGATTTATACTGGTTCGGTCCAACAACTTGACCTACGTCCAGTCCCCGATTGATTACACACTCTGCACTCAAGAGTAATTCTCTCTCTAGAACTTACTCCCCCTTACAAGTTGTAATCAATAACCCCAATCTCCAAGTCCCCTTGACTTGAGATAACTTACAAGAATGATTTACAATCAAGAAAAACTCTCTCTAAGAGTAGATATGATAAACACTGAAGAATAAATGTATCAAAGATACTTTACAACAGAAAACTCAAAGAGTAGTTGAAACTTTAATAATTTTCGTTCTTGCACAGGTTGGTTGTTGAGAAGACTTGAATGCATCTCTATTTATAGGTAGAGATCATTAATTGACCGTTATAAATCCTCAGATAACCGTTGGAGTGATTAGAGGATGATTAATGAAGGTTTTGGTCTTCTCTCTCTATTCTTTAGTTAATCCAGTTTTGCAGAAATTCAAAGTTGACTCTCTGACTATTAATCCGTTGGGAGAGCAGTTTGCTGGATGTGGAAGGCAAGCATTAACTTCTCCAAAACTTGTGGAGAATGTTTGTCCTAAAGCATATAAGTTTTCTGCACTTTTCATTAAATGTGCTGACATGCTTTTTGCTTTATGCTAAGTCTCCATTTAATCCTGTCTAAATCATCTGAAACTCACTAGCAAACTGATTAAACATAGTTAAGAATAGTAATGAGTGATGATATAGAGTATAAAGATCAAACACAAAGATTTTGCAGATTTATTCTGTTCGAAATTCAAATCTCGCGATGGAAACTCGAGTTGGTTCATCCAAACTCGAGTTTTCATGCTTCAGTGTTCATTCAGCAGAATACCGAAACTCGAGTTTTCAATCCAAACTCGAGTTTTCTCCTTTCAGAGACAAATATCGCGATTT
This sequence comes from Acacia pycnantha, assembly GCA_025563575.1. NCBI lineage: Eukaryota > Viridiplantae > Streptophyta > Magnoliopsida > Fabales > Fabaceae > Acacia > Acacia pycnantha. The sequence continues at coordinate 1,512,239 of JAMWYP010000027.1, read as the reverse complement.
GGCATTTTGGACAAGACTAGTGAATAGTGCAAAACTCGAGTCAATAAGTGACTAACTCGAGTTTTGGACTTTTAATGAGAAATTATGTCTTAGTCCAAAATCTCAAAACTGGAGTTTCCAAATCATAACTCGAGTTTTCAAATGATCAAATTTAGCAGAGCTCTCTGCCTGGTCAAAACTCGAGTTTCCAAAACTTAACTCGAGTTTTCTCATTCGTTGAAAACTTTGGAAACTTCTCTGTAAGGTCGAAACTCGAGTTTTAAAACAGAAACTCGAGTTTTCTCTTTTAAGAGAAAACATTGAAAAACTTGGTTGATTTGAACACGGGAGTTTTCACAAGGTCAGACATGAGCATTGTTCTCAGATGATGGAAACTCGAGTTTTCTATGTAGAACTCGAGTTTTCATAAACTTTGAAAATCTAAGAGAACTCTTAGTAAAGTCTAAACTCGAGTTTCCTATGGAAACTGGAGTTTTGATTTCTTTGAAAAACTTGGTTGCTCTCTGTCTTGTCAAAACTCGAGTTTTCTAAATCAAACTCGAGTTTGCTTTGTCTGTGAAAAACTTGAATGCTCTCTGTATGGCCAAAACTCGAGTTTTCAAACCTTAACTCAAGTTTACCTTTCTTTATAAAAATTTGAGCATTTCTCTGTCAGGCCAAAACTCGAGTTTGAGTTTGCCTTAGACAGTAAGTTTTTCAACTTACAATGACAAACTTCAATCGTGTTTACAATTGTCCGTTATCATCAAAACCAATTGAGAACTAACAAGAAGCTCATTGTTGTGTCTCTCTCTCCAATCTGAAAATCACGACTCCAACCTTCTCCAGCGCTTACTAGATTTTGGTACTTCGGACTCCACTCTACTTCTCTATCGCGGCTGAGGTTCAAGATAAGGGCTCACGGGTGGCAAAGAAGCCGCTGGCGAGAGAGAAACCCTAATGTTGGAAGTCGAGAGAGAGAGAGTCACGAGAAGGAGTCAGGAGCGCGTATATCAGAAACCCTTTAATTCCTTTTTGGTTCAAACACTGACACTTCAATAATTAATAATCGCCAACTTTTTCATATTTCAAACACACGAACGTCTCACAAGAATGAAAGCAGAATATCACCTAAGGGGGGTGAATCGGGTGATTTCAAATTCTTTTTTGAATAAACCGATAAACACAGGAAACAGAGACAGAGAAAAGAATAAAGAGAATATGAACACAGAGGAATTATACTAGTTCGGTCTAAACTTTTGACCTATGTCCAGTCCTTAGACACTCTGGGTTTTTCACTAGCTCTCAAACACGATTACACACTCTGCACTCGAAGTATTCCTCTCACACTAGGATTCATTGCCCCTTACAAGTTGTAATTGTAGAACCACACTCAAGGTCCCTATACCTTGAGATTAAACAGATAATCAATCAAAAGATTAAACTTTCTAATAGAGTAGATAAATATAATCACTGAAGTACAAAAATATCCGAAGATATTATGAGTATTGGATGAAATAGTAGATCGTAATAAATTTGATTGAACATTCAGATGTTTCGGTAGTTAGCGAATTCAATGTTCTTCACTTTTATACCAGCTGCCATTAATGACCGTTGAAGAAGCTTTAAATTAGCGGTTGAGACTCTTCAACTGTTCCGTTAGACAAAAATGGCTTCCGTTAGACATAGTCGAATGTTGCTTGATTAAGTTGCTTTCGGATCACCGTCGATATGCTTCTGGTCAAAGGTTGACTTTGAAAAGATACTTTAGTCTTTCGTCGGAATGGGTATGTCTTGTAGGAATCATTTGGTCTGCTCTGATTTTCATTCCATGTGCGTGCTCTGTTTTCTGCAAACAATTAATGTTTTGACACACGTTGTTGCTTTTTGGCCATTTAGCGCTAAAACATTCGTTAATGATTTGAAACTCACTCAAAAAGATGATTAGTAATAATGTAAGTAAGATTGAGTGGTATTTAAACAGAATCGAATGGTAAATCAAAATATTTGAATTTACGATTACTGTTACAACGAGGATCTTTAAGTGACAGATGAATAATACTCGAGTACCAGTCATATTGTGCTCGAGTAAGCTTTCAAATACTCTTCAGAAAAGACTTAACGTCATTTTCATGCTCGAGTGCCAACTTAGTCTTGCTCGAGTAAGACTTCTCATCTGCTCGAGTAAGGTCTCAGTAATTCAAAACAGGAGTTTTAGAACGACCATGCTCGAGTACAAGGAGCCACATGCTTGAGTATGGTACTCAAGTACAATCTCAGATGTGCTTGAGTATCATCTGAACTTTGCTGAAAGACACACTAAGAGAAGACATAAGCAAGCCTATGCTCGAGTACATTTTTCCTCATGCTCGAGTATCATGCTCGAGTAAGAGTAAAACAGTGCTCGAGTAAGCTTTAACAATGAGCAAATATAAATTTAAGAGAAACATGCTCGAGTATAACATTACCTTTGCTCGAGTAGAACTTACAATGTGCTTGAGTATGATTTCTAAAACTTAAGCATTCTTCTTATCAGCAATTGTACTCAAGTAATACTGCATCAATACTCGAGTATTGTGCTCGAGTAAGCTGAAAAGCTTGCTCGAGTGCAGGTTCTTCAAGTTCAGCACATAGAGCTTTTACTGAGGGTATGCTCGAGTAACTTGACACATTGCTCGAGTAAGGTCCTGAGAACACTTCAACAGAGACATTAGCTTAAGTATGCTTGAGTAGGCTTATCAGCATACTCAAGTAGACTCTAGACTTAGGCAATTTATACTGATTCAAAACCTTATACCTTTTCAAGTCTTGTTATCATCAAAACTCATAAACTGAGAACTAAAAGAGAATACAGAATTACACTTGCATGCAATGGTGCTCACGATTTAATTCAATTCTATACACTAGGATTACTTGTCATTCTAATATTCTGCTGATTTAGGTGAATGAGTAATAATCATATCGAATGTAATACCCTGATTATAGCTTTTCACTACAAAACAGTTAATCTCCCCATATATAACTATTGATTGTGTAATCCGAATTTAAACGTATATGCATGAAACAATGTATGACCATCTATACCTTCTACTCACTCTGATTCTAATTATAGGACCAAGTTTGCACTATAAATTTGGTAGACTGGAGGTAGTATTAATTATCATTCATACATTTATACCCTCCATTTTTTTACTTTTATCATTTCAACATGTTTTTATTTTATTTTTTTCTAAAAAATATAAATTTCATTTCATAATTCTTTGATGGCATACCATGATCATCATTCCATTTCATTACATTCTCTACATAACATTCTATTACATTCTTTGTAATTATATTCTTCGAATCAAATGGACAGGAGATAAATTTCCTTTAGTGAATAATTTATGAAGGACTACATCCAATCTTTAATATAAAATATACTCATCCGGTCCTAATTATAAGACATAGTTGACTTTTTTGGAGAAATTAAGGAAGCTAATTAAATTACTTTAGAGTATTTTTATTTTTATTTTTTTCTTCAAAGTAAGTAGTTTGACTAATAAACTAATATATAATCTAAAGAAACACAACATATAAAATGATTAAGTAACTTATTTAGCTTCCTTAATCTTCCCAAACAAAGTCAACTATGTCTTATAATTAGGACCGGAGGTAGTAGTTTATAGTGTAATTTCTACTACAAAATAAATCTTTTATTATGGACGGCATAGATGTTAATGGTTATCAATTTGAAACATTGAGATTCTAACCTAGCTAATCCTATCTGAACAAGTTAGATTAAAAGAAATGTGTTCAAAAATGAATAATTCGTACACAAACACACACCCATATTAAATTTCAACTATCAAGATTATTCATAGTTATCGTGGATAAATATAAATTTCACCTGCCTAAAGTACATTAGACCAGAGCAATATAGTAGATTGATTAAGAATGACTATAAAATGAAAGATTGCATAAATATTTTTTTACCATAAATCATTCTTATATTCGCTCCTTACAATTTCTTTAATTATAGGAACTAGTCCTATAATCATAATATGTTAATTAATCAATCGAGTTTATTGCTATAGTCTAGTAGTATTGGAATAAAAACTTAAAAAGAGATTTTTGCAGAAAAATAAAATGATGGAATAAAATCTATTTATTGTCAATAAAAACAAATATTATACTCGTGTCCATCTCCTTACATCTATACATATAAACTGTAATTTGGTTGATTTTAACCTATATGAATTCATATGGAAAAATTAATCCAGGTATATACTGAGGGAAAAGCCATGCCATCAGCTACTAACACATTTAATTTGTTTTGCAAATTTACAAATTATAAGTATATAGGGACTTGCATATCAAAAATTTTAATTGAAAATATATTGGAACCAAAATTGAATGTGACAACATACATCTTTGTCACAAACAAAATCACAATACATTATAAGCGGATATTGAAAATGATAAAAATGACAAGATAAGTAAAAAGATACATTAAAACCTAAAGAGTAATTAATTCCAAAAACTGATCCAATAACATAAATGTAACCATAGTAAAGGATCATGACCATTACTAATTAAGCAGCAAGTGGAAGCATGGATTCTCTCTGAACAGCCTTCAAGAGGAGACTATCAGGTTCAAGAACCATCTGAAGAGGAACAAAGCCAATACCATTAGCCATAGCAATCATCTTCTTCTTCGTCTCCTCTTTAAACTCTCTCAAATCAACTCGTCCATTCAAGTCATGATCGAACTGCACGAACAACGAGTTGTAAACTCGAGCTGCCTCCTCCTCTTCGGTCTTCACGTCGATCCCGAAGTGAGTCTCGAAAACCCTAAGCCTCTTCAACTCGTTCAGCATCTCACCATAAGATAAAAGACCGTCCTTGTCCTCATCAAGTTGGCCAAACAGATCACTCACTGATACGTCAAACGCTACTTCGTCTTCCACGAAGTTCACTATCGTCGCGCCGTCGAGAATTTCTACGCTCATGTTTTCTTTTTCTGCTTCTAATGGAGAAGAAGAAAGGAATGTTTGAAATGTTTGTGATTTGTGTTTTGATGAGAAGGTTGGGAATGTCGGAGGCATTTATATAGATTGGAGCAAAAGTGGTTACAGTGATGCGAGAGATGAAGTTTCTTTGCCTTTTCTTTTTCTCAATACCAAAGCTTGCATGGTTTGTGACCGTTGGGTGAGCTTTTTTAAATTTTATTTGGTCAAAGTTTATTTCTCAATTCCTAGACAACACCGACACGCTTTAATGATTCCTATGGATGGATGCAGTTCTGTGTTGTGACTGTCGGAATATAACTTTACAAACATTAGGAAGGTTTATTAATTTTTTATTAATCTTTTCAGTGATATTTTTTAATATTTTCATTTTTTTCCCAATATCTAATATTTTCAGATTAAACTTTAGGAAAAAGAGAAAAAAAATACTAATTGAACTTCAAAATGTCAAATAAGTCTTATTAATTGCCTACAAGAGTTTAGGAATTCGTTACAAGAGCATATCAATTAACAACTCACTTTCGGAAGAAATTATTGATTTTGGATTTTAAATATTAAGTATTATTTTCTATTTTTCCCCCCTAAGCTTTAAGTACTAGAGTACTTTTTTTTTTTCAATAAGTACTATGTTTTTTTGGCCAGCAAGTACTATGTCTTTTTATTCATTAATAATATTCCTTTTTTATGTTTTCAATGCTTGATCATCTTTTATTGTTTTTGGCATTTAAATTTATTTTTTAATGCTGAAATGTGAATTTCTTATACTTAACTTATTATATAACAAGCTCTTGTTATTGTTGTAAAAAAAGCTATTGTTATTAATATTTCTAGTAATTTAAAATCTACTTTTTTTCTAGTTCAATTTGACAAAAATATATTATGTATATAAGACTAACTACAAAAGTATCTTATCCTTAATTTATAATGAATACTATGTACTCTTAAAAAGTCCTTGAACATCATTTCGTCATTTTCCCTGGTTAGAATCCTCCTAGAGATTTCTCATGAAATTTTCTAGTTTCTACCTAATAATTATAAATACTACCTCTGGTCCTTCATATATTAATATATATAAAGTCTAGTTTATAGTACGTAAAACTAAAGATAATATATAAAAGCTAATGAATGTGTTTACTTTAGTCTTAAATGTAATATTTTCACTACAAAAAAACATCGTATTACCCACAGAAAAAATTCTATGGGAAATTACTCAAGGAATTCCGTGGAAAATTTCAGTGGGTAAAAATTACCCACGGAAAAATTTCCGTCCCAAAAAAAGACGTGGTAAAATTTTCGTTGAATAAGTCACACCTTTTTTTGGGACGGAAATTTTCCGTGGGTAATTTTTACCCACGGAAATTTTCTACGGAATTCCGTGGGTAATTTCCCACGGAATTTTTTCCGTGGGTAATACGATGGTTTTTTTGTAGTGTTTAATTCATTTAGTCTCTTACATTTATATTTTTCCCTCTAAAGGAAGTTTATGTATTATATCTGAGACTAAAATAAACTTTCTAACTAACTGTAGATTGAGTTGTTGACCAAAAAAAATAGGGTTAAGGAGCAATTTTACACGACTTTACCCAGGAGCGTCGGCACCACGAGCTTTTACGGAGCAAAGTACACACGTGGTTACGTTTTGGGAGCGCCAGACCACGGCCGTTAGTTGACCGTTAGTCAACGTTAAGTTGGATGAAATGAACAGAACTCGGGTAAAAGTACACTTTTGCCCTTAGTTTAAAAAAAAAATTACACTTTTGCCCTAAGTTTTTTAAAAAAAAAAACTAAAAATACCCTCCCGATGGGCCCCACCACCGGCCACCACCACCGCCGGCGGTGGTCGGCCACCACCGTCGGCGGTGGTGGTGGGCGCCGGCGGTGTGGTGGTCGGTGGTGGGGCCCACCGGGGGAGGGGGTATTTTTAGTTTTTTTTTTTAAAAAAACTTAGGGCAAAAGTGTAATTTTTATTTAAAACTAAGGGCAAAAGTGTAATTTTACCTGAGTTACTGTTCATTTCCATCCAACTTAACGGTTGACTAACGGTCAACTAAGGCCGTGGTGCTGGGCGCTCCCAAAACGTAACCATGTGTGTACTTTTGCTCCAGAAAAAAGTTCGTGGTGCTGGGCGCTCCCGGGGGTAAAGCTCGTGTGTAAAATTACTCCTTATCCCAAAAAAATATATAGATCGAGTTACTGTACCCTTTGAGAGCTTGGAACCTTAAATTAAGGCATTGCACAGTTGGGGTTAGAAGGAACCTGGGGGCAGGTTCATGTGCGAGCACCCCCTTTTGCGAGTCAGTGGGCTGCCATACTCAGAATCAGTTGGCTTAATTGTTGAGTGTTGTTAACGCGTCGAAGTCAATCTCTGAAGAAAATCGGGGCCGACCAACCATGATGACCAATCTCCGCCCATTGATTATGATTACTATCTTCCATTCTCTCCACTAAAAGTATGTCCCCCGCAGAAAGACGGCGAACCAATCTTCCAGCTAACCTATGTTTGGGATTATGTTTAGGGTCATCGGAAATGATTATTCACGTAGATAAAACTCTTCTTATATATTTATCTCATATACTATAAATCATAATTGAAAAGCTGTTTCTCATAGCTCAAATCACCATGAGTGTTTGACAATGTTTTAAATAATAAGGGTTAACGGGCAAAAATATATGAGGTTTTTCCAAAAGTGCGCTCAATACTAAAAGTTTTTTTGTGGTAAAAGTTGTAATACCCTGAAAATCTCACTTATGATAAGTATCATATTGAGTAAATAATACCTATTGGAAATATGTGAATTTATGATCTCAAAGACCTTGTGGAGAATTTATCTTATTTTTGGGGTAATTTCTCTTGAAAAAGAATAATTTGCAATTAGGTCTCTAAAACATTTTGGAAGTTTGCAAACAGGTCCCTAAACGCATTTACATGTTATAAAATACCCTGTGAAAGTTATAAAAAGGGCAAGTAAATATTTATTTGAAATAGGGAATAATACTGTCCCTAATTTAGGTAATTTATTAAATTATTACCATAAATAAATAAAGGGGGAAAAGTTAAAATGTATTATAATGACCAAAATGCCCCGTGAATTTAAATATAGTGCATAAGGCATAAAACACTAATGTCAGTGCAAAAGTTATAAGGTAATGAGTTGTATTAATTAAGAAAATTATCAAAGAATAGTAGGGAGTTAATTAAGTAATTATTGGCTAATTACTTAAGCATAAGCAAGGGGAAATTCAAAGATAATTATGTAAAACCCTATAATTAGTGAATTATGGCTAAAAATTAGCATAAATATATTTGCTAATCAATTGGAAAATATAGAGAAAAATTGATGAAATTGAGTAATTTTAAGCCTAAATACAAGTATGGGCCAATAGGAAAATTTTGTGAAAAACTATGTAAAAATAATTAAAATAATAATTAAATAGTTAATTAAAAAAATAAAATAAAAATATATATGTTATTTGTGTGTGTGTGACGACATGGTGAAGGGAAAATAGGAAAAAAATGAAATAGAAATGAAGGAAGAGTGTAAATAATAAACTCTTGAATTAAAATTAATTAAAGTAAAAAGGTAAAAAGTAAATAAACACCGATGGAGATCGGATCCTATCTAGAAAACCATGAGTAAGATTTCTAAAGTCGGGTATAATATTGATAAGTGGATTTTTATCTCGAATTGAGTCAGCACTGAGTCGTTTCTGAGATCGGTAGAAGAAGTTAGTAATAAGACGAAATAGGGAAAATCTGAGAAATAGGCAGATAGTCACAGATTTAGAATTTGAATAAATCATAACTCAACATCTGGGTATAAGTTGAGAATTTCCTGGACATATTTGGAATCAGTGGATTTTTGTCCAGAGATTGATAATTCCGGAAATTCGTTCCGTAACCGGCACGTTTTTCCGTACAACTTCAGCAGGACCGTTGGAACCCTATATGGAGTCAGAAATTTATTTAGCCTGGACATTTCTAATAAGTGAGAAAATGTCTTCAAAGTTGTGATTCCAGATTTCTAAGATTTTATAAGATTACACGATTCGGACACCGATCGGAGAATTTATCGGTATAAAACTTCTTGAGGAAGTAGGTGACATCACCTTGATGATGTCACCTGGTTGGAAAGATGATGGAAGAAAAGGAGGTGTATGGCCAAGATGAACCCATGTGTTTGAAGCAAGATCCAATGGTTTAGATTAATTTGGAGAAAGTGCAAATTTGCCCTTGGCCAACTCTATAAATAGCCCTTCAAAGCTCTTCACAATTCACACCATCTCCTCTTGAGTATTTCGAATTAGAGAGAGGTTAGAGAGAAGGAGGAGCCGAGGAAATTTTTGCAGCGAAGCTCTAAGTAAGTTTTTCGGTACCGAGTCTTAAGCTTTCGTAGTTCTTTCGGTAGTTAGAGTAGAAATGTTAGAATAGTCTTTAATCTTCCAAGTATGATTAGATATCATATGTTAGGGGTAGTTTAGTCATTATTTTGAAAATCTTGGTGGGGTCGAAGTTCTGGCAAAATTTTGGAAGATTAGAGTTAAAATAGCGAAGCTCTGGCGAAATTCCAAGTGCTGGCGAAATTCCGCCGATTAAGGGGTCAAGGGTAAAATGGTCATTTTGACTAAAAATGTCTGTCGTAATGATAGATCCTTAACAAGCACGTTGTTATGTTGATAGGATATCCCTGATTACGTTCTGAACTACTGTCGTGCCGTATACCGACAGAAATACCGTATAACGTCAACGAAGGTACGTTCGCGTACTGTAACACTAATCTGATGTTTATTGTATGCGTATATGTACTATGTGTAATGTATGCCTATTGTGGTAGCTGATAGCTCTGTGATATGTTTATGTACTGTGGTTATGCTTGCTGGGTATTGGGATACGATTGCTAGGTGTGAAATGCTAGGTGTGAAACAATTGCTAGGTGTGAAACGACTGCTAGGTGTGACACGATAGCTAGGTGTGACACATGTACTAAGGGTTATGTGCTATTGGGATATGCTTGGTTGCTGTATGACTATCTGTAATACATATGTTGTGTATGTAAATATGAGGTTAACCGTTACCTGAGATCCGGTGCGGATCTCAGCCCTTAACATAGCATCAGGGTCGGAAAGACCAAGGACCGAGGAGAGAGGAAAGCAGCAGGTTCAAGGATCCGACTGAAGACTTTCCGTCATTGTCCTTTACTTTTTGAAAACTCTCGGTTGTTGAACCGCTTCTGTAATTAGCCAGTGGGCATTTTGAATAAATATATCAGTTACACTCTTACTCCGATGCTCTACTCGGATGAAAAAAAACTATACTGCTTTTGGAAAACGGGATGTTACAAAAGTAACTATGCAGTTACAAAAGTAGGGTAAAAATATACATTGACCGTTTAGTTTGACTATTTTCTTTTTCTTAAACTTTTAAGGCTGATATCGATAATGACTCAACTAAGTTTCATCCTATAGCAGACAATAAAAAAAAATGTTAAGGTGCAAAAATGCACATGTGTTTTACCCCGAGGAGCGCACAATACTAAGTGTTTTTTTATGTGCAAAAGTGATTATGTGATTATAAATTAGGTTCAAAAATACCGTTTGACCGTTAAGTTTGATTTTTTTTGCTGACTGGATGATGACGTGGCTTTTAAAGGTGCCAAAATACATATGTGGTTTGGCCAAAAAAGTGTTCAACACCAAGTGTTTTTTTTTTATTTTATTTAATAATTTTATTTCAACTAAAAGAAAATTATTATATAGTAACTAATTGTTGGCCGTTTAGCTATGTCAAATCATGGCAAAATTGCTCCGTTTTGTAAACTTTCGGAGTAAAAATGAAAAAAAAAAAAAAATCCAAGTGCCTAATGCTCCTGAAGCAAAACTTTTAGAGAAAAATTGATACTTGACCCACCTGGTGCTTTGAGTTGGACAATGAAGTGATGTGCCACATGAATGCCACGTGGATTTAACGGTCAGACTTAACAGTCATCAACAACCAAGGCAAAATTGCTCTATTTTCTAAACTTCTGAGGCAAAAACAATCTAAAAAAAACTTATGGATGCCCAGTACTCCTGAGGCAAAACTTGCAAGGAAAAAAAATGATATTTAACCCTTTATAAAATTATTATTGTAATATTTTATAAATTAAAACTTATTTATTTTTTATGGATTGCAATTATAAATGGTAGAGATCATATTGCAATGGTTTAAATTTATTTACTTATGTTTATATAAATAATTTTATAAAATATTAAATCTGAACTATATATTATTTTAATTTAATGATGAATATGAGATTATGAGAAGAAAATAAAAAAGATGAAGTATAATATCCCATCCATTGCTGACATCAGAATAAAATTCATTATAATTGAGATATTCCCAGAAACGAGAAAGCCCAAAGCTGCCATGTTTAGGTGCCTTGATATAGCAACGCTGCAATTCCTTTATATTTTTATCAAACTTTAAACATTCAAAACTGACTTTTTAATATATTACCCAAATAATATTATGTTAAACTCACTTTTTTTTTTTTTATAAAAAGTTATCCAAACATGTATCACATTCATTTTTTACTACAAAAAAACTTTGGATCCAAGGCAAAACTACCAACGGAAAAAATTTCCGTGGGTAATAATCACCGATGGAAATATTAAACAGAATTTTGTTGGCAATGTCTTCTGCTACGGTTTTTTCTGCGACGGACATTTTCCATCAAAAATTAAGTTATCAATGGGATTACGTCAGTAATTTATGTCGGTGATTTGGCGTTTTTTTGTAGTGTTTACTTATTTTTGGTCAAAAGATACTTGTATTAATATTTTAAAGGCATACACTAATGAAAGCAATCCGAATATAGGAAACTAACAAGGCCAAAAGAAATAAAACAAATCAAATCAAATCTAAGGAAAAACTAATCACCACCATTGAAAAGGCGAGAATCGAAGTATCATCCTTGACTGCACCGACCTCCTGAGTATCCAAGGTTAGAAGTGATATGAAAGAAGGTGTTGATTGTAAAACCCACCTTATAGGGCGCACCTCCTTATAAGCAACAGCTGCAATTAGATCAGCTACACAGTTACCCCATATTAGGGTAAAGGACAGAGAAAACCCAACCTCAAAAAGAAGACAAATGATGTCCTGAACAACACTTCTACTCCTCCATTCAAACAAATATGGTAACGTCACCTGCCTACAAAAAATCTCCTCTTGATGATGCATATGGCTACTAATAACATCTTGAATTTGCCACCATTGAACAACCCTACCAATAGTCCTCTGAGAAGTAAAGCATATATCAGCAATAACCATCGACAAAACCCTTTCCCCAAAACCACGAATCCGAGTCACCATGTGACTACCATCCAACCAAGAGAAGTCAGAAAACCACACACAAAAAACAGAAAACACCACCACTAAAATCCAACACCACACAAAAAGTAAGTAAAGACAGAACACCAAAACAACAAGCCTAATCTTAACATCTAACAGGGGCAAATAGGACTCCGAAAGCACTACCCGAGGCCAAGATCCCCCCATACCCAGGTAGCATGGCAGTATCAGCTTTATGGAGTCTGGGTGGCTGAAAACCAGCCACCAGAAATCAGAGAGGGAGCTACTGTAGGAATTGCCTTCCAACCTTCGCCCACCAGCTTCAAATCCTCGACCTCTAAGTTGTTGAGTCGACTAGAAAGAAGAAACTCTCCATACATATGAATCGCAGGCACCAATCCTTGGAGATCCTCTTCCCAATCCCTAGATCCCTGATTCAGATCATCCAAACACCAGCAGCAATCTCTTCCTTCACCTTCCGCAATCACATTCCTCCCCTCACTTGATAAAAACCCAACCCCAAACCAGTAAAAGCCCTTAGCCGCCATCAGCAACCTTCTCAAAGAGGAGAAGCCCCCACAAGAACACCACTTCTATTAGTGTTAGTAAGCAGTTAGTAATGTAATTAGTGGAGTAGTATTGTATCCTTGTGTGAGTATTGGGCCTATACATGTGTGTGTGTTGTCTGGGCCTATATAAGGGAGTCACTGTACGTTGGTTTGAGATGATTGAATAATATAGATCCTTTCACTTTAACATGGTATCACAGCCAAGGTTTTGGGTCCACTAATTAGGGTCAAATTTTTTTTCCCACCCGCTTGAATCTTGGTGTTCCAATTAGGGCCTGTCAGAGTTCCTTTTCCATCAACATGCTTGCTCTTTCACGATACTCTTGCTATTTCGCACGATGGGCATGGTTTCTTGGTTGAGATCAATGGTGGCTCGCGGTGGCTCGTGGTGGCTAGTGGTGGTTCGTGATTCTTGATTGGTTGAGATCCACGGTGGTTCGCGGTTCTTGCCCTGATCTTTGACGGTGGCTCGCGATGGTTCAAGAATCGACGGTGGTTCGCGATTCTTGAATTGATCTTCGACGGTGGCTCACAGTGGTTCGTGATTCTTGTATAAATTCTTGTACAGATCGAGGTCTGGTGTTCTGACGGTGAGAGGTTTGGCAGATCATCTGGTGTGATCCTCTAGTGCTCCGACGGTGAGAGGATTTGACCTCAGTTTTCTCTCTGATCTTGGTATTGGAGGTGTCGTTCTTGGTCAATCAGAAATAGTTTCGGTCCTTGCAACTTGGTATTTTTTTTCAAAATTTCAGAACCCTATTGTTATCCTGTCTATTGTTATCCCTTTCAAAGAACATGGCCAAGGATAATCAAACTTCGGCTCGTGCCACTGATACAGGGCATCTTGGGTGATTACAAGAGTAAGGAGTAATAATGGGTTGGAATTTGTGAACTCCACCATAAATTCTTTCTTTCATGACAAAGGTATTTTACATCAAACTTCTTGTCCTTACACTCCCCAATAAAATGGGGTTATGGAGAGGAAACATAGACATCTATTAGAAGTTGCTAGGTGCTTGATGCTACATGCAGGTGTGCCTACTAAGTTTTGGGGGGAGAGTATTAGGGCTGCATCGTACTTGATCAATAGAACACCTAGTAAGGTACTGCACTATAAGACTCCATAGATTTATGGTAATGCGCCTTCTCTGGGACTTTTGAGAGTGTTTGGTTGCTTAGCCTATGCTACTAAATTGCATGATATTGATAAATTGTCTCGTAGGGCAGATGCATGTGTTTTCATGGGTTATCCCACAACTCAAAAAGGTTACCTTTTATATAATCTGAATACGAAAATGATGATGGTTAGCCGACATGTAAGCTTTGTGGAAGAGAGATTTCCTTTCAAGGAAAGGGATGGTTACAATCCAGGGGGAGTCTCTCCTTCTATACCTAACCCTTTTGTATATGAACATGAGATTTTTCCACAGGGAACATTTGAACATCTAGAAGGCAGAACTGAACCAAATAACCTACAAACACCTCCGCTTCCTTCGAATAGGCGTTCTACACGACATAAGAGGCCACCTAGATGGCTGTACGATTATGAAACTTCTGATCTTCCATCTCAACAATTGGAGGCAGCAGTACATAATCAGCACAAAGTTGGGATGCTTAAACAGGGAGTTGTTCCTTATCCTATACAAAATTACTATACTTGTTCCAATCTATCTTCTTCATGCCACCTAGATGGCTGCATGATTATGAAACTTCTGATCTTCCATCTCAACAATTGGAGGCAGCAGTACATAATCAGCGCAAAGCTGGGATGCTTAAACAAGGAGTTGTTCCTTATCCTATACAAAATTACTATACTTGTTCCAATTTATCTTCTTCATACAAGGAGTTTGTTTTTTGTGCTGATACTTTTATTGAACCTAGGATGTTTGAGGAAGTCGTCAAAGACCAAAATTGGATAACGGCAATGAAGGATGAGATTAAAGCCCTAGAATTAAATCAAACTTGGGACATTGTAGATCTCCCGGAAGGAAAGCATCCAATTGGGTGTAAGTGGGTCTACAAAATTAAGTATGACTCGAATGGTGATGTGGCAAAGTACAAGGCCCGTTTGGTGGCAAAGGGATACACTCAAACAAAAGGTGTAGACTATTATGAGACATTCTCGCTGATGGTGAAGATGGTAATGGTGAGAGCTGTTCTTACTCTTGCAACTGTACATAATTGGGATATTTTCCAAATGGACGTCCATAATGCTTTCTTACAAGGAGATCTTCATGAGGAAGTGTATATGGTGATTCCTAAAGGTTTTAAAGATGTTGGAAAGGGAAAAGTATGCAAGTTAACCAAGTCTTTGTATGGGTTGAAGCAAGCTTCAAGGCAATGGAATGCCAAGCTTACACTTGCATTGGTGAAAGGAGGATTCAAGCAGAGTTTGCATGATTACTCATTGTTTGTAAAGTGGAAGAAGGGTGAAATGATTGTCGTGTTGGCTTATGTGGATGATTTACTCATTACGGGAAGTAATAGAGAAGAAATTGAGGAAACAAAGACCTATTTACACACTCAATTCAGAATCAAGGATTTAGGTGTTGCCAAACATTTCTTGGGATTAGAAATAGCACGATCAAGGGCTGAAATAGTTTTGAATCAGAGAAAGTATACCCTTGATTTGATTAGTCATGTGGGGTTGAGTGTTTCCACTCCGGCAGCAACACCAATGGACCAAAATGCAGAACTCGTGGAGAACCCACGGGCAGATGTGACAGAAACAGATAAGGATTAACAGAAAACAGTGAAGAAGCCAAAGAAAATTGATAAGAAATTACAACAACTGAGATATATCGAAATTTAATTGGTAGGTTATCATATTTGACTGTCAATCGTCCTGATATCTGTTATTCTGTGCAGGTATTAAGTCAATTTCTTGTGGAACCAAGGGAGTCGCATATGAATGGAGCAATGAGGGTGATGCACTATTTGAAAGGAACATCGGGTCTGGGTATCCTTTTGTCTTCAAACAGTCGAATGCAGCTGGACTGTTATTGCGATTCAGATTGGGCTGCATGTAAAGATAGTAGACGATCGGTGACAGGATATGCAGTACAGCTGGGAGGATCCTTGATATCGTGGAAGTCAAAGAAGCAGAACACAGTGTCCAAGTCCTCGGCAGAAGCTGAATATCGAGTGGTTGGACATGTGACTTCGGAAATAGTTTGGATCGTTGGTTTATTAAAGTATTTACATGTAATTAATGTAGAGCCTGCAAATGTTTTTTGTGATAGTCGTGCAGCAATACATATTGCTAGCAATCCTGTATTTCATGAATGAACGAAACATATCGAGATAGATTGTCACTTTGTTAGGGAAAAATTGCAGGAAGGTTTGATAGATCTAAAGCATGTCAAGTCAGAAGAACAATTGGCTGACATATTGACAAAGAGCTTGGGAATATAAGCTCATAAATATTTGCTGAGCAAGTTAGGTGTCATTGATATATATAGCCCTAACTTGAGGGGGAGTGTTAGTGTTAGTAAGTAGTTAGTGATGTAATTACTGGAGTAGTATTCTATCCTTGTGTGAGTATTGGGCCTATACAGGTGTGTGTTGTTTGAGCCTATATATGGGAGTCACTGTAGGTTGGTTTGAGATGATTGAATAATACAGATCCTTTCACTTTAACAGCTTCGACCAAAGGAACCCAGGAGAAACCCTTAGAAAAATCTCAGAGAGGAGAGAGAACGGAGCACTCTGTAGTGTTTACTCACACTAATCCAAACAAGCATTACCTTTACACTAGTTGTGGTTTTGCCACACAAAACACCAAGATCATAAGAAAATTGTTGGTTGCTATATGTTGCAAACTTCCGAGAATCTATAATAGTTCTCCTACATTAAAATTTGAGGATATGAGAAATGAAAATATGAAACACATTGTGTCAGGAAAACGAGTGCATATTTTCTCAACATCCAAACATAAAACACACTAATTTATTTTTCGAGATATTGAGAATTATACATCACTTTTTACGTCAATTAAAACTAATTAAACAACGATAGAAAGTTTGTTTTAACTAATGTAGAAAGTACATTTTTTTACTAATGTTAAAAATAAAAATATGAAATACAAGACATTTTGTCAAACTAATACTTATTTCTTCAGTGTGGAAACATAAAACACATACTATATATTTACAAGGTTTTAATTTCCTTGACAAAAACAAGAATCATGTTTACTTTGTTCAGCAGTGGCGGCTTCTGTGATAATTGGTAGGGACGGAGCTTCTTGGTTTTGATTCACAAACCATCTCTTGATTTTTAAGATCTGTTCTTTGAGCTCTGGATAACAGCAATAACCAAACATTACAAAAATACAAAGCCACGAGGTAACAGAGATCCACAGAAAAGGCCTCGAAATTATTACAACTACTAAAAGAGAAGTTCCACTCTCGAACAGGAGAATGAGAAGAAGTGGGACTATGGGTCTCTTATGCATTTGAGACAACGTTGCTAAAAGAGACGTCAAAGACGAAAGGAATTTGAGGAGAAACAGAGCCATCAGAACAGTGTAGTTTTCAGAGAAGAAAGCCTTCCTTTTACTTGTCGACTTCAAGGTGAAATTTAATCCAACGAACCAAGTGAACCAATTGTGGAATATGTCTAAGTGGTTTTTTGAGAATATCAGGCTCAATGGTCCTACACAAAATCAACGTTAAGCTGAAATCCTTAAAGAAGTGAGAAACAGAGTATTTTACCTTATTGCAGAGACAACAGCAGTACAGCACCTCCAACATCTTTGATCTTTATTATGATCTTCTTTGTTATTTCTGCGAACTTGTTGTGAAAACATCTCACATGTTTTCGTGTCAAGATCTCAAATCATATCAAAATATCTTTTTATTTTACCAAATCAAATCAAGTAACTATTACTCATTCTCTTGTATGCATATTACAATGCTATAATCTCTGTGGACGATACTCTACTCATCATTTTATCATTTTATTATTTGTTTGACTGGTACACTTGTTAATTAAACTAACCAACATTAGACAATTAATTCAACAAGCTTTCCCTTTAAGCCTTTCCTAAAACTCTCAAACTCATTACTAGTTACAATAATAAAAAATGTTGTCATTATCGGCTTTAAGCAAAATCTACCTCTAAGAAAAATGAAAAATCATAACTTAATCTAAGGAACTCCAAATGAGATTATTAAGGTTTCTATTTAAAGCTCTGGAAGCATAATTCAAAGGAAAAATAATTACAATATCAAATTATGAGAGTAACCTCACATATTTTGCATAAATGTTTATTGCCTAAATCTGGAAAACAAAATTTTCACAATTTTCTGTCTAAATTTGAAAAATTCTTATCTTTTGTTCTACACATCCGATTAAAGTGTTCTATAACTCATTTTAAATATTAATACGTGTTTTAACTCCTTACCAAATTTCAAAGGCATAGAAAATTGTTTGCCCTGTCAAAACCTCACATGTAACCAATAGCTTCTCATGTTTTTCAGAATTGACACTCTACCATGTAACCTCATTTTAACCACATGTTTCTTCCTAATATGAGTTCTTTTTAGATTCATCTTTCAAAACACATATTTAACCCTCTAAAGCTCAAAGAAACCGATTCAAACTCCCTTAAAAACTTAAGCTTTTGCTCTGGAAATTGCATGCATGATACACTATGTTTTTCATCAAGAGGATAAGAGGAAAAGGAAGACATGCGACCTCAAAACCATGGCTAAACTTGCAAAACTTTGACACCTTTCAACCCCATATTGCATGCTCTGTTTCAATGAATCAATTACAGAATCAAAGAACCTCAAATCATACCTCAAAATCGACATGCAAGTGAAGAAATCATAACCACAAGCTCTACCACAAGCTCGAAATACAAGTGAAGAAATCAATGAAGATTCCTTTGCTACCGACTTCTCACATTCAAACTACTCATCTTCAACTCAAAATCAACATGCATGTAACAAGGAACTACAATAAGATTAGTTTTATTATCTAAACACGGTCTGAAAGCTCAACTTACGTATTCGTCACTCTTCCCTTAAATTTTCATATTTTCAGTCGGTCCAATAATCCCCAAACAGCAACTCATTCAAGAAAAAGAAGATGGAAGAGGGTTTAGGAGGTTCACCTTAGTCCAGAGATCAGTTTGCAAGTGGGAGACAATCTTCCTTCCTCTTCCCCAAGCTCCCTCCCTCTCCCTCTCTCTCTCTATGTGTTTTCAGTGTTGCTGGCCGAAAGTGAAGAAGTGAGAGGTGGGTCTGTCTGTCTGTTAGAATCCCTTTGTTACAAAGAATTGGTGGGGAGGGAAAGGAACTTTAGAGGAGGGAAAGGAATGGAAAGGAAGATTTGAAAGATAAGGGAAGATAACTTGAGTTGTTTGGTAGGAAGAAAATGAAGAAGTGGTAATTGGTAAAGAATTAGGAAATGTCTATCTTACCCTCAAAAGAAATTAATTCAAAATAAAAAAAATATTTTTTTTTGCTAAAATATATTTTAAAAAAATATATTATTGTTAAGTTCGAACTTTTGAAGAAAAAAAAAATTCGCCAAATTTGAACTTTCCAGCGAAGTTCGAACTTCCCGCCAAATTTGAATTGCAGGGGTAAATCATCAAAACCATTTTCCAGGAAGATGACGACTTTCCTTCCATTTTCGGATGGAAAGCATCTTCCCTCAAATAAAGGAAGATGAGTACTTCCAGTGAGTTGCTGACTGGACTTTCTTTCTAACAAACACCCAAAATCCATGGGAAGATTGGGATCTTCCCTTTCCCTCCCCAAGCTTTCTTTGTAACAAATGGGTCCTTAAGTGAATTGAGAGAGGAGTGAATAAATAAAAGGGTTAAATACCTAATTTGTCACGGAAGTATTGCTAAGGGAGCATCCAGCACCCGGAAGTATTTTGGGTATCATTTTTGCCCTGGAAGTTTACAAAATAGAGCAAATATGCCCCAGAAGTTTATTTTCGGAGCAAATTTACCCCGGAAGTTTTGTTTAGGAGCAAATTTTTGTAAACTTTCGGGGCCAAAAGGAAACCAATCCAACGGTCAAGATCAACTGATGGGAAAAATTGCTATGTTTGTAAACTTCCGGGGCAAAAATGATACCCAAAATTCTTCCGGGTGTTGGGCGCTCCCTTAGCAAAACTTCCGTGACAAATTAGGTATTTAACCCTAAATAAAAAGGGAGGCTGGGTGTGGTGGTAAAAATAGGATTTTTCCACTTCTATGAGTCTTTTGTTTGCAACTTAGTTTTGTGCTCAATTAAACGCAAACATTAAATAAATGTTAGAAATTAATCTTTAATACTCCCTCCGGTCCTAATTATAGGAGCAATTTAACCGATTTTGAGGGAATTAAGGAGAGGAATTAAATTAGTTAATTTTACTCATTTTCCTAAAATGTGCTTATATAAATTTAAAATGACACAAATTGCCCTAATTATAAGTGTTTCTAATTTGTCTCACGTTAGACATCCATGACATATTAGTTTAATATATATATATATATATATTAGTTTCTTTTTATATAGTCATGTGTATACATATAGATCTAATTTTCTTTCCACACGCTTTCTAATTGAAATAATGGTGTTACTATATAAACATATATGTGTGTATACATATAGATCTATTTCCATACACAGAGACACACACACACACACACATATATATATAGACACACACACGCATACATACATATATGTCTACACACACACATATATATAGACACACACACGCATACATACATATATGTCTACACACACATATATATTGACACACATAAATACAGGTATACATATATATGTACACACATATATATAAATGCTCTTAATAATATGTATAAATAGGGGTATTATAGGAAAAAATTGACAAAAGTTAAAACTTGCTCTTATAATTAGGACCAAAACCAACTCCAAAATTTTCTCCTATAATTAGGATTGGAGGGAGTACTATATAAGGATTTTCTTCCTCAATTAGCTTCTTTAGGCCATAAAATACCAACTCTAATTATCCTCAAACTATTTTTCCATGAATTTTCAGAAAAATAGGCTTTAATATCCAGAAAATATCTTTAAAATTATTTAGGCCAATTTTTTTGAAATTAAATCTCTTCATAATATTTCTAAATCCCTAAATAATATTCCTAAATTTTTTAAGGTCCAAAAGTAATTTTCAATAATTATCTTAAATTTTTCCTTATGCTATGCTTAAGACTTTTGACTCAACAAACTTAGTCGTCTACTTATCTCAATGTTATTCCTAAACTTCTAAACCCAAAATTTGGGATGTTACATATACAACGATGCAACTCACTCGAGAGCTCGAAGGTGAAGAGGAAGCTAGGGCAAAAATTGCCCCAAATTGGGTATTTTGGGTGGGGCATGGGGATCTAAGGGTTTACAAAAATTTTAAAAAAATTATATTAATATACTTGTACCCCGAGAATGGGACCGGGATTCCCAAAGGGCTAACCGGATCCTATCCCAATCCCAGGATTTTCACTTCTGGTCCCAGGACATTCCCGATCCCAATCCCGATCCGGGGTGGGACAGGAATTTCTAGTCCCTAAATTACCAGGACCACCAAGACCAGTACTACTTGGACACCCTTAGATGAAGGGGGTTATGAATTCTACGGGGTCACATGAGTGGAATCTAATCATTATATTTTTCATAATTCTGAGTGAAAATAAAATAATGTAAATTAAGTAAACAATCATGAGGAAAAGAATACTTCAAAAAAACAATTAAAAAAAAAATCAAGGGGGCACGTGCCCCCTTCTCCAATAGGTGGCTCCGCCCATGGTCACAACATTACTTAGTCAGCATTTTCCGTAAACAACTTTAACAATGTTAATTTTTAAGGACTACATATGGGATTTACAAACTTATAGACTAACACAATACTTCACATAAACGACCAAAAGTATATATTTTAGTCATTGAGATATTATATTTATCATCCAAAATATTATATTCAACTAGCTTCTAAATTTATAACTAGAGATTCTAGGGATGGTGAGGGAAGCTAGAGCAACTATGGTGAATTAATACAAAATGAGTCACACTACTTAATATGAATCTTTAGGAATAAAATTTCTTGCTTTACATAAATTTTATGTTGATACTCATATTTAAGTGTGGAAAAGACAAAAAGTGGAAGATTACAAGAGCCATCAATATTGCATCACATCTATATCTCAACACAATGCCATTCTTCTTCTGGGGAAATAAATATATAAAACTACCAAAGTATGAAAAGCCCAGCTCGAGAAATCTAATTCTAATACTAACAAGCAATCTAAAATATCAAATAATGAAATTAACAAATTTGCCACTCAAAAAACATGATTTTCTTTCTTTACATTTTACAAAGTAAACCACACACACTGATAAGATAAGAGTTTCCCTGCTATTTTCCTTTTCCAAAATTGGATCTCTCATTATCATACACAAGAATGAGTAGATCATCATTTCTTCCTCAAAAGTCACAGGCCAGGCAATTCATTCTCTTCACCTTGCAAACAGTCCAAACATTTGGATCTTTACACAAGACATTCCTCTACAAACTCATTTGGACATGACCCGGAACCATGACCCGGCTGGCCAACCTTCAGTTCCAGAATCAACCTTCAAACCTGGAGCCAGATGGCAGATTCAAATGCAACCCAATTCCCAGACCAGAGCTCAGCCTCTCAACATTGGCCAACTATAAAATATAGCATCAAAGTTTGAAAATATACAAAAAAGTAGAAATTCCATAGATTAACTATCCACACAAATTTCCCCAGTGCTGGTGCTTGACTTGATCCCCCTACGTTTCTAACAATTTCTAAGATTCTCCATCCAAACACAACCTTAAGAATGTTACTGTTAAATCCACAAGCTAGCCACCCTCTAAAATTTGAATCCACCACCTCATTGACCATGCAATCACTGTGATCCCCACAAGTCAGAAAGCATAACATCCCATTTCATTGCTGATATCAGCATAATATTCATTATAATTGAGATATTCCCAGAAACGAGAAAGCCCAAGGCTGCCATGTTTAGGTGCCTTGATATAACAACGCTGCAATTCTTTTAGATTTTTATCAAACTTCTGCTTTATTGAAAGTACCTGCAATTCAATTCAAAAGATTCACCTGAAGACTATAACAGGCATAAATGAAATGACTTTTTCGTTTTACCAAAAAAAAAATGACTTTTTCGTTTTCTTTTTCTTTATCCAATCTATGGATGCCTATGTAATCAAACTGGACCAAGCCAACCAGTTCAATTCGAAAAATCAGTGAATTACTGCCTACACTGATCTTTTTTTTTTTTTTGCTCAAAAGCCTACACTGATCTGAAACCTTACAAAAAAATAAAAATTTAACCAAAAATTGGATGAGTTGCTTGTTCAATCAATTCATAATGACATCTTTTTTGGAGCTTCAACTTTTTGGTACCTAAATTCTTATTACTCTTGTACATAATTACTAATATTTTTCTACTTAATATCTGATTAAATGGTGAATATATGAATATTATTGACATTCTAACGGAGACAGGTTGCTTGTCAACAACTAGCTTTTGGGGGAAGTTCCTCATCTCTCTCTAATTTTGGACTTCCTTGATGGTCATAAAATTTGAATTTGATGATTGGTCAGGTTTTTTTAATATAAGGCTTATGGTCCGCATAATTTCATATCAACCAAATTAATCCAAGAACTTGGCATACCCATACAAACAGTCCCACCGTTTGGAGTCCAGATTGGGGACAGCAGTATTGTCCGCTGCAACCAAGTTTGTCAGAATATAGAAATACAGGTACCTGGTTTAATTATCAAACAGGATTTCTTCCCCTTTTCGATAGCGGGAGACTTGGTATTGGGCATTAAATGGCTAGCCTCTCTCAACACGGTGGAATCAAATTGGAATGAGATGTTTTTGATTTTTAAGATCAATGGCAAACGATACAGATTACAGGGTGAAACTCCGCAAGTTGCGCCCCCTATATGCCTCCAGAGTTTTGAATTCTACCAAACAGCAACGGCCAAAAAGGCCGCACTGGACATGAATTTCATCTCTCTCTAATTTTGGACTTCCTTGATGGTCATAAAATTTGAATTTGATGATTGGTCAGGTTTTTTTAATATAAGGCTTATGGTCCGACGTCCATTGCATTGAATCTCCACAATACTATTATGATTGGTTACTAGTTGACTATGGAGTTCAATTTACAACTAAAGATAGAGATTAGCTTATTTGGATTTAAATATTAAATTATATTAATATCTTTTATTTTATATAATACCTTTGTATGGTTAAAAAGTACAAGTTCAGTTACAACCAATTCAACTAAGCCTGAACCAGTAATTCACTACTTCAGTGACTAGTCCGATTTTAAAAAATTGCTTCAAGCAAAGCCTGATCAATTTTGGGCACCAGACCCTGCAATTGATGAATGGACACTACATGAACTACTGAAGTTATAAGCATTTTCAAAGTATTTTTTATGAAAATTTAACCAATACCCTTTAGCAAGGCCCAAATATAGGATATGATAATGCCTGAGATCTTCCCGAATATCTCAAGAACAACATATGGGCAGCCCAGTGCATAAAACTCCCATCAGGTGGGGTCTGGATGGAGTGTACACAGCCTTACCCCAGCAAGTGGAGAGGCTGTTTGCAACTAGTATTTTTCATTTTTTTTTCCAGAATAACTGCATCAGACACGTGATTTAAAATGATACGGGGTTTACCTGAGATATATTGATTTTGAATCTGCCAAACAATTTTTCCTGACCAATTCCTTCATCCCAGGTTCCTGATGTAAGACACAACCGAAAATCTAGTGCACACTGTAAAATGCTCTCAATAATGCTGCCTACTGTCCGGGTTTCTTCAGAGAGGAAACATCTGCAACGAGTAAAACATAATACACTAACATTGAGAAATACTAAACATCAAATACTGCCTGTCAAGCCAGAAATGCGTCATTGATCTTACTAAGGCATGTTACAAGGAGAAAATTTATGAGGCAGACAGAATCAAGATGTACTTAATGAGCATAAGTAATTGCCATATTTGTCCATTATTTACTAATTTTCATGTAAATCAGTAAGTAATGTATAAGTATAAACTTACATGCGCAATTTCGACAAAAAAAAATAAACTTACATGCGCAATGCATTGGCAAGATATTCCGTGTGAACTGACTCTAGATCCATCATATCATTCACCTACATAAATGGCACATATGTCCAAAAGATGCGTCAAAATAAAGAAACAAATCAGATCAGGGTTATCATATCAAGCAAACTCTGTTGCATGTGATCAAAAGTGATCAAAGATTATAACACCCAGGTGTATTGACTTGAATCATCTCTGTAGACATCTATGTCTGTCGTAATTTTTACGTTGCTATAATTTCATTCCAATTTTATCAGAATGCCCTAAGGGTAATTGCTACTTATAAAACCAAAATGTAGATGCTGCCAGGTTTGAAAAAAAAAAAAAAACCAGCACTAAAGTATGTTGCCAATTCAGATAATCAGATACACATGTTATCCTACCAAAGCCATGTCCACAACATAAAATTCAGCAGACTACAAGACAGAACATTGTTTCTTTGCCAACTATCATAAAAAAGAAAAAAGAAAAAAAGAAGATTCACGAAAACAGGAACCAAATAGTATCATGTCTAAAATAAATAATGAAGAAACAAGTAGAAGAAGAGGCTTCAAACCTTATGCTGAAGGGAGTGAAGAAATTTGCACCGTGATTCATGAGATAATTGTGACTCTACATACTGCTGCAAAGTAGAAACAAAATGGCTGACCTGGTGCCTGGTGTAGAAAGTAGAGCCAAAAGTACTAAGAGATACATACATGTATTGAAAGGAAATTCATAATCAATAGTAAAAGTTAATCCAATATCGATTTCTTTTTTTGGGTTGGGTAAGAATGTATCATTATATTACTAATAATGAAAAATATAATTTTAAATATTGATTTATACCATAATAATGATAATATTCATTAAAATTAAAAATAAAGCCATATAACAGTAAGAAAATAAAAGAATAATTAAATTAAATATAAATGCATTACTACATAAAGTAAATGTTTATATATATCATCAATGATAAACATGTATTAGTCAATAAGATCATAATTATTATAAGTCAAATAGAATTTGTTTATAGTTTATTATGATAATCCAGAGCATTGTTTTACATTGAATAGAAAGTATGGTTAAAAATTTAAAAAAAATAGATTTTTTTAAAAAGAATGATGATGTGATAGTCGATGGTATATTATAAATTACTTTTAACAAATGATGATAGAAAATTTCTTGAAAACATTAATTTGTTCTATTTGTTTGATAAAGCTTACTTTTATTATCAATATAAGAAATAATTATTTCTTTAATAGTATGCATTATAGACCATAAAGCACTAAAGAAACTGGATCAATAATATTTAAGGGGCTGAAGTCAAAATCTAGGGGCTGAAAAAAAATTGGTGGGGAAAAATTTCTGAAAAACATTTACATCATCAATACATGCATAATACCAGATCAACACAAATTAAGGGGGGAGTGGTTAGCCCTTTTAGGTATAACCTTCCCTGAGTCCACACATTTCAGAGACACAATCTGACCACCCCAATACCACGTTACAAGCCCCCCAGAGCATTTCCATTATAAGAAAGTTGTAAAAAGGTTCCATGAAGAGGTCCAAGATATAATCCAATCTACAAAATGAGATCCAGATCAAATGTCCACAAAAGAAACAGTAGTTTCAGTTCACACCTCAGCTTGATTAACATATTAAGCTGGCCTGCTTCATGTTGGTATTGTTCAGAATTCATTTTTTTACTGGTCGTGTGCATCAAATCCTGTTCAGCAAAATTCAAAATAAAATTTAATACTAGTACACAATCAGAGCTCCACATTCTCACTTCCATGAGAATTCAGAATTTAAGGCAACTACAAACAGAAGCAAACTAAGATGTCAAACTTTGTGCATAAAAATTGCAGACTCTTGAGTTTTGATTTTACCATTAAAATAACTTAACGTTTAAAGGCAAAATGGAGCAGAGGGTATATGTTTCAAATTAATTATTTTCAAAAGAAAAAATACGTGCCAAACACAGGAATAAGCAAATGTGACTGATACAGTACATGCTAGGTCAAGTACAGAAAAATGAAGGAACATATTACCATAACAGAACAGAACATTCAGAAAGGATATACAAGTAAAATTCAACGAAGAGGTTATAGCTAATCACACAGCAAAATGAAGTTTCCAATAGTTAATTTTATCAAAAGCTCAGACATAGAAATCAAAGCATATCATGTTTGTGTCATGACATCCAACAACTTAAATTTTATATTCTTACAAACATAGAATATTATTTTTTCCTAAGTATAAGCTATCTGAGCTTGCCAAGGCCACTTCCTCTCATGAGATTCAAAGGAAGCAATTCATGGAGAGTTATATGATATATAGAAGATGTGATATAAACAAATTTAGGATGGTCAATGTTACACAATGAAAGAAGCGGAAATTTTAAGAGAAGCCAAACCTTAAGACAGCACCAAACATCAGTCAGTGAAACAAGTCCCAGCTTCACTTGTATTAGAAAGCTGAATATATCAGCATATATCTTCAATGCCGCAGGCGTCAAAATAATATTGACTGGCCAATCCACACGGTAACCCAGTCCTAAGAAATCAAAAGAACGGACTCCTGCCAGTATTTACAGTTTCACTGTCAGATAGCAGTATTCAATTTTCTACTACTCCTAACTGGATGGAATTGCTGAAATAAGCCAACATTAATCAAAACTGAAAGGAAATGATAAACATAAATAAGAAATCTCAACGGAAAAAACCAATGGTAATAATGTTTACTGCTGCTTTTGTTAATGTGATAGAGGTTTTCTTCACATAAATATAGTATAATGCATACCAATAGTTGATATCGAGAATGGCATTTTCCCATGTCCTTTCACGTACACAAACAACCTATGTTTATTACAGTCACTTTCACATGAAGACTTCTGAATTGACGACTCAAGAAGACCTTGAATTTCTGGAAGTCTCTCATTTGCTTCTGTAACAGACCACCTCTGTCAAATCAAGTCAGGCAAAGGGTCAAAAATATAGCATTGTTGTCATATGTACGTGCATATGTGCTATGCTTTAAAGAGTAATTTTGAGTTTGGACATAGTAATACATGATGCCAAAGAGACAAAATAAACAAATCAGCCCAATCTGCTACTTCCATAAAATGATAGCGTCGCAATGCCAAGAGATGCTCTTTTAACTCAAAGGCTTCCTCAAGAAAGTAGATGCTTAGCTTGCTGACATATTTATATCTAACATCTTTAAGGAAAAATATCCACTAGAAGAGAAAGCTATCCACATCAACAATTCAAGTATTCCAAATCATAAATTCCCAAAAGCTATCACCTGAACAATTATGAACAAAATTCAGATTTTCAACTTGTGGCACTCATGTACTAGTTAAACATCATCAATTCTCAAGTCAAAATAGCCCCAGACATTGCCTTAGCTCTTGCTCTAACAGCCAAACTTCTAGACATCAGAATCCACAAATTCCTTTTGACTTTCCTCTCATTACCATTATCCAAACCCTCACCTTTTTGTTTTATCCCCTCTTCCTAAGATTCTTCAGGTGAACACCTTAGTACTTGAGATTATTCAAAAACTAGGAGAAGAGGTCAAGTGAGCTGTATTTGAAGCTGATGCAATAATGATAAATGGACCCAGAGCTTTATAAATAGAAGGAATAAAATGAAACCACTATACACAAGCTAATGAATAGTTGTCCAAAGTTAGAAAAAAAAAAGGATACTGAAGAATGATCTCCTGCAACAAGCATTTGTCAATTATAATATCAAGAGGCATTTCAAATGTCGAAAAACATATCTTCTGAGTAGCATCACAATCGATAGATTTTCTAAAACTACCAAGCAATCTTTCCCAGCTACTCCCACCATGTACATCAGTTAAAATGTCCCAGTTAAGGTCTTTCAAATCCAATGAAGCACTATCGCAGTTTCGGGTGGTATCAATCAAGCCATCCTCTCCACCATTGCCTTCTAAACAATAGTGATCAATCTTATCACCATTAGCAGATGCATGACGATCCAATGGAATTGCAGATTCACTGCTAAATCTGGAACTTAATAGTGACTTGTCCATATAAACCTTACAAGGGTCCTCCACAGTTGAAAAATTGAAGTAAGGTAAAGGCTGTCGATCTGTGACGTACTTTTCTCCATTTCTACCCATCAAGCAGAGCAATGAATTTCTTGTCAACATAGGGTTTGTGCTAAGGGGATTCATACTGGAATTATGCTGATGGTCCATATTTTGTGGTTGAAATCCATATAATTTTAAGGAATGCGTGTTATTATCACATAGATTTGCACCCAAGGGTTCCCTACTCAAAGCTTCATTAACGGCAATATTATTGACATTGCATAATGTAGCATCTGTGAGCAACTCCATGTGTGTTCCAGTCACCTTACGCTCATCTATTTCATCTTCATCAAATGAGCTTTTCATAATGTGACCCACTGACCAGTAACTATCATGTTGAGTATTGACATGAAGTGAGCAGCTTGACTTTCCTGGACTCAGGGAATTTGACACGTAACTTTCCATCATTCTCACATTGGAAGACTTCACAAAATGATCAATGGTATATTTCTGATCACAGATTTTATTAGAAGCACTATCTAACTTTTCAAATTGACAAGGATCTTGCATTGAACTATTTACTGCAGTACTCTTGGAGAAGCTTAAGGCAGATACATAATTTTGTTGCTCAACTACTTTATACGGCCAACTAATCAACTGATCAGTCTCAGTTTGCTCCTCAGAGTTGTTTGAAGCAGAACTATCAGAGAAATCATATGCATTTTCCACATACGAGAGTTCATCAGCTGTACTTGAGACATCAGAGTCTGAATTGTCAATGCCTCTGCAAATTGATATAAACTATCAATAAAGCAATTACGAATATTGAAAAGAATATTAAAAGGATTATTAAAACATAGAAATTAAATTGATAAACAGCAAATAAAAATGAATGTCAGCCAAAGCGTGCATGTGTTTGCATATAAAAGGGGATGGAATGAGGAGGTAGTAAGGTTAATTACATAATTGAACTTCTTTTTCCTGCTGTTTGCAGCGCAATGGACTCATCTTCTGACATGAACATATTTAGGTTGTCTAAATTCCCTCCACAATTGCCAAAATAAGGCACTGAGGCAAGTGTAGCAACCTGTAAAATGAGAGTACAATTGCATAAAAGCAAATTAGAGCAGAGACAAAAGAAGAAAAGAAGGCAGATCACCGGCATGGGATCTCAGTCCTTTTTTTCAATTCCAATTCAAATTAGACAGGAGTGGCCAAAGGAAAAAGATATTATAAACAATACAGTAGGACAAGCGGAATGAAAAGAAATATATAAATAAATACTACAGTTCCAGGACTAACTACATAACAATAAGATAGCAGGCATCAAGCTTTCAGATGTCAAAACTTGCAAGAACACAATGTTCATGAAATACACAGCAAGTGGCAGAACACCAAGAAAGTAAACCAAGTTTTCAACCATAAGTATACTGTATACTATGAAAATTCTACATTTAACATTTAAAGAATTAGCCATATTGGTCCTCATTAGGCATAGCATTTTTCAAAGTCAAAGAAACCAGAAAATAATGAGCACATCTGACTAGAATTTTGCTTTTCTTTGATAACTCATTTCACCTGTCAATATCAGTTTCCAAAACTCACACAATATATGTTCAAGAAATTGAATGTCATATTTTGTGCAATCCCATTTGTTTATATAAGTATGAAGTCAGAAGGATTTATAAAGAGCAAGAATTTGAAGAGGTTTCTTTTGTTTCTATACTTTGATGCATTAGTGTTAATCAACAGATATTCGTTGTTTTATGGTATTTTCCATAATTTTTTAGTAGCCTAATAATAAATCAATTCAGAAAAACAAAAGAAACTGCATATGCTAGGATTTAGGATTATAAAATAATGAAATATACTATTTTTGGTACAATTCCATCAAATTTGGGAAAACTTGTTTACTTATTAGGACCATGCCTGGTGTGCAGGAGTTAAATATGGAAGGTTGTGCATCAAAAAGGGGATCTTAGAAATAAGAAGCACAAATGCAAGTTAAGGGGGGAAAAGATCCTGGTCAAAGATTCTAAAATGAAAGCTGAAACTTAGCAGGCAGAATCTGTAAAAATAAGGAAACTTGATAGGAACCAGCCATTATTTGTATTTTATGTTTTATTATGTGTCTTATGTTAAATGTTACAAGTGTAGTGTTGGTTATTATCAATTTTATATGTATAGGATAAGGTAGTTATTTTCAGTTTATGTGTAAGCTCATAAATATGATACATGTATTCTAACAAAATATGGATTAATGAAATTATTATTGAGATGTTTATCTCTTCTCTTTCCCTAGACCTCAGATTCTGGTTATAGTCTCCCTTCTCCTCTCTTGACTAGAGTTTTAGATCATGGCTCTAGCCTTTTCTCCTCTTATCCCTTCTACTTCTCTCTTCTCTCTTCTTTTCTCTTCTAACTCCCTATTCATCTAGAATTACAGATTCTGGTTCTAGAGTTCTTCTCTACTCTTTCTCTTATCTTTCTCCCCTTTCCCCCTACCTTTACTTCTATTTTCCAAGTCGTAACAAAACTACTTGGCAAGCAAG
Source organism: Acacia pycnantha (assembly GCA_025563575.1). Taxonomy (NCBI): domain Eukaryota; kingdom Viridiplantae; phylum Streptophyta; class Magnoliopsida; order Fabales; family Fabaceae; genus Acacia; species Acacia pycnantha. The sequence goes on along the minus strand of JAMWYP010000027.1, from coordinate 1,480,587 downwards.
TCAGAAGATAAGAAAGTTATAGCCAGTGATTTGATGGTCAAAACCATGGCTAGGTCTCCAAGATATCATATATGCGAGAAAGTCCATTTAAAATTGCGGTTGTGGAGCATTTCAAGGCAGATTAGGCATGAAGAGAAGTATTCTAAGGGTGTGTTTGGTTTAAGGGGAGGGGTTGGGAGGGGAGGGAGGGGATGGGAGGGGAGACTAAACTTATAGGCTAATATTAGCCTCTAAGTTTAGTCTCCCTCCCTCCCCTCAAACCAAACACACCATAAATGCAAGAGACTTGGAGTGTGTAGAAGCCTGTGATCAAAGTCAATTTTCTACTTCAAACATCTCTTTTCTTCTCTTTATTCTCTTGTAGTAGTTTTAAGGAGGCTTCCCTGAACAAGCATTCAACTAGATTGAAGGAATTGTCAATAATAAATAACTTATGTTCTTTCTTCTTTCTTGGTTTTTGGTTCTTCATTGCTATGAAGCACCGATACGGCAGATTTTTTTTTTCAATGTATCAGACACACGTCCGATATGGGAATTTGCGTATCGGATTGGTCATTCAACTTCTCCTCAAAGATGGTCTTCAACTTCGCCGCTAGAGCGTCGACGCTATTTGTTGTTGACGGCATGGGGGCTTTGAAATCATGAAGGCATGGAAGACATTCACAGTGCTGATGAAGAGTTCATACAAATCTGGTTATGACAGGGAGACAACGATCATGAATTCAAGACCCGATGGCGGCCGGACTTTGATGGAGACTGAGAGTGGCAGTGGAGTTGAACCAGTGGATCGTAGGAGGTTCGCCAGAGGGGAGAGATTTGAGGGTTTTACAGTATGAAAATGAGATTGTGTCGGAGGAGGGATAGGGATCGCCGGGCTTGGGGAGGGAGAGGGGTGTGAGCTTAACCCTTTGGGCCTGTTTGGTACAATTTTAGGCTCATAAGGCCTGACACTAAAGTGTCTGGAATCATAGGAAAGCCGGTAAGTCACAGCAAGAGTCCTCTTTTTCTCAATGCAGCATTCAAATCTGTTGGCCTAACTAGTATTACTTCTCCAATATCTTCTCTTTTGTTCAATGTAGCATTCAAATCTGTTAATGCTAAGACGTATCGGAACGTATCGAAATATTAGTATTTTTGAAGTAGCGTATCGACATCCCATATCGGGAACACCGTGTCAGAATCGGTGCTTCATAGCTTCATTAGGAAGGTGAATGTCTTATATCTGCCAGCCTTGTAACATTATTTCTCCCCTCAATAAAATTCCTCCTTATATCATGGCAAAAAAAATAAAGAAAGAAGGAAGGAAAAGTGCAATTTTTATACAAGGAACCAAATTACAGGATTTAAATACCTGTTGATATCTAATTTCAGAGTCGCTGAAAAGGCTTTTGAGCTTTTCATTCATCCTATTATAATAATTGTCTCTTGCAAGCACCATTGCTTCAATGTCATCTCTGCTGAAAGTCAATGGAGACAAATATGATGGACCATTGTTTGAAAAACCACTCCAGCAGGGAAGAAAATCCTGAGAGCTGTGGTCTCTTGTAGCAACATGAATGCACAACTCAAGCAATTTCAGCAGTACCTGAAGCTGCTGACCAGCTCTGACAAGTGGAACCAACGTGTCTCTAAGAAAACATGGAATGGCAACTCCAACTCGTTCCTAAGGTTAGCAAGCCACAACCATGAAAATCAATATAGTAGCACAACCCAAAGTTATGATGCACATTGTTGAGAATGTTAGGATAATATTGTGCCTTAATTCTCTCCCGTGAACAGTGACCATGACTCATCACTGTTCACAAGGGGCATAGAGAATGAGAGAATTAAGGCACAATATTATCCTAACATTCTCAACACACATCAAAACAGTCTATGGATCACATATTTCAGTATCAAAGAGGAAAACATTACCCTAAAACTTGCAACTGGAAAATCAACAGAAATGCCAGCTTTCATATGTAAATTAGGAGGTAAATGCTCAGTATCTTCAACAATAAACTCCTTATATGGGTCATTGATTTCTGCTTTGAATATCCATGATCTAATAAACCCACAGTATGGTTCAAAGGATTGGAGAAAGAGAAACTTGAGCAGATTACTGTGAGCAGGATCAGCAACCTACATCTTATGTAAACTTTGAGTTAGAAGAAATTCCAAAAAAGACAAAAACCAACATACATCTGTTTGTTTAGGGAGAACACATCTCCTAAAGCAATTGTTGCAACAATTATCTAACAAAACTATGGAAAAACTATATATTTAGTAGAAAAGGAAGAGTGTAGGCATCAAAAAACACACACACACACACAAAAGGAGCAGCCATTCGTTCAGTAGTAGATGATAGTTTCCAAACAGACAGATGTATGCTTACATACATCTGTCGGTTTGGAAACTATAATTCTTCCTGTTGAAGTTGCTATAAAATTTGCATGGAAAAACACCAAGGAACCAGCTAAGTTCTAGCCATTCCTCACCAGTCACCAGTCTTTTTGAAACATAGCAGTGATTCAATGCTTGGAATGAAACTCATATTTCTTTTTCACCATCTAAATCATTGGAAACCTATCATGCATCCAGTCTTTTTGGGGCTCAAAATAATGGTTGACCACAAAAACATAGGCTTTATTCTATGTATACTAAGACCAACTAAATTCTTGTTTGAAGCTTTAATGCCTCATTACAATTCTCTTGGATAAATAGAATTTATCGAAAGAGGAAAAGCATGGTTGCATCCAGAATTATCAGAATAGTTCTTTTCAATTTTTCTTTTACTTCTGTCACCGTTTCAATATAAGTCCCAGATATTTTATATAAAAAATAAAAAGAAAGAAAGAAAATCAAAGAAAAAGAAAATGAACCGTGCTATGTCCAACATGTATTGGACAAGATAACAGAACACTCGTAAAGCTTAAATTCCATGCGCATACTTCAAATCTTGTGTTGCAATGTATGTGAGTATACGTGCCTCCTAGCATAAAATATGTAATTCACGAGGGACGAATATTTTTAGAGCACTAGCATTTATGAGAAAGTTGGAAGGGTGCATAAATAGACAGACAGACATGCTAAAAGCCACCTCAAAAACAATAGTTATTTTAAAAAGAACAAATCCCAACACCACTTTACATATAAAACAAACTGCCACCCCTAATCTCTTTAAACAATTGCAAGAGGAACGTCAAAATAAGGAATTAGCCGAATACCAAAGTAAAATAATAAGAATATTCAATTCTAGTATTAAAAATTTGAGAATACCAACTTTTGGGACTCAAGTCAGCATAGAGATTAAGCAACAAAAGCATTAAATTTCAGGCAATGCCCCTTCATAGCCAACAACACACTCTGACAAGTTTCCTGACCTCAAATATTCACTCACGCACATATACCACCTTGACAAATTGTAATTATTTTGTTACATGCTTGTTTCATGGGAAAAAAGATAAAAATTACCATGAAAGACTCATTACCACTGACAGGACAATACCTTTGATGCTAACCAGTCAGAAAACCATGTAAGATAATCACAAAAAAATAGGGTATAAGATCTAAAGATTATTTGGAACAGCAGTAAAAGAATAAAAAGATAGAGAAGAAAAGAGAGAGACTCACATTTAATTGTGCATACAAGAATGTTAGTATATCTGCCCCTCTGTAGAAGTTATGAAATTCAGAAGTAGCATCAGCAATCAGATCATCAAAAGAAGTATCAGACAAGCTAAGTGCCAACTTATGTAGATTACAAATGTTTCCTAGGGCTTCAATCTGAGTCCTCAAGTCCTTTGTGTGCAGGTAGAACTCAAGCAATGTAATTTCAGAATGCACCACATTCTTCAAACATCCTGATTCAGAGGATACATGTATAGACAATTCAATATCACTAGATGGACGCCTTAAAACTGCAGATGCATAAACTGTGTCCAACGCACAGATGTAACCTTCCAGAACCTTTCCCACGGCAACAGCAAAGGCTTGATTAACCAGTGTATTAGGAGGGAACTTCTCCTCTCCCATTTCATCGTTTTGATGATTTTTGCTTTTGCTTATCAAACTGTCCTCCAAATTCATATTTGTAAAATAGTCTACAAATTCACGAAGAAGAAAAACAAGCAACCCTGAGCAACCTATAGATTTAAGTACATTTCCCAGAGAGTGAGTGCTTGAAGCTCGTTTCCACACACTTGGAATGCGATGGAAGGTTCTATCAGCTGGATTAGAACAGAAGATAGCAGAGAGCTTTTGAATACTAATAAGGGATGATTTTACACCTTGCATGGCATTCATCACCAACCTCACCAAACTTGCTTCCTGAGGCCAAATTTTCATAATAATAAATATGAAACACAATCATTGAACAAGGATGATAAGAATGGTCAAAGTAGCAGGACAAAGTAAGAGTATAATCTCTTGAATCTTAATACAACCAAAATAGTAGCTTAAAAGAAGACCTGGATAAAGTGGATGAGTGTGAGGTTAACTTATTTTTAACTTATATGTGTTGGCAAATGTAAGAGGATGCTCAAATGTTCTGCATTATAATTCAAAGGCAATTAACTGATCTGACATATTGGAAATGTTCCAAAATTAAATATCTATGCACATTAACACGCCATTCTATTAGAGAAGGTTGTTAAATGCAGTGATATTGAAGAACTAAAATCCAGAGTCATTTTTGCTTCCTTAATTCTTCTTAAAGAAAAAGAAGAACAAGAAGGTTGTTCAAAAAGGTTAGGTAGATCTTCAGCATTATCTTTTACTAGCTACAGCCCTCAATAGAGAGCTCAGCCACATCTGGAAACAATGAGATTTTGCATCTGTAACACCATGACCATTAGAGAAAAAAATCTTTTAATATATTTGCAAGGCTGCAGACATGTGTGTATAGAGTGAAATCCTAAAACTATCAAACATTACAAAAAATGGTTAAGAAAAGATGAGATACCGCTATTGTCCAGTCATGTTGACTTGAATTTATATAATTTGAAAGAAACCAAAAGACTCCTAGTGACAAGGTTGAATAAACCTTTCACAAAGAGTATTTGCACTCATGCTTACAAGTCAATATGCTAGCTCCTCACCAAAGAGCCACAATTCACCAATGGTTAAAGCATAATGGGCGTTGAACATTCACACTATTGTTTTGGTGTAACACACAACTAACCAAATTAATGACTGACATTTTCTACTACTTTAATCTACTTAGAAACATGGTGATATTTCTGCCGGATAGATCTTTGTTACAAATAAATTATTAAGATTCACACTGTACATGATTTTTTCATTTCATTATAGTTCAGAAAATCTGAACCTGAAATTTTAGTTTTGCTGTCCACTTTAGCTGAAAAGGTTTCAACTGAATCAAGATAAAGAAGATTTTACATTTCAAAATTGATATAACATGCCACATGTATGGAAATATATAAAATCCAACATATAGGTGAATAGAGTCGCCATAAACACCATTATATTAAATTCCGTAAGCCTAGTTATTTAAGTGCTTATTCAACAACAGGGGATTTTACCGAAATTCTAGAAATGAATCCAACTAAAACTTTTGAAAGTGCAATGTAAACCTAGCCACGCAAACCAAGTTTCCAACACTCTCGCCATCTGACTGATAAAAAATTCAGGTACTTTATAAGAGTGAAGAAGCCCAGCTAGGCTCTTAACTGTGTCAAGATGCCCACAAATGTACATGACACGGGTCCTTACACAAGCTGCTCGAATTGGAGAAACAAAATGCAGCATGGTAGACTACTTTTCTCACACTTTAAACACCCAGTAACCCTCAAAATGATTATTTCCGAAAGCAAGAAAATCCCCCAAAAAAGTCGACAAGTCAATTAAAAGAGACGATGGAGTAAGCTTACAGAGACAGTGGAGAGGTCATAGAGAGGTTGACTTGAAGAGGAAGTTAAAGCATCGGAATGAGAGTGAAGCCCACTTTCAGAAGGGATAGATTCCCAATTCTTCGGAGGAATCAATGGACCCTCCACCTTCAAATTGTCAAACAAAACCGCCAGGTTCGTGTCAACAGCCATTGGATCGTCTACCTCAGCTCTCTCTGTGTCAATGGCTCTTCTATGATCCTAGTCCCTCCGGTTACTGATTCCCGCCCAAGTGAGGGGAAGACGCTGACAAATATTTTGGCTGCAAAAGAATTAAACAAATTAGTAAAAGAAAAGATGTAACAAAAACAAAATGCATTTAACAAATTTCCAAAATGGAAATTCTAATTCAACTTAAATAAAAGACAACAAAAGAATGGTGTAATTCTCTCTGACTACAAAATATAAACTTGTCAAAGATTACCAATTGATTCATAGACACAGGCATGCTCGAATGACAGTTGAGTTAATAGAACATTAAAGCAACAATTCAATCTCAAACAGCAATTTGTTTATACTCAATTCTGCCTAATTTTTTTTAACCATTTTTCATCTACCACAACCCTTCTATTTTCCTCAGTTCAATCATTTGGAACGGCAAACTATGATACAAATCTCAAGGGCACAACTTACATGGTGTGATAGATCAGCATCCATGATGACAACAAAATTTCCTGACGCATGCTTCAAACCATGAATATAAGCCTATTTGGTTTAAAGACCACTCTGACCCTTTTATTCCCCTCATTTCATTACCTAGTGCGCACCAAAATGGTTTGATCCAGTACACCACAAAATAGTTGGGCAGGGACCATACGGGCCGGTGATTCATCGCATTGATCGTTATAAAACAAAAAAAAAAAACAAAAACTGATTTGGCAGTTGTTACCCTCTCCTTTTTGTTCTTGCTTGAGCTTTCTTTCCCCTACTCTTCACTTGCAAAGCGACCATGGGTTTCTTCTGGTGCTCAGAATGATAATCATCTACCATCTCTTCGCTGTAACACTCATCTCCTCGATCACTTCTTTGAGCTCAAACAAACCCTCTCCAACGCCGACCGAATTTTTAAATTTTGCCAAGAAACGCGAGGTTTTTGATTGGATGGTCGGAATCAGAAGGAAGCTTCACGAGAACCCTGAATTGCTTTATGAGGAATTTCAGACCAGTGAGCGGATCAGAAGAGAACTGGATACTTTGGGCGTATCATATAAATCCCAGTTGCAGTCACCAGTGTTGTTGGCTATATCGGCACCGGACGACCTCCTTTTGTCGCTATTAGAGCCTATATGGACGCTCTTCCCATTCAAGTACCTGAATTCTTCTCTCTCTATCTCTCTTCCCATTCTGGTATAATAACAAACGGGTCCTAATCATTTTGTTAACAAAAACCACTCGGTACCTAAGAAAAATTTAATTCTGGCCAAAAAAAAAACATAAGTAAAATTTAAGTTTAAAAAAAGTAGGGTTAAGTTGCACCAACCCTATATCAACAAAAAAAAAAAGTTGCACCAACCATCCTAAAGTTTTTTTTTAAAAGTATATCTTGATTCTTATATCCTAAAATATTTTGTAATGCACCTAACATTCTAAAGTGTTTTTATGCTTATCAAAGATAAGAATATAGGGCTGTGTATTGTCTGAATAAGATGGTGCCAATTACCATCGTGAGATGTAATATTTATAGATAGGGTTGCAACCCTAGAATACATGTACAGAGTGTAATAGCAAATAGGAAGCCTAATGGGCTAATATACAGCAAGGCCCAACTACTCTATTATCTCTATTTTACATTTACTTCGATTGGGCCTATTACTACTAATTGCTTTAACATGCCCCTGCAAACTAGGAATGGGCATTTTGACTATTCCGAGTTTGGCCCGAAAGAAAGCAAAACGAGGCTCAGACAAAGCTTTTGTAAAAGTGTTGGCAACTTGATCTTCAGATGGAACATACTTCACTTCTAGATCCCCCGAAAGTACCTTCTCTCTGACAAAATGCACATCCAACTCGATGTGCTTAGACCTAGCGTGGAAAACGGGGTTGGCCGCGAGAGCAGCGGCGCTGAGGTTGTCGCACCAAGCGATTGGTGGTTCGCGGAGGTGAAGCCCTATTTCAGCTGTGAACGATTGAATCCAGGAGAGTTCAGACGAAAGGTCAAAGAGAGCCCGATACTCAGACTCGGCACTAGATTTAGACACAACTCGTTGCTTCTTAGCCGACCACGAGATGAGAGAATCTCCGAAAAAGACACAATAGCCTCCTATGGACCTCCGATCGTCAGGACACACGGCCCAATCGGCGTCGGAGAAACCCTGTAAGGTGAGATCAGTACTTGGTTTGATATGTAAGGCTAGGTTTTTCGTTCCCTTTAAGTATCTAAGGACTCTTTTGACTGCCTGCCAGTGAATACTTGTCGGAGAGCTCAGAAATTGGCTCAACTTGTTGACTGCAAAGAGAATATCGGGTCTAGTATTTGTCAGGTATTGCAAAGCTCCAATGATTCTTCTGTACTTAGTTGGATCTCTGAGTGGTGCACCATCAAATTTAGATAGATGTTTGTTTACAACCATAGGAGTGGGTACAGGAGTTGAATGATGCATGTTGCTTCTGTATAAAATGCTGTCTATATATGTTTCTTGCTTCGTATATAGTCCAGTCACGTCTCTCGTGTGCTTCAATGCCTAGGAAGTGATGTAGATGCCTAGATCTTTCAAAGCAAATTTATTATTTAGTTGCTCAACAAACATATTAATCATCTTGGTGAGTTCCCTGTTACTATAATGTCATCAACATAGACAAGAACAAACATAACAAATTTCTCATATCTCATGAAGAAGAAGGACGGATCAGACCTTGAATGTGTAAAGCCCCAGCTTTGTAGAGTTGTTCTTAACTTGTCAAACCAGGCCCCTAGGTGCTTGTTTGAGGCCATACAGAGCCTTGTTCAATAAGCATACATAATTAGGACGTTTAGAATCAGTAAAGCCCTCAGGTTGTTTCATGAGTACTACCTCTTGTAGTTCACCATTAAGGAATGCATTATTAATGTCCATTTGTCTGATTGGCCAATTGAGTGTAATTGCAATAGCGAGAATGAACCTGAGAGTATATGCTTTCAAAACTGGACTAAAGGTTTCATCAAAGTCAATACCTGGGCTTTGTTGAAAACCTTTGGCTACTAATCTTGCTTTGTATTTTTGGAAAGAGCCATCTGAATTCAGCTTCTTTTTGAGAACCCATTTACAATCAACCAAGTTACCCTGTCCTGGATAAGGAATTAATTTCCAGGTCTTATTTTTCATCAAAGCATGATACTCATCTTGCATTGCATTTTTCCACTCTTCGGATTTGAGAGCTTCTCTAGCTGTGGTAGGGACTGCATCAGTTACTACTACACCAATGTAGGGCCATTTGTGTTTGACAACACCTGTTTTGCTTCTAGTTATCATTGAATGCTGATTTGCCAATGCTGGTTGTGTGTTTGCATTTGTGTCTTCTTCTGAATTTATTGAGTTATCATGAGTTGAAGAACCAGAGGCACTTAGAGGAGAACTAACAGTATGACTTGCTTCTTTTTCAGATTCATCAAAGTGTCCAGGAGACAGAGATCTGGTATGATCAGCAGAACGTGCTAATGATGATTCAGACATGCCATTCTCGGTCTGTTGTTGGGATCCTTCAAGAGAGTCAGTAGCAGCATCAATACTGGATGGTTGTGTCACAACCTCAGGCAAGGACATGTTGAAAGAGCCCTGCAAGTAAGAGTAAGTTCCTTCTTCAGATGCCTTTCTTTTGTTAATAAAACCTGCATTGAATGGAAAATCAGCTTCATTGAATTCAACATGTCTAGATAGATAAATTCTTCCAAAGAGAGCTTAGACATTTATATCCCTTGTGTGCATTGCTATAGCCTTAAAAACACATTTAGTTGTCCGAAAATCCAGCTTGTGTTGATTGTAAGATCTTAGGCAAGGATAACAAATTTGAACCAAAACCTTGAGTCCGCTATAGTCCTGGAGTTTTCAAAAGCTTGAAATGAGGTGAGATTCCACCTAGAACTTGAGTAGGTAATTGATTTATCAGTGTTGTTGCTGTATGAAATGCTTCCCACCAATAGTGGAGAGGCATTTTTGCTTGAGCAAGCAGTGTAAGTCCCATTTCAACTATGTGTCTGTGTTTTCGTTCTGCTCTCCCATTTTGAGAGGATGTATGTGGACATGAATGTCTGAAATGAATACCGGCATCTTGTAGGATTCTGGTGAAACTCCTGTATTCTCCACCCCAATCACTTTGAAGTGTTTTGATTTTGCTGTCAAATTGATTTTCAACAAGGTTTTTGAACTGAATAAATACATTCAAAGCCTCATCTTTTGTCTTTAATGGAAAAATCCATGAGAATCTACTATAGTCATCAAGGAACAAAATGTAGTAGCGAAAACCATTTAGAGAATTCATAGGTGCAGGTCCCCACAAATCTGTATGAATTAGTTCTAGGGGTTTGGATGCTTGTGAAACAGAAGCTTTAAATGGTAATGAATGAGATTTTCCATATTTGCAGGACTCACAAAAAGTAGCTTCATCATTACTAACTTTGAGATTACATGCATTAATAACTTGACTAAGTATTCTATCACTAGGGTGTCCTAGTCTACAATGCAGTAAATTTCTATTGATGCTAGAACTATTTGATACTGAACTAACAGCTTCTGTTTCTGGATGCACAGCTTCTTTATCTACTGAAAATATGGCAGCAGCAGAACTACTAATTTCAGCTCCCTTGGAGACTTTGAACATGCCTTCTTTAGTTGGTATTCCCTGCAACATTATCTCCCCGTTTCCTGTTCCTTCACGTAAAATCCAGTTTTGTTAAAAACAATATCTCGCATTGTTGTCATCACCATTTTGTAAACACTCAACAAATTCTTTTTAATTCTGGTGAATAAAGAATATTTTTCAAGCGAACAGCTTTATCATTCACATGTGATAAGCTAGATGAACCAACTTTTTCAACTTTCAGTTTGTTACCATTTCCCATAACCAAATTCATCTTACCCTTGGGGTCATTTGGATTATCAATGCGATTAATATCATTTGTGACATGGTCGGGTTGCTCCACCGTCCAGTACTGTGAGTCATCATCAATTGATTCAGAGTGGCCCAAGGGCAAAATCAGCATTGTTTGAACCAGAGGCAGCAGCTGGATTGTTCTTCTTTTTGCTGGATTTCACAAAGGACTTGTCGAACCTATAGAAGCATTGCTCAACTTCATGCCCAAATCAGTCACACAATTGACACTTAGGTTTGTTATCTACATAGTTGTTATAGTAGTGATTGCCTCCACCCCGTCTGCCATAATTATTTCTGCCACGTCCACGATTACCACGAGAGGAGCGATTTCCATTCCAAGGTCGAGAAGGTGGGCGTTCTGTCTTGACTCGTGTTTGCATAGTTGTTGGATATATTGAGTTTTGAGAGCTGATTTAACCGATCCATTCTGCTCTCATAGGTTAAGAGGAAGATTGAAATCCAATCCAGCTGAGATCATCAATTTCCTTGCTCAGCTGCACAACAATTGGGTTATACTCAGCATCAAGACCTGCAAGAACTTGAATAAACAGATCTGGAAGTGTAATAGAACAGCCAGCAACCGAGAGCTGTTCAGAGAAACCTTTCATTTTAACCAGGTATTCCTTCATAGTTGTAGCCTCTTTTCTAGTACGTTGAAAATCAGATTTAAGCATAAGGATTCTTGACTTGGTCTGAACACCGGCAATTTCCTTTGCAAACTGCCCATAATCCAGCAGCAGTAGACACATCAGTCATCTGTGAAGACACTTCTAGTGTCATAGTATTCAAGAGCCAACCAAACACAAGTTGGTCAGCAGCTACCCAATCTTCAAAGTTGGGATTGAGTGTGGTTTTTCCACCTTCAGTAAGAAACTGGGAAGGACAGGGTTTTGACCCATTGATGAATCCTTCAAGCTTGTGTCCCTTGACAATGGGTAACACATGAGTTTGCCAAATGAGGTAATTTGTCCCATCCAACTTGACAGAACAAACCTGCGAAATGTTGTTATGGAATGAGGATTTTGGGAGAGCAGCTGCTGATTCAAGGGAAAGAGCCTCAGAATGTTGTGCTGTGGTGGTGTGAACATCGGTGGAGGAGGTTTGATCAGTCATGGCTGCTAGCCGAAATGGCTTTGATACCAAGATAAGAATATAGGGCTGTGTATTGTCTGAATAAGATGGTGCCAATTACCATCGTGAGATGTAATATTTATAGATAGGGTTGCAACCCTAGAATACATGTACAGAGTGTAATAGCAAATAGGAAGCCTAATGGGCTAATATACAGCAAGGCCCAACTACTCTATTATCTCTATTTTACATTTACTTCGATTGGGCCTATTACTATTGATTGCTTTAACAATCAATCACCCTAAATTATCTAAATTATTAAGGGTAAAACTGCATAAAAAAAGTTTCAAGATAATGGATGCAGCTAAAAAGATATTTCAATATGTTAAAGGGATAGGATATTGTCACTACCAATGTCACTATCACTTTTCCTCCGTTAGATCATAATCCTATTGAGATTATGATCTAACGGTGAAAAAGTGGTAGTGACATTAGTAGTAACAAAAATTGGTAATGACAATATCATATCCCTACGTTAAATACATCACAAAATACATTAAAACGCTAAATGTACTTGAAAAGCACTTCAAAATAGTACATGCACCTTATTTCAAAAAAAAAAAAATAATTTATTGACCAAGCATAATAGTAAATTCCTTATATTGTATGGTCATCATATGATGAAACTTTTTCAATCGAGAGTGAAACTATTGTTGAGACTATGGTATTGGTGACTTCTATTTTTCTTGGTTGGAAAAAGAGACAAAATTGCATGTGGTTAATCTTTTTTTGGTGACTGTATTCCGTTAAATATAGGAATAACAGTTAAGTGTAAATGATAATTAGGTAATCAAGGGACATAATTATTCTCCTCAATCTGGTCCAACCGCAAAACACACCAAGCAGGTAGCATCAAACAGCCTTCTTCGGTCATGCATGAGATTCTTGGAATGCCATCCTTCTCAACTCTAACTCAGAATGCTAAGGTGCATAATTGTTTCAAGGTTGCTAACAATTCTATTTAGGGTTTATTTGAAATGGCGATTAGAACTTTCAAAAGTAGGTTTTTAATCCTAATTTATGGTGTATAAAGTAAATAAGTGATATAAATCTTATCTCAACTTGCGAGAACGTGTTTATGATAAACAACCTCAAATGAAGGATTATCATTCTTCACATATTGAAACGTATGTTACATTGCACAAATCATCCTATCTTAATCTGCCTCCATGGTTTTCTCATTGATGGTTCATTTCAAACAAAACTGGTCTTCTGTAGATAACATTTTCTACTCTTCTACTGAAAAGGTGTAGCTTTACTCCAACACAGTGGATTAATTCTACGGCTAAAGTGTATCCAACACTTTGAAGTATTATTTTTAAATGCATGCATCTAGCACCCCAAAAAATTTTGTGGTGTATTCAACATTATAAGGTATATTTTTTAGGTTTGTTAAGCACCCAAAAATATTTGTTGTGCCTTGATATTGATGCACCAAAAAATATTTCAAGGTGTTGAACACACCTGAAAAAATATGTTAGGATGCACACAAAAATACTTTAAAGTGTTTTATACACTTCAAAAATTTTCTCAAGATGTTGGATGCATCACAAAATACGTTAGGATATTAAATGCACCTAAAAAAATACTTTAAGGTGATGCACCTTAACTCTTAATTTTATCAACATTAATTTTTGAAAAATTATAATGAATGACCTGGAGGAAAAGATATTTATTAAGAAGTATTATTAAAATTGTAATTACTTAGAAGGACCAAATGCAAAAAATATGAAAATTAAAAATATTAAACTACCTCTAAGAAAATCTTCTCCTTTCCCTTCCACACCCTATTTTTAAACTAATACAAAATTCTAAATTTCACTAAATTAAATAAATTTTTTTTCAAGTTTCATTTTTCACAACTTGCATAGATATCTAGGGAGAAAAATCACACATTCTTCAATTTTGTCAAAAGTTTAATTTGTTAAAATCAATAAAGTTTTAAATAAAAATATAATTATATGATTTTAATAAAGCACAATTTCTTTTATAATTTAGTATATATGTTAGACCAATATATGAATTATTTTTATTTTAGAAGAAATTTATGTGGGTTAAAAATTCATTTAATATTAATAAAATTAAAAAATCTATTATATCCTTAAAAAAACTGAAATGAATTTACATTGTATTTTTATAAAATGTGTTTAATTGATATCAACATTGATACCTAATAATATAAATCCGGCATCTTGATAGTATATTTGTTAATTAGATGATCTATTGATCATATGAATATAAAATTTGTTGCAAAATAAAAATTAAAAAATATGAATTTGAACCCCATTTAATTAAAAATATATTGATTTTACATGAGTCTGAAACTTGGTGAAAAATAAAAATTAAAAAGAGATACAATGATAATATATGTTAATGGATGGCGGTTTTACTTTTAATTTTAGTTATTTTTTAATTATAAATACAAGAGATAATGTCAGAGGTTTGATTAAGAACAATTTAATAATTTTAAATTTATATTATAATGTCTAATTTTTTTAAGTAATTACAATTTTTATAGTCCTTCTTAATAAATATATTTTCCTTTAGGTCCTTCATTCTAATTTTTCCTTATTTTTTCACCTCTGTATAATGAATATTATTCTCAAAAAGCCCTAATTTCTTCTTTGTATTTTCATTGTTGTTGAAATTTCAAACATTGAAGGATTTTTTTTTCTTTGTTTCGTGAAAGGATTTACGGTATAATTTTAAACTTAAGTAGAATTTTATTGATGAAACTGTAGAATCAATCCCCGTGAAATGTCTGCTGATCAATGTTTTAAAAATAAATCCAACCCAACGGATAAAGTACATTACATAGTCCGTTTTAGGGATTGGCGACTTACCCATTCAATGACTTTGGCACCGGACGTTCCCAAAATGGGTACTGTACTCTCGGGTCGGGTGAATTCAATAATAGACGCCTGTTGGCATTCCAGCCTTCCTTCCCCTGAAGGTGAAAAGCCAACGGGTCATGGTTCAAACAAGGTTATTAAAACTGAACCGGTCACTGAACCGATCAGGTTACTGGTTTAAGGGTTAGTGGGTAAGACCGGAGTCAAACCGGAGCTAAACCTGAGATAAATCGGTAAGAAAGTAAAAAATTGAAGTTATTGATATGAAATTATAAAAATAACAAAAATCCATTTTATATTTAAATAATTTTGGAAAGTGTGAAAGTTGTATGAAATGACTTACAAGTAGTATTGTCATGTCTTCCCGTCCTTAGGTCACAGCTATCTATGTAGACTAAAGACTTTTTTTAGTTTTTTTTGCCCAAAAGTATATTGACAATCAATTGCTGAACCTATACCATAACCCACGTTGGTAGCCCTTAGTCTTCATCGTTGGTTCATTGTTGAGCCAGTAACCCACAACTTCTGCCAAAAACCTCAGTTTCTGCCAAAAACCACCCATGCTGGTTCATTATCAAGCCATCCCGGATGGCTCGACGAAGACTGAGTTTCATCACTGTCTCGTGCTCCGTTGGTTGCCTCTCTGAGTTTCATTTTTGGACGCCGATTTGGTAGCTTCTCTCTCTGTTCATCTCTCCCTCTCTCTTTCCACCTCATGTTGTTGAAGAACGGGAGCTTCAGTTGACGTTTTTCTTTTTTTCTTAAAAAATAAAAAATCCAACCCCAGTTTCTATGGCAGACCGGACCGGTTTCATGGCTGGTTCACCGGTTTCCGGTCCGAATCGGCTGGTCCGGTCCGGGTTTAATAACCCTGGGTTCAAAAGATCAAAACGATCAAGCCATTCAGTTGGGCTAACGTAATAATTAAATTAAAAATAATATTATTTACATATATAAAATGGGAAAATTTAATAATGAACAATTTTGTTATAAGCACCCATAAGAATTATCAATTTTCTGTGCAAAAAATAGACATAAATAATTTATTTGGGAGCAGATATAACAACGCCACTAAGGAGACTTTATTTTAATATTTTTTTAATGAGAAAATATCACTTACACAGTTACACCCCATGCAAACAATTTTATTTTAGTTAACCCCAAAAGATTATAAAATTTCACTGCGCACCTTGGGTTAAAATGAAATTAAGTTTTTTTAATGAAAAGAGAATAATGCCCTTACTTTATTTTTTCATGAGATAAGTATCCTTTTTGCCCCAGAAGTTTTGGCTGAGGAGCACTAGGTGGACAGAATTTTTTTTGGAGCAAAATTGCCACGGAATTTAACAAAATGTAGCAATTTTGGCCCTCCATTAATTTTGACAGTTAAGTTTAACTGAGTGCACATGTGGCATACCACCTCATCAATCAAATAAGAGTTAAGTATCATTTTTGCCTCGGAAGTCTTCACAATGGAGCAATTTTGCCCTTCTATCCCCTAATATTAAATTTAACTATTAAATCAGTCAAGGAACACACATGTTGCCTAGAAAAGGTCGAACTTGAACTCAGAGAGGGAGATCCTTGAGACGTTTAGCTCAAGGCGGCCGGAATTTGTGAAGCCGAACTGGTCAAAGGAACTGAAAGGTATGTTACAAAACCCAGAGGAAGCATCACTTATGATCTAAGCAAATGAAACACAAAAAGAGAAATGAATTGTCCCAAAAATTGGTTCAGTAAGACAAATCAATAGTAATAGTATTTACCTTTGTACAGATTGATCTAGGTCACCCACCCTGTCCCACAAGATAAATCTCCAGTGATTTTAAGTGATGCTTACTGAACCAATTTTTGAGACAATTCATTATTCATTTGTCCCAAAAATTTGTCTAGATCAAACCAATTTTTGGGACAAATCAATAATGAATTGTCCCAAAAATTTGTTCCATAAGCATCACTTAAAATCATTGGAATTTTTAGGAGCAATATAGATTTACCTTATGGGACAGGGTGGGTGCAATCTATACAAAGGTAAATACTATTACTATTGATTTGTCTTACTGGACCAATTTTTGGGACAATTCATTTCTTGTTTTGCGTTTCATTTGCTTAGATCATAAGTGATGTTTTCTCTGGGTTTTGCGACAGACCTTTAGTCCCTTTGACCAGTTCGGCTTCACAAATTCCGGCCACCTTAAGCTCAACGTCTCAAGGATCTCCCTCTCTGATTTCAAGTTTGACCTTTTCAAGGCATGACATGTGTGTTTTTTGACTAATTTAATAGTCAAATTTAATATTGGGGGACAGAAGGGCAAAATTGCTATGTTTTGTAAACTTCTGAGGCAAAATTGCTCCTCAACAAAGACTTCCATGGCAAAAATGATACTTAACTCTTATTTAATTGATGAGGTGGCATGCCACATGTGCACTCAATTAAACTTAACAGTCAAAATTAACAGAGGGGCAAAATTGCTACGTTTTGTTAACTTCCGTGACAATTTTGCTCCAAAAAACCTTCCGCCCACCCAGTGCTCCTCAGCCAAAACTTTCGGGGCAAATAAGACCCTTATCCCATGTAATATTCATACCTTCAATTTTCTCTTCAATCTATATTTGTGAAGAAGCCAATCCCTACCACATAAAAGAACTTCAACAGATTCTTCAAACAATTCAATCTAGCACGATATTCATCAATCACCCTTCCCCTTGCACAAAATGTGGATTCTCATCCCACAATTGAGATAAGGACACCTAATATATCAAATGTCATCTTCAATAAAACTTTAAACTTTGCACTATTGTTCTTCCACTACTCTAAAGCACAAAAAGAAGAAGATTCATAAGAAGGAATGTAAGGATCATCAGCAAGATAAGTTTCCAACTCTGATTTTGTAGAAGAAATCGAATGTCTTTGACGAATTATGTTCAACATTCGTTGCATTCCTTTATCTTTTTGTTGTGCACTAGTATCTGCTAAGGCAACGCTATCAATATTAATTTCATCAGATGCAGAAGATGAGAATACAACTCCTCATACTAAAGATATAATTCCTCTAATGTATTTTTCAAATTTCGTATAGCCCCACTTTCTGATTTGTATATTAAAGGGAAGCTTATATCTCAATAGCCTCAATTTCTGTGGATAAAGTCGGCATCAGTTTCTATCTTGGGAAGGGATATTTTAGTTAGCATCACTTTTTATATTTTTGACATATGTACAGAGTTGGCATTAGTTTTTATGTGTTGAAGTAGCGAGAGATATTTGAGAGGAAAAGAAATATAGATAGCGAGATACCTGAAGCGTTGCTAATTAGTTTTTATGTCTTGCACGAAGGAGAGCGAGAGGATTGTTTTATAAAAGATGCCTAACCTATTTACACATTTAAATCTTTAAATAGGCTTTGACCTAACCTTTTTAACAAATAGACCAGGTCAGGTCAGACCCTAAACATACTAGGGTGTAGGTCATCTGATAGGGGTGGCCTATTTCCACCTCTAGTTAACTCAAATAAAATTGTTTGCATGGATCCAACTAATATTTTTTCATTAAAAAAAGTTAAAATAATAGACAGAGAGAAGATTGGTGGGACCCACATCACAGAAAAGTAACGGATCTAACTAATATTTTTTCATTTGAATGAGTATGGGAAGGAGACGATTCTTCAGTGCGACAACGACGATATTCGATAATGAAGGACATTAATCGCTTCACATACTATATTTTAATATGGTCATACACAGATATATATAATATGTCACCATGTTAACATTAACGCCTAATTTATATTTTAGGAAATCAAATATTATTTCCAAAGGCTTCTTGGAAATTTCACATGCTTTACTAATTTCACATTAATTCACTTCATACAGTAATTTACATACATAAAAGTAGAGATATTACAATATAAATTAATTTACACCATTTCTAATTAATGTAATAATATTTATATTTATATTTAATATAATAATATATTTTTGTTTTGAATTAATTTTACAACAATAGATTTTAAAACTATAATAGTAGTTTTTTTTTTTTGTATTCAGTCGGGAAAAAGGCCAAAGACCTCCTCAGGTCAGAGCTACACTACGGGGTAAGAGACACCCACTTCATCCTTATACAGCAAATTATAAACAGGAAAAGGAGGAGAATTAAAAGTTACTTTTACTAAGGTTAGCAAGGTAATCTGCACACGTATTACCTTCCCTAAACACATGAGCTATTTTTAGCTCAACAAATTTCTTCAAATACAGGAAGATGTCTGATATCAAATTGGAACTACTGTACTCATCCTCTGGTGCTCTGCTCAGTAGCGAAACCACTGTGGAGGAATCACACTCCACTATAAGCTGCTGGAAATTAAAACTCAAAGCCAACTCCAGACCACACAATATAGCCCACAACTTAGCCTTAACCGTTGAACAATATCCTAGCCATCTAGAGAAGCCACACATCCACTTACCATTGTTGTCCCTGATTAGCCCCCCACAGCCTGCAAGTTTTTATCCCCTCTAGAGGCACCATCTGTATTAAGTTTAAACCACCCCACACTTGGTTTAGACCAGTTGATCTGCTTCAATTCCTTCATAACAGTGAGTCTGCCAAATTCTATTCTAGTAGATTTTATATCTCTTACGTAAGTCTTCACCACTGCTCCTAGATTTTTAGGAAGCAGGAAACCTTCCTCAAACAAACAAGCAGCAATTCCTCCATCTCCATAAGAACCTATATGCAACACCAAAAATCAGATCTCACCCCTTCTTTGGTGACCTCAAATTCCAATTAAACCATTGGCTACCCGTTAGTAAAAAGAACTCTGGTTCTAGCCTTCCACACTTCAGCTCCCACCACATCCTTTTAGCAACCCAGCAATCACGCATTACATGCATGGTTGTCTCCATATGACCGCTGCACCTGCAACAATCAGGGCTCCCTCCCATCAACCGATGCCTTCTCTCCCCTGTCAACAATCTATCATGAAGGGACAACCATAGAAAAACCTAAATCCTTTCAGACCCCCCCCACTTCCACACCCTACTCCACTTCACCTCTCTCTTCTCATTCTCCCCTTTTATACTTGCATACATATCAGCAGTAACATATTTGTTACTTAACTTGGTACCCCACTTGATGGTATCATCCCCCTTTTGTATGTTAGGAGGAGAAACAACCATTATATACCTTCTCCCCTCTTCATTCACTAGTCCCTTGAGTCGCCTCATATCCCATTTTTGATTCACACTATCCATTATGAGGTGAGTTAATTTTTCCATTCCTAAAACAAAAAGGTATGGAGAAAGTGGACCCCCTTTCCTTTGTCCTCTTGAAGGTACAAAAGATGGTTTCTTACCGCCATTCCACATTAAGGACAACAAAGTGGATTTAATACACTCCACCGTAACCCTCCTTACCTTCTCATCCAAGCCAATTTCTTCTAACACATCCTCAAGAAAACTCCATTTCATCCTATCATAAGCCTTCTCAAGGTCTATTTTCAAAATCACATACCCTTTCCTACCTTGCATTCTACTCATAGAATGGACCATCTCCTTTGCCACTACTTTATTGTCGTGGATGCTACGCTTAGGTACAAAACTTGTTTGAAATGGGGAAACTAAGTCATCCATAAGAGGCTTTAGTCCATTCACTATAACTTTAGACAAGCCTTTATAAAATACGTTGCATAAGGATATTGGCCTGAATTGACTTACTAGCTTCGGATTTTCTACCTTCGGAATCAAGACCACTAGTGTTTCATTAATCTCCTTAATTCTCCTCGGGTTGTTCCATAGTTCTTTTATCAACCTACACACTGAATCTCCTACCACACCCCAATTACTTTGATAAAAAATTGTCGTGAACCCGTCGCTGCCTAGGGCTTTAAATCCCCCCATTTGAAAAAAAGCACACCTGATTTCTTCATTGATGATAGCCCTTCCAACCACTCTCTGTTTTTCTATACTCACAGCCCCCCACCTTTGCACCTTGGTCAACCAGCTCCTTCCCTCTTTTCCACTCTTAAACAGGTCTTCATAGTAAACCTGAAACATGTTTCCTATAGCTATCTCATCATGAATCCATTGCCCTCCATCCGTTTTCAGCATCTTTATTTTATTACGTATTTTCCTTATAAGTGTCTTCGTATGATAATACATTGTATTACGGTCTCCTTCCACCAACCACTATCCCCTTGACTTTTGGAACCACAGGACTTCTTCTTGCCTTAGAGTCCTCATCAGTTCTTCTTCAAGGTCCTTTTCCAACCATACCAAATACAAATTACTTCTTCTATCTAAGCATCGTTGTACCCTATTCAGTTTATTCAATAGTTTTCGCTTTCAGGCCTTAATATTACCAAACACTTCCCTGTTCCACCTATTTAATTCCTGTTGCAAACAGAATAGTTCACTGTGTGCATCTTCCAAACCATTCCAGTTCCTGATTAAGAGTTCCTCAAAACGATTGTGTAATAACCAAGCAGCCTGAAATCTAAAAGCCCTCACCTGACATCCTTTAATTTCCTCCTCAAGCCTCACGACCATAGGATAGATGGTGGTCTAAATCTTGCCATAGAGCATTGCAAAAACAACAGTCTAATATCTTGTAGACTCTCTCCAAACCCTCCCATTTAGGCCCTCTCCATGTAAAAAATGACCCACAAGCCTTAATATCCAGTAGATTGTAGTTCTGGATCCATTCATTGAATTTCCTGCAACGCGACTCATTTATTCTTCCACCCCTTTTTTGCTCTAAAGGGGATTTAATTTCATTGAAATCCCCGGGAATGAGCCACAGTTCAGTTATATCAAAAGAAATTCTATAAAGTTCATCCCAAATCCTACTTCTCCTCTCCTCAGTAGTACGACTCGCATATACTGTCGTGAAGGTCATAACTTCTCTGCCCAAACCTAGCCTACAATGGAGGAATTAATCATTTCTGACAAGCACATTCACCACCAGTTCAATCATCTCCCATAAAATCCATATACCTCCCGAGAATCCCTCAGCCTCCATTAGTCATGAATTCTTAAATCCCTAACTTTTAATAACCTTGTTCGCCTGACTCCCATGAATCCTTGGCTCAAGAATAACAACAATATCCAGTTTATAATGCTTTTTCATATCTCTAATTACATTTGCAATACCCTTACTAGCTGCACCCTTACTATTCCATATGAGAATATTTAACATCATGACTAAAATTAATATTTCAGGAAAAACTCTAGCGCTACTTGTCATTAGCCAGAGCTGGTATAGTGAACTCCTTTATTTCACCCAAACCCGAACTAGCTATCAGTTCCTCATCATCAGCCCATCTACGCACATTTTCCATTTCCATATCATCATTGCAATACATCCTTCCTTGCTGAACCCCTGGCTGCAAATTTTCCTTATCACAATGCTCTACTACATTAGCTCTATAAAACTCCATATTTGTTTCTGGTACACACTCAACACTGCCCTGTGATTGTAGGGATGCTTTAGAACAACCAGTATTACCCCTTATTTTATTTGGTGCTTCTAAACCTCCTATTCTCCCATTACTCTCATGCCTATCCCCATTCACACAGGAGCCCGCCCCTTCCATTTTAGCCTCTTTAAGATTTTGCTTCCCTTCCATCATACTCACATT
Organism: Acacia pycnantha; assembly: GCA_025563575.1. Taxonomy (NCBI): domain Eukaryota; kingdom Viridiplantae; phylum Streptophyta; class Magnoliopsida; order Fabales; family Fabaceae; genus Acacia; species Acacia pycnantha. Next base: position 1,458,018 of record JAMWYP010000027.1, on the reverse strand, counting down.
CTTCCCTTGCTTTTTTTTTTTTTGCTTCCTAACTGTAACCTTCACCAGCCCTCGTTCATGCTTATCAGCCAATGGCCTAACCTCACGAGCAACCTCAGCTTTCCTCAATCCATTCTCTTCACCATCATCCTTCACCAGAACTGAGAACCTTGACCCACTCTACTGAACCTTTGTAGGTCCATTATAGATCCTCTACCTCCTAAGCCTCTGCACTGTTTGCCATCTATCCTTCTTTACTTCAGTCACTTCTACATCCTTTCCCTTCTCCCCAATGTCCTCCACATTCATTCTAGCGTCACACTTACGCCTTTGGTGCTCCTCACAGCCTTCCTTCATATGACCAAACAGCCCACACTTAGTACACAGCAGGCCTAGACTCTCGTAGACCACACTTAATACATGTCCTTCCACTTCAAATTCAGGCACTAGCGGTTTGGTCAAATCAATTTCAATGCACATGCGGACAAACTTGCCCCAAGCTCGCTATGCCACATGAATATCAAGCTTGATAGCCTTTCCAATCACATTACCCAGGTTGAGAAGAAATTTCTTGTCAAACAGAGGCGCTAGTAGATCTGGAAATCGAACCCAAGCTACCACAATGTTATACGCTTGTTTCTCGGATTAAACTCAAGGCGCCATTGGGCCACATTCAAGTACGCATCATTAATCACCCACGGACCACCAGTTAAAGCCTCCATATAATCCTCTGAATGTTGAAACTTTACTAGATAGAAGTCATTTTGCATATCGAAGACATCAATGCTCCCTTTGCTCTCCCATAACTGTCTCAATTTCTTTACCATAAAGCCATAAGATGGTTGTCTACCCAATAGCTTGACAACTAGTGTTCTTCCAAAAGGCTTCATCAAACTATCCTTCTCCTTTTCCTCAAAACAGAATCTTGGACACAAACGATTTGAAACATCAACACTAATCCCATCAGATGAATTAAGTACCTTAATGAAGTTTGTGCCGACTCCATCGTCTTCCATCATATCTTCACCATCAGTCTTCGACCACTCCCACCAACAAATCCTCTAATTGACATTTTGCAACAGTGATTCCCTGAAGGATTTCGACGAATCCACTTTCTCCTCCGTTTACATCCACTTCTCATCTCGCACAACTCTAGATTCCCCTTCAGTGAAATTAGCCGTGTAACACCCCCAATTTCTCACAATTATAATAACATAAAACTTCAATGATTCTGATAAATAGTTACTGAAATTCAGAGTAAACAACCTTGGGAAGTGTTACCGCCGCACTTGTACCGGGACAAGTGCAAGGCGACTTATTACATTCACATAAATCCGAAACTAAAATAAATAGGTTTATTAAAGGAAAAGAAGATAAAACTAGCTAGAAATAATCCTAGAAATATCTAGGTCGTCATCCTCACTTCTCATTGCTAGCCCCAACCTCGAGAACCTGATTCACTGAAAATCTGCTCCCCCGAAGGATCGTCGCAGCCCATAACATACAAAAGTCAGCAAACGCTGGTAATCCTAATAAAATACAATTCACCTGACACAAATATATTAATAAAATCTAGTATCAACAATAATACAGTAATTGCATCAATTATCACTCGTTATCTTTTTAAATTAATTTATGTATTTAAACCCTCAATCTGTTTGGTGGGAAGAGAACCATGGTAGACCCGGAAACCTGCCAGTCTACCTGTGACCCGGAACACCCGGTAACCGGCCAGTCACTCCCTGTGACCCGGAACACCCAGAAACCGGCCAGTCACTAATCATTAAATCCAGTCTACCACCGGCCATCACTAATCATCAAATCCAAGATACCCCGTGACCTGTAACACCCGTGAACCGGCCACTCACTCAGGACTCGGAGCACCGGAAACCGGCCAGTCACTAATCATCAAATCCAGTATACCCTGTGACCCGGAACACCCGGTAACCGGCCAGTCACTCCCTGTGACCCGGAGCACCCGGAAACCGGCCAGTCACTAATCATCAAATTGGGCATATAGCCTGGTTGTGTTCATCACTTTGGGAGGAACCATACCAAAACTATCCTCCCACGATTTAAATTATTTTAATTCACACACAAAATGTATTTCTCAATAATTAAGTAAATGTTAAATATATAGTATTTATAGGTCTCAATAAAAAAAAAGAAAAAAGAAAACCGGAACACAAAGAGGGAACATATAAATACACATGAAAGGCATATATAACTGGCTATCAGGAAAAAGGCAGTGACGTATAGGTATTAGGTTTATATATATGATTTAAGCACGAAGACCGAGGCCTCCCAAAGCAAGAAAAGAACGTACAGTGTGTCAATTGAATGAAAGGTTATAGAGTTCAAGCACGAAGACCGAGGCACCAAAATACCAATAATAACGTTTATGTATGTGGAATTCAAACACAGGGAATCGATTAAGTCAATGAAGATTATATATGTTTATATCTAATTCATTCCCAAAAACCGAGAAGAAGGAATCTGCATACATTAATTCACTCTTATATCCAATATCAAAACCCCTTTGCAGAAGAGACTACCGCGCAAACCGAGAAGAGGAAAAGGGATAATTGTAACTATTCAATCTTAATTCCTATTGGGATTAGGATTACATATAATATACATTTAACCTAGGCTATATGGAATTTAGGATTACGGATTAGGGTTACACATACTATATATATATATATTTCATGGAATTAACCTAGACTATATGGGGATTAGGATTACCTGATCTCCGTCTTTGTTAGCCTTCTAGAAAAACAATTTGGTAGGAGTGCGGGAGGAGGATGCCGTAGCAGAGAAAAAGAGTCGAGCGTTTCTTTTTAGGTTTAGGCGGCCAAACCTAAGTTTATAATTAACGCCTAGGGTTTTAGCTGTGGACTGGGCTCTTTAATTATTGTCAATTAATAATGGGTCAAGGTGCAAAAATAGACATGTGCTTTTTTCGGAGGAGCGTCCAGTGGCAAATACTTTTTTCAGATGCAAAAGTAACTATGTGGTTACAAAAGTGGAGCAAAAGTAGACATTGACCGTTAGTTGACCGTTAGTTTGACCAAAAATATTAACATGGATGCTGACTCAGCAAATTTTTATCTAGTTGGCAGTGAAAGAAGAAAGAATAAATTTAAAAAAATTCCACGAATTAAAAAAAAATATTTAGGCCCATAGTGGTGTCCATGTCACCAAAGTTTGATCTCCACATTCACTTCCCTCTCCGATCCCCATCTTCTTCATCACGACGCTGTCGATGGCAGTGGATTTGGAATCGGTGGCGATACACAGGAGATGGTAAGGGGAGATCGATGGGAGTTCGAATATTGGGAGATGTAAAGAGTGGTCGATGGCGGCATCTTCAGCTAAATCCCTAATTCCCCTTCTAACTTCACCGAAAACTTTGACGACGCGCTTGAATCCGCCATCAAAACTTACCAGAACCCCCCCTGTCGACCTGAACCCACCTTCCCCTCCTTCAACCGAAACCCTCCCCCCGGCTGTCAACCTGAATCCCCCCCTCCCGGCGCTGCCAAAAAGGGGTCTTTCAGTTTCAGATTGGAGTACGAAACCTAGATGTTAAATCCCAAGTTTGAGCCGTCATACTCAATCCATACACTCACCAGATCACCGCTTTTGAGATCGATTCTAAGAGTGTGTCGAACTCAACCGCCAAAAAACCTGAGGTTTGCCCATGAGTGTTTCTGTTCTGCGATCGATTTGCCCATGAGTGTTTCTGTTTTGCGATCGATTTCTGTTTTGCGATCAATTTCTGTTTTTGTTTCTGTTTTGCGATCGATTTGGTGTTCTTATTTGTTTCTTATTTGGTTGATTTATGTTCTGTGTTGTTGATGCCCTAATTTTTGTGTTCAGTTTGTGGCCTGTAATCAACCTTGTTCTGAGTTTGATTTGAGCCTTCATCTTCTTCCTTGTTTAATGTTTTGATTTCTCCATGATTTTTTTTTCTTCCGTTTGTTCAGTTTTGAGCTTCTCCAACAGGTATACCGGAATCTGGGTTAGGAATGACTTCTAATCCTATGGGCTTTTGCAAGCCCCGAGTCACCCCCCTTCTTGTTTTGCTGTGCTCTGGTTTCTTTGCCTGGTGCACCTTCGTTGTACTGGAATCTGGGTATACCCGAGGAAGAAGAAGGTCTGAGGAAGAAGAATGTCCCTGGTCAAAGTGCAAGTTTTGACCAGGGACTTAAATGAAAATTTTAAAAGTTTATAGAGGGACTAAATTGAAATTTTTGAAATGTGTCTGGGGCTGAACTGTAATTCATAACAACCCAGCAACATCCACGTCATTATTTTCAGTACAAAAAAAGTCAACTAACGGTCAATGTCTACTTTTGCTCCACTTTTGTAACCACATAGTTACTTTTGCGCCTGAAAAAAGTATTTGCCACTGGACGCTCCTCCGAAAAAAGCACATGTCTATTTTTGCACCTTGACCCATTAATAATTTACTCTACAAACATTATAAATTTCTAGGTTGATATATTATTGTTATTATTATTATTATTACTATTATTATTATTCAGGGGTATTACAAGCCGTATCAAATCGCACCTTCCTCTTACGTCTAGCCCATTCTTCCCTATCCTCCTCCATTTTTTCCCTCACTCGCCCCCCTCACAAATCACAAACGTAAGAGCCACTCATTTCCCTCGTCGTAGTACGCGACGAAGCTCACAGTGACAAATTGGAAACCCTAGCAGAGCACCTGGTTGATTCGCACTTTTTCCTTTGGTAGTTTTAATTTTTGATTTTTTTTATAATAGTAGTTTTTATTTATAACAACTTATTTTATTTTCAATTAATTTAATAATAATACATTTTTAGTTATAAAAATATATTTTTATTTAAATTTAATAAAAATAATATATTTTAATTATAATGAGACTTTATTTATTATAATATATTTTTATTTAAGACTTATTAAAATATATTTTAAATAATATTTTATTTTAAATTAATTTTATAATAATATATTTTTATTTAAACTAATTTAATAATAATATGTATTTTAGTTATGATAATATTTTTATTTAAAATTATAATAGTATATGTTATAATTATAATACTTTTTTATTCATACAATTTTTTTGATATTAAGTTAATTTTTAGTAATATATTTTTAAATTCTTATAATTTTTGTACAATGATATATTTCATTTTATATTTATTTTATAATAAAATATTTTATTAATAATAATAACCAAATTTTTAATATATCATATCATTTTTCATTAGAAGTATTATTGGAATATCACATGGATTATAAGGGCAAAATGGCCCAAAATTCTAGCTCCCCTCCACAAATTCTCAATTTGGAGAGTATCCAAAATTGGGGTACAAGAGGGAAGGGATGGAAGGTTTGAGTCCCCTCCCCTCGAAAAATTTATGGAGAGAAGCATCTACCCTCCCTTTTCATCTCCTCCCCTCAAACCAAACGCACCCTACGAGTTTTGGTTCCAGTTCATATGGCTTTGTTTGGTTCGTGGTATTAAAAGGGTTAGTATTGGGCTTGTCACTAGCATTGCCCATTTTGGGATGCTTTATATGAGAGATTGAGGATAACTAAGGATTAAGAGTACTTTGAAAGTGAGATTGTTGGAAGTCCACCCGCCCTTGATATTGGTAAAGTAGTGTTGTGAAAGGAAAATTTTGGGAGTTCCCTATTTATAATGATTTTCATACTGAAGTACCCTCCTTCTATTCCTCACACCACCGATAATCTCCTGTTTCTTTTTGCATCATCTCTACCTTCACCCCCATCTCTCATCTCTCCCTTGTGTCTCATCTTCTTCCTCCCCTATCGGCAATGTCTTTGCCGGTGACAACCACCCATGATTTCTTCTCTTCTCTTCATCCATAAATTCTTGTGAGAACCTTCTAAAACCGCAATAATTATCTCCATCTTCTCTCTCTTCTAGTTTCGGTTCGTACTTTCTGTTTCGAGAAACAAGATTGTAGCGTGAAGTTTGTCATCTTGATGCGTGGAATCTTGATTTGCTTCTAGATATTGTGTGGTATTAAAAAAATATTTTAGGGTGGTGAGTATGTTAGAATCGGCTGACATCCAAGAGGGGGTGAATTGGGTGTAAGATAAAAATTAAGAACTTTGAAATTATTTTTAGAAAATTGGTCACTGGCTAAGTTCACTAAGGTGGTCTGAAAGTGATAAAATTTAGAACATATCACTTGAGTGATCTATTTGAAAAAATATATTTAAAAAATGAGATCACTGTCAGAATCACCATGGTGTAGTAGAAGTGATGATGAATTGTTGCATAACTCAAGTGGTTTTCAATGAAGATACTTGATCACTTCTAACAGTTGTTGTGGTAAAGAAATTTTTCAAAATAGATCACTCAAGTGATCAACTAGAAAGTCCACAACTAGCTTGATCACTGAAAGTGTCAAAAAGTATGAAATCCATGCTCAATTAATCAAGTCATATATGTGAGAAATATAAGAGGTAAGGGAAGAGAGTCTGAAAACTATGATTTATCCTGGTTCAATTCAATCCGTGATGAACTATGTCTAGTCTCCAGGCTCTTCATGAGATTTCAATAAACTATCTTCTTTAAGTTTGAACCAAATACTTGAGAACTACTACAATCTCATAAGTTTGAATTGAGCACTTGTGAAGCCTTTTACAATTCTCTCACGGAGGCAAGCACTCCCCCTTCAATACTGTAATGATACAACCTCTCTTAATGATAATAGATTACAATTGATCTTCTCTATTAGAAGTGAATAAGATGAACACTGAAGCATAACACAAATAATCACTCTCTAAATTAAATTATATAAGCACTGAGAGACAAAGAGTATATGAGTTGGAGAGTTCAACATATTAATGGTGAGGGCATAAGCTTTCTATCCTTCGGTTTTAAATGCTTCTTCTATATATAGATGTTGTAGCTTGATGGTCGTTGGATTTATTAAGTATCCGCCAAGCATGTTTATATTCCCATTGAAAATATGATCGTTGGAACTTTCTGACAAAAAGTAGCTTTTTGGCCGTTGAGCTCTAATCAATGTTTAATCACATGTAATCTTTATATAAATTTGATTAGTAATGATTAAGAATAATATAATAAAGGTTTATATGAGTTTGGAAGATAATCATAAAATTTGAGATGGTGATTAAAACTGTGAAGATTCATCACTCAAGTGATCTCTTAAAATTTTTTAAAGTAACAGTGCATTACTCTCTGGGATCACTATGGTGATGTAGTAGTAACGTCAATTTGATTGGTTACTCGAGTGATCTCTTAGAATGTGGAAAGGGAACAGTGCATCACTCTCTAGGATCACTGTGGTGATACCAATTTAGAACCTTACTCGAGCGATCTTCAATGTAAACAGTGATCACTGAAAGTGATCTTAATCACTTTCATATCACTAAAGTGATCCTTGCTAGTGATATATTTATTTTAACTCCAAATTTATAAAATGACCTATCCCAAAAAATATCTTAAAGTCTACTTTCCAATGCAACAAGAACTATAAATGGAGGAAATCACCAAGAGGGGGTGAGTTGGGGATTTTAAAAATTCTTTTCAAACACCCAAATCAACAGACAGGAAAAACAGGGTATAACAAAGGAAGGGAAGAGAAGCTTGACACAAAAGGATTTATACTGGTTCGTTCTTAACTTTTGACCTATGTCTAGTCCCCTGACACTCTGGGATTTTCACTATCACTAAAATCAGTTACACACTCTGCACTCGAAAGTTGTCCTCTCACTAGGATACACTCCTCCTTACAAGTTGTAAATTGATAAACCCAACCTCAAAGTCCCACAACTTTGAGATTCTTACCATGATTGATTATCAATGATAAACTCTCTAAAAGAGTAGATAAAGTAAGCACTGAAGATCAATGTATCAAAAGATACTTTACAAGTAGGTAGAAAACACTAAATGCAGATGAAACTTGATAGCTTTTCGTTTTCTATATTGGTAGTTGTAGAGACTTGAATGCTTCATCTTATATATGATGGAAGCATTAAATGACCGTTGGAATCATTAATGTAACCGTTGGAGACATTAATGTAGCTGTTAGGTTGCAACTTGGTCAATTCTCTCTCTTGCATGTGTTAATCCAGGTGCTTAGTTTAATCTTGTTGACTTTCCTTGAAATAAATCCGTTGGATGATGTGGCTTCCATAAAAGGAAAGAAAACATTTAAACCTTTGCAAAGTCCAGGGAATGATTTGCCAAAAGGATGCTAAGTTTTCTGGACTAGCAATAAATGTTCTGACATCACCTTTTGCTCTAACCTTAATCTTCATTCTAATACTCATTTGAACATCTGCAACTCACTAACAAATTGATTAAACATATTTAAGAATAGTAATGAGTGATGATAATTGATAAGGAGTATCTAGAGCATTCATGAAGATTTCACAAATTCGAGAAAAACTGATTTTAAAACAGATAAAGCAAGACTAAGTAAACATCGCGATTGAGCTTTGAAGAACACTTTGAAACAAGAGCAAACTCGAGTCATTAAGTAACAAACTCAAGTTTGGAACTTTTTGAAATGAAAATAAAGTTAAGTCCACAAGCCTCAAACTGGAGTTTTCAAATACGAACTCGAGTTTTCTTAAGTTCAAAATAGTGAAAAGCTCTCGGCATGCCACAAACTAGAGTTTAATAAAACCAACTCGAGTTTCCTTAAAAGAGTAGAAACTTTGAAAACTCTCGCCCAAGTGAAAACTGGAGTTTGACATATCAAACTCAAGTTTGGTTAAGAGATGAAAAACTTTAAAAGCTCTCAGCCAAGCATTAACTCGATTTTGACAAAATGAACTCGAGTTTAGTTAAGTTCAAAAATCATTGAAGGCTCTCTGTCTAACACAAACTCGAGTTTTCCATAACTGACTCGAGTTTGCTTTAACTTGAAAAACTTAGAGTGCTCTCTGTATGACATAAACTCGAGTTTTCCAATACTAACTCAAGTTTGGCAAAGTTTAGTAAAGAGTAAATACCCTTTTGGGTCCCTATTTTTGGTCAAGAAAAAAATGTCATTTTTGTCCTTTTTAGGGACTAAAAGGATTTTTTGGAATTTTTGAAAAATGCCCACAAAAATGTAAAAGGACTAAAAGGGACCCTTTTTTATAAGGACTAAAAATGACATTTTTTTACTCAGTGACCAAAATGGGTAGCGCATGTTATTTCAGGGACCAAAAAGGATATTTACTCTTTAGTAAACTTAAGCTACTTGAGTTTGACAACTCCAAACTCGAGTTTGTCTTTTTTCAACTTAACAAAAGACAAACTTCATTTTAAGTTTACAATTGTCAATTATCATTAAAACACATAGAAAACTAACAAGAACTAGTTCCAAATTCGTTGTATTTTGAAACTTATGATCAAATCTATAGTTAATGCTTTAAAGCACTGTCTATGTACGAGCGTGTACTTTAGAAATTCACATCTTTGTCTGAATTTTTTTTAGCTTAATCTTCATGTCATTGAAACTCATCTTGAGTCTAATTTTATATGCGTTAAGTTTCACCTCAATCGAAATTGTGGTTTAGGAAATATGTCTAAATTAATGAACTTGGTCTACAATAACACGAGAAACTTCAATGTCAACTTCCAAAATTCATATCTTTTGCATCTAAAACCCATTGAGCTTGCTCTTGTTATCATTGTGTCACATTTGGAGTCTAGTTTCATATGAAATAATTTTCACTTCAATTGAATGTTTGGTTAGAGAATATGACCAAAATACTAGACCTCTGTCAGAATGAACAAAAACAGAGCATAACAGAGTGGTCATCAAAAATTTATCTCCAAAGGTGTCACTATGAGTGAAGTTTTCATTATGTAGTAGTAAATTTGATTGGTTACTCGAGTGATCTCTTAGAATGTGGAAAGGGAAAGTGCATCACTCTCCCAATTACACAACAACATATTGATGTCAATAAAGTTAACACATTGAGGTCACAACGTTCAACTTCACAATTGGCATTCTAACTTCAATCTCCTATCTCCTTTACCCATCAACGTTCACCATATATCCTCTAAGCTAAAAATCCAGCTCCCCACCTTGTACCTCCATCGCTGATTCCCTCCTGTATTTCTCCCAAACTCGCCCCACTTTCTCTCTGATACAATCTTTTTCGTAATTTTCTTTTAATTTGAAAAAGGGTAGCTGAGGTACTCACACTTTTATGACAATATGAATATTAGAATTACCTCTATGTTATTTGACATTTATGGATCTATTTGAGTTTATGTTCAAAAAGTTTATTCACGCAAGTTGAGATAAAACTCCTCTCACATATTTATTTCGTATATTGAAAATCATGTTGGAAAAGAAGTTTCTACCTCTAATTCAAATATAAATAATGCTCCATAATTAGAGTTAGATTAAGGTCTCAATTAAGAAAAATAATATAAAAAAAGTTTCAAAACTTGTCAAGATAGATTCTTCACTTATCTATGATTGTTTTTTCACTTGTCATTGGTAAGTTTAAAAATTTTCTAATATATTTTTTTTAATTGACATCAAGTGCGATTTTTTCTTTATTTTATCAGTAAAAGTTAAAAAATTGAAGGAAAGAATATGTGCTTTAGTTTTGGTTACTACTGCTGCTGCATTTCTCACTCCTCTCCTCCGAAATGTGGGCAGAGTGAAACCCTCCATCATTTCCACGTCTCCTTTGGTCTCCTAATGGCTCGTATTCTTCGAATCGCTGAAAGAAAGCTCTACGCTTTGTCACCTTCTATTAGAACTCGGGCACATGAGGTCCTGTGTTGCATCCACTCGTTTAATGTCATTTCAACCTCTCTTCATCAAACCAGACCTTATGGAGCTCAGGCGACGGCCAAGTCGCCCTTTGAATCTAACATTTTAAGAATTCTTCGAAACGAGATCGAGTTCCAGTCCGAGTACGCACCTCCAGAACAGGTTCACACTCCTTTCTTTTCTAAATAATGATTTTGCTGTTATTTTTGTGCTAATCTTTTCATTTAGTTGTTCATTTCTCCCGCATTTTTGGGGTTATAATTACTTGGAGATGCTTGGAGTTGGTTAGAAATTTATCATTCCTATCTCGTTGTTATTATTAGTTTCTGAATGTGTAGATGTGGAAACCCAAACTGTATAAATGTCGTGAACAGTACTGTACTGTGCATACTTAATCTCAAATGCCTTTCTATTTGAAGCTTGGCTATATTTCTTATGTTGTGATAGTTACTGGAAATAAAACTACAAAAATCGATGAAAGAAGGCTCAGGTTAGGTGATGCTGGGAATAAATCCATGTCTTTTGAATTCATTAACTCATACAGCAAGTGGGAACAATGGATAGAGATTAGAGGATCCTGATATGATCTAATTTAAAATTAAAATAAAAAGGAAAGGGATAACTGAAAAGAAAGAAAAGAGTTCAACTCAAGTTAGCAATACCAAAGTTGTTTTCTGGGGTTAATTATACTAAAAATTTCATATTTATACTCAAAATAAGCTTTCGGTTTCCGGTTGGAGAGTTAGGAGTGGCTTTCTGGATCAATTAAGTTTTGGTTTTGATTAACATATTTATTTTTTTATTTTCAGACTATTTTGTGATAAATGCTGGGTCATGTCGATGGGCTTTCAAACCCCATTTATGTCTGGTTCAAAATGGGAAAATGGCACAAAAACTTCCCATGGTTCATTTTGTCTGTCAATTTAAATAGTTATGATTTTTATTAAATGTTCATTTAGTCATACTCAATCTAATATTATTACAGCCCCCCCCCCCCCAAAAAAAAAAAAAAACTTCCTTCGTTTTATCATCAAGTGCTTGGAATTTGAGGTATTTGGAGCTAATAATCATTCCTCTTACCTTCTTGTTATTTATTTTTGAATCTGTTTTGGGCTTTTGGCATGGAAATAAAAAATGTAAGTACTGTGAAGAAACCCAAAATGAGCGTGTTGCAACTCAACTGGTCATGTGCCTGAAGCTTGGCAAGATTTTCATTTTCTATAAATTTCCTAGAATGAGTACAACATAAATCAGTGAAAGAGGGTTAGATGATTTCTAATAGATATTTATGCCCTTAGAATTCGTTGCCTTATTTAGAAAATTAGAGAAATTGATATTGTGGAGAAGGTTTGGATGGTCAGAGATTTTAGATAAGAAAGTCAAGATTTATTTTATGATCTCCAAATCAAATAATAGAAAGTAAAAAAAGAAATATGAAAGAAAGTTGTGATGAAGCTACAATTACTATTCTTGTGTAATCATGAAAATTGGAAGAGATTATGTAATGTTGGAAAAGAAAATTTAGTCACTGGGTTTTCACATCAATAGGTATGATTTTTCGTTATATTCAATCTTTCTTCATCTTTCTCCTTGTATCTTATAGATTCCCATTATAGTTCATCTTGTAAAGTATCCACGTTGTAGTAAAGCTCGTTTAATTAAAAAGTGTCTTTTTCCTAAACAATGCAGCCTCTGACAAGATTCAATTCATTCACTGTTCAAGATCGACCAGGTGAGCAGTGGATTACAATGAAGGGAAGGTTTGGGGGCACAGAAGAAATAAAAATTGAAGCTACCATGTTTGATGGGTATTCTCAGGTTCCTAAGCTTGGAGATGACAGTTCTGGGGCGAATGTCAGCCTTCACATTAGTCTACTTGTGGATATTTCAAAGGAGGAATTTGGCAGCAAATTGGAATTTGTCTGCTCAGCCTGGCCAGAATCATTAGAAATCCAAAGAGTTTACATACTAAGGCATGATCGGATGCAAGCTATGCCTGACATGGGGCCTGAATTCAGGTTGGCATGTTAATGTGATTGCCTCTCACATATTGGTTTTTTTAAGCAAGTTTGAATCTGAAATTTAACAAATCCAAAACATTTATCAAGTTTTTATTGCTGATTTGAAGTTTTTTAATATGAATTTGTTAGTAATTCTACTCAGTTTCAATTGCTGATTCAGGACTTTGAATGCTGACATTCAGGAGAAATTTCTCGAGTACTTGAAGACAAGGGGTATAAATAATGAATTATGTGTTTTCTTGCATCAGTATATGGCTAACAAGGAGAGAATTGAGCTTCTAAGGTATCTGGGAAATGTCAAGTCTTTTGTAGAAAAGTAGGAGGTTATCTTGGCCGGTAAGACTTGGTGTGAACATTTGATTTTGCCACTAATTTAGTTTCCTTAGATTGAAACCCATCCATCAACCTTTTTTCAATATTTGACTATGTAAATATATGTCAAGTAAGTTAAGTAATGGAGCCCTATGTGGGCTCTTTAGCGTGGAAATCTGGCAGAGAGATGAAAATCTGGGCAACAATAATTAGAATTCTTTGTTAGACTTGTGACTTTATCTTTGAGGAACTTATATTGGTGGTTTTGCAAGATCATGTGGTACTTTGGATTTAACTTGATTTGAACCTCTGGTGTTGGAAATCAGCCCATTATTACCTATCCCATGATTGTAGCTCTATCACATCCCTGATTCTAGTTATACTAGTTTAGGAAAGATTTCTGATTGGTTATCAATCCTTTATTTCTCTTCATTTTGTAATCCCTTCAATCTTGCCTCTAACAGCTCTCTTGGAGCTTATATAAGAGTAATCCTTTTATCTGAATGATCACAACAGACAGGGAGTGTTTTATGCCTCTGAACAAGATCCGGAAAATATTTGCAATGACACAAATGCTAAGAAATAACAACCAAACATTGCTAAAAGTAAGAATGCTTGGAACGGAGTCTGAAATGGTCGAAATACAGCTGAAAAGAGAACCAAAAAATATTTTCATGTTATATGAAATCATTCCTGTACACATCCTGTTTTGTAATGCTTTATTCCATGCTATGAAGCACTGATTCCAACACAGCGTTTTAGATATGTTCCCGATAGGGATGTTGATACGTTACTTTAAATAATATTGACTTGATTCTTATATTTGATTCTGACATGGTGTTTTTGATACTCGTGTCCGATACGTTGGAATATTTTTTTTAGACTATCAGTGCTTCGTAGATTCCATGTCCTTAAACTTTTCTTACCTAGTTATACTGGGAACTGATAACCTTTGTTTTAATGGGTATTTTGAACTATTTAGCCTGTGAGAAAGTGTTGCTCGGACATTGCTGGCACTTCTCCACACGTACCACAATCAAAAGCTCTTAGTCATGCATAGATTAAGTTCCTGTGTTGAAAGCATCTGTTTTCACTTTAATGAGTCGTTCTAAATGAGGCAAGGCTTGTACTGATGCATTTGTCATGAGTCATGACTATTCCTAGATCTTGACGACTAAGTTGCTTCTGCTTTTGGATTCCATATTGGTAAGCAGCTTTCTTTATTTATTTTCCTTTTTCCTTTCCTAGTATATCAAACCATCTGCTATTGTTAAAAAAAAAAAAAAAAAAAAAACTATCTGCTATCTAAAAGCGATATCAGACTCCAAATAATTTCCTATTAAGTTTTTAATGTAGCTGCATATTCAAACTTTGATTCTAAGAGCACTAATTAAGTTTGACACAGTTGCTTACTAGCTACCTAGGAATATCTGCTTCTTTTGACAAAGTCCAAAACCTAGGTTTTGGAAAACCTAGGTTTTGCTAGAAATTAGACAAACACCCTTTTTTCCAGAAGTTATTTTGCATCAAAACCTAGGTTTTGCCAGAAGTCATCCAAACACCCCCAAATTTGTGCAGAAGTTATTCTGCATCAAAACCTAGATTTTGCCAGAAGTCATCCAAACACCCGCCCGTTTGGATGTAGCTTTTGGAGAATAACTTTTGGGATTTACGAGGTAAAAATGACTTTTGGAGAATAGCTTTTAGATAAAAATGATAATGTTTGAATATTATTATCAGAATAGCTTTTTCAATCTCAAATTTACCAAAAAGGACATTAGCTTTTTTGGTATAATTGCATATAAAGGATAAAGTTGTATTTTGAATATTATAAACATTATATTTCATAATACATACCAAAACTTACATAAATTTGTGTACAAAATTAAAACACTTAAGGGTACTAACTCGCACTGAAAAATACTTATGATCTTGAAAATTTATTTTAAGATATTGAAAAAATATTTCAAGGTAATGACGGATCTTGAAAAAATATTTCAGGGTACAGACGGATACTAAAAAGATAGTTAATACTGATTGGTACTGAAAAAAAATACTTATCATGGTTTTAAAACTTTATTTTAGGATCTTGAAAAAATATTTCAAGGTACTGATTAATCTTTTTAAAAAATTCAAAGTACTAACGAGTACTAAAAAGATACTGAAAAAATACTTCATGATCTTGAAATTTTTTTTAGGATATTGAACAAAATATTTCAAGATAATGACTAATCTTGAAAAAATATTTCAAGGTACTAAAAAAGTACTTAAGGATATTAACTGACACTGAAAAAATACTAATGATGACAGAGGAGAGAGAAAAATTAGAAAAAAATAGTTTTATTTCCAAAACCTAGGTTTTAATGCAGATTTTTGTTGTTGTCCAGAACTCTTTCAAGGCACAGAATCAGAAAAAACTGCTTCATATCAGAAAAAGTGCTCGGAACAAAATGGTTGCCATGCAATATGCATACCCTTAGTTGCTCGAGTTTTTTTTTTTTTTGCATCATCTTTTGTCATTTAATTCTTTAATGAAATTTCCTCTTTTTTTTTTTTTTAAAAAAAAAATTATATTCCCACCAAATGCCTAAATAAATTCAAGCAAACAACTGTTTTAATATCCCAATTTTCTCTAAAACTAGCTTCTACTAGGGGTGTTCATGGCATAGCGAGACCTTTGCTCGATGCTCGACCCGAAAGTTTATTGGGTAGTAAAATGCAATCCAATATCTGGCCCTACTCGATAGAAGCCCTAACATTTTTGGGTAGGGTAATAATGGGTTGGGCAAGGCGGGCCTTCTCTACCCAAGTGGCAATACCCTACAACACTCTATATGAAAAAACATTATACCTAATAAACAATATTGCAAACTTTAAATGAAATCCATAATTCTACACTTTGAAATATTCCAAAATAAGTCTACAACTTGGGTCTTAAAATTAAAAAAACCACCATATGTCTTAACAAATAGTCAAATACTCATAAGTGAAAATAAAAAATATATAATACCATTTTGTGTGTGTGTGTATACACTATCGGGTAGGGCAAATAGGTAGGGCGGCATAGCTTGTCTGATGCCTAGCCCTGCCCGCAAAAATGCCCCAATTATGCCCAATTTTTTCTGGACTGCTTTTTCTTAAGTTGGGCAGGACGAGTTTTCTGCGGGCTCGGGCAGGCGCACTGGGCTATGGGCATCATGAACACCCCTAACTTCTACAGAAACATTGCAATATGCATGCTTTAGCTTGATTGCAACGATGAAGTGAGGAGGGCCAAATCCTTGTGGACTAGTGATCCCCACAAGTGATCCATTTGATAATCATCCTAAGCTCCTACGATATGTTCACTTGATGAATGAGAATAAGATCAATGTGAATTAATTCTTCTTGTTTTAGCTTTCTCATTCCTATTTCATTCTTTTCCATCTCCCCGTGGGGCTGAGTTCCAAACCTGCAGTGGAAATTTACTCATGCCGCAAGTAAAATTTAAATAATACATGAATTTGAATGTTTGATTATACAAATTACTTCCTGGCTTTCATTACACCAGTAACTTAAATGGATTATAGGACTGTGATTCAAATTAAAGCATCACGTGGTTTACGTTATGTTTGGAGTGCTTTCAAAAGTGACTTTTGCATCAATTATGCAGGTTTGTTTTAGTTTTTTTTAGAAGTGTTTTTATGATTTACGAGATAAGTATCTGAAAGAGAAGTTTTGTCTTAACTTATAGAAAAGAATTTATGAAACTATGGTTTTAGGGTTTCCCAAAAATGCACTTATTTTTGTTTGGAAGTGCTTCAACCAAAAAAGCCCTCAAAAGCCATGTTGAATATGGAGCTAGCTTCTCTCTTTTGCCCTTCTCCTCCTTTACCTCTCTCTCCTTTAACACCATTGGATTAAAATCTAAAAAGGGTCCAAATTTAATATTTTATCAAAATATTGTATAATTTTATCTAAAAAATATATGAATTAAATTTGAAATATATAAATATTTTTATATAAATAAATTTATAGGTTATTATTATAATTTTTTTCCCCATCACAATTATAAAATGTTCAGATAAAATTTTAATAGTTTAAATTTATTTACATGTTTTTCTCATAAAATTATATTTATAATTTGATTTGATATTAAATTTGAACCATTGGATCTTGATATGGTCGTTGAAGGGGGCAAAGGATGGGAAGAGCAAAGGAGAGAATATGGCTCTGTTCAATTTGAAGCATATTTTTCTAGCCCATGGTGTTTCATTTGTTGTTATTTCATGGATTCGGATTGTCTCAGAATCTCATCTCTACTCATCTCTCAGTATCTTTTCATCTTAGTCGTCCAAAAATTGATCTAAACGTCTAGAGAGAGACACATAATCAATTTTAAAAAACCGCATGCGGTAAAAACTACAACACGCGTTAAATATAACAATTTTAAAGGTAGATGACGAGTCTCTTTCTCTCTGAACATTTAAATCAATTTTTGGACGGCTAAGATGAAAAGATACTGAGAGATGAGGAAAGAAGAGATTCTAAGATAATCTGCTTTCGTCTCTGACTCTACTGAGTGACGAAGGCTCGTGACGTAAAGTAATAGGGACATTGGGGGTATGATTGGTTTGATGGGAGGGGAGGGAAGGGATTTGGATTGTCTCAGAATCTCATCTCTCATTTTCTCAGTATCTTTTCATTTTAACCGTCCAAAAATTGATCTAAATGTTCAGAGAGAAACTCGTCATCTACTTTTAAAATTTTTAAATTTACCGCGTGTGGTAGTTTTTACCGCATACGGTTTTTTGAAATTAATGATGTGTCTCTCTAGACGTTTAGATGAATTTTTGAACGGCTGATGAAAAGATACTGAGAGACTAGGAGAGATAAGATTCTGAGACAACCCGAATCCGTCAGAGACCATGAGCTTTCTTCTTCGAGCAAGAAAATTCGTGAGTCTTCTTCACTCCAGGTTCAGTCCGTCGCTCATCCCCGCCCTCGTCCTCTGTTTCTCGACTCTTCATCTCTCCGTAAGTTTTATTCTTGCTTCGATTTAAATCCCAGAAACCCTAAGTCACTTTCCCTTATGCCTTGCTTCGATTTACCGGATTTAAATCTCTCCGTCTCTCATCCCTTGCTTCGATTTACTGGATATTTGTGGGGATTAGAAGTTCTAAATTAGTTGTAGGCAAAGAAGCAAGGTCTGATAGAGCCTCTCCCTAGGTTTCTTCGGAAGCAGAAGAATAAGAAATGAGGCATTATTGGGGCTAGCCTCTTCTTTAAACTCAGTTTCGGCCCTGCCTATTCAATTTAATTTATGAATCGATGATGACGCATCCCAGAAACGCTACACAGCTATACCTTGTCCATCTCAATGAAAACATCAAATATTACTCTTTTTTTTTTAATGTTCATATCGATGAAAACTTGGACACATAACGAATGGGTTTTTGTCTTTAATTTATTTGTCAATTGGAATAGGTTGTTTCGGAGTACTTGAACTTTAGGGTATGTCTGATGTCTAAATATTTTGGATCACTTTCAGTCTTTCAGGATGTTCTTTAATTAATTTAGTCTTGCTCACCCCTTTTTTAACGTTGCATTATTGCTATCGTTATTGATTTCTTTATCCTATTATATAAAGCAAGATGTTATTGTTATGGCTTGGTGACTTGGTCTTTGAGAAAGTTATTGTTGCCGTACTCAATGGCATCCAGTTATATTATCTCTGTCATTATCATGTTGGTTATTTCTGTGTAGATAAATTTTAAATTTTCTATTTAAAATTTAATCAGATTCATATTCGAGACTCTAATTCTCGATCATTTGATTGGTTGAGGCATTTTGCTTGTGAATGCAAGTAATATGTACAAAGTATAATAAAGTAAGTTTTAATTTGTTTTGATTCTTTTGTTAAATTAGCTTGTTCTGCAAGTGGCAAAAATAAAAAAAATAAAACTGGTCCTGGCAGCCTCTGGACTGGTCTGGTTCAGCTCGAGCTCAAGCTAGTGTTGTATCAGATCTCGGGTTGACCCCCAATTCGGTCTGATCTGATCCATAGACATACATGGTTCGTAAAAACACGTTTTACAATGTAATTTACGTTGTAAAAGAAGCAAAACGAGTTACGTTTTATAAACAAACGAAGACTTGGTCAAAATTGTAAAATCGCAGCGTTTTTACATAAAAACGCAAAAACGCAACGTTTTACCAAAAAACGCAAAAAGGTAATTTTGCCCTAAACCCCATCTCTGCCCCAAATCGAGTCACTCAGCAGCGTCTCACTCTCAGCCATTCTTCATTTCTTCCATTCTCGCCATTCCCGAATCCCGACCTTGCTGCTCTTGTCTCTCATCATCCCGACCCTCCTCCGTCCTCCCTGCTCTGCGTTCCGCTCCGCCTCGCCGCTGCTGACTGTGAGACCGTCTCCTCTAGTCCTCCTTCTTCTTGTGCGTTCTTCGATCTTCGACTCTGGTCTCTCCAAGCTTCTCTTTCAATCCGAGCTTTCCTTCTTGCTACGTGTTCGTCCGCTCATTCCTCTCCATCTCCAACTCCAATTTTTGATGTCTTTTACTCTTTTCGAATAAATCAAGAGCTTGAGGGTTGAAGCTAAGGAGGTTCGAAAATGGTCCTCCGGGGACTTCGTGTCTCTGTTTTCTTCACTCTGTCTTGCTTCGTCTTGTAATCGCAAGGGTTATTTTGTGTAGTTAGTATCCTTTGTGGATCGATTAATTTCTTTTGAAAATTTTTGTGGGCGAGGCGCGAGGTAGGTCGATGCGGAATGTTCTCTTACCTTACATTTTTCTTGGCAATGTGAAAGATATAGTTCAAAGTCGATTATTTAATAAATTGGATCTAATATTCAAATTCAGGTGTATATCAGAAGCTTAGTGACAAAATCCAGAAAATCTCTCTTGAAAATGATATTGAGCATATATGGAGCTGACGAATTAATTAATGATGCTGTTTTAAAGTCCATGAATAATTAATCCATAGTCATACGGAAGTGTTCCAGTCATGCATAAACTAATTGGGATTGTAGAGAAAATAATAAAAAAGACTAACAAAATACTGTAGGAGGTTCCATGGATTGATTCACTGTGTTTCTGGCGTTTCCATGATTAGAGACATACATTTGTTTACTACTCTGTTCTTGCTGTCTTGGTATCCCGGATCGAATGGATTATGTTTGTTTACTTTCCTTGGCACTTCATTTTGATCGTGTTTGATTATGTTTGATTGTCTTGGTATCCATATGTATGCCAGCCGCACCTTTGAATTTTGAACTGTATTGAGGTGATTTGCCTTTGTTTGAATGGTATTTGATGACAATATTAGATATTTTGTTTGATATTGCATGCCTTACTTTTCTTGATTTTTTTAATATATATATGCAAATAAAATCTACGTTTTGTATTACGACGTTTTACGATTTTTCATTCTCCTCCTGTTTTTAGGTAAAAACTCGTTTTTAAGAACTTTGGACATACCTATGCCCCAGGTACCTCTACCTACATATTGACACGATGTCATTTTAGGTGGGTAGAACTTAGAAGGCGCAACAGACGAAAGATAAGCGCAGAGAAACAAGACTCAGGTTTTTCCATTAATAAAGAAACAAACTTTTGGCAAAAGAATATATATCAGAGCATCTATTGTCTTTTGTGTCTTCTCCCACATCAACACTGTGGCTAATGGCGGCTGCAGCAGTAGCCGATGCTAGGAAAGCCCCTCGACCGGGAAAGGGCGGGTTTGAAGCCCATGGCCTTTCTGAAGAGGAAGCTCGGGTTCGAGCCATTGCAGAGATCGTCAACTCTATGGTGGACCAATCCCGGAAAGGCCAGAACGTCGACTTGAATGCGCTCAAATCCGCAGCATGTCGCAAGTATGGACTTTCACGTGCACCCAAGCTAGTGGAGATGATAGCCGCCCTACCGGAGACGGAAAAAGAGGCGTTGCTGCCGAAGCTTCGAGCCAAACCTGTCCGAACAGCCTCTGGAATAGCCGTCGTGGCTGTCATGTCCAAGCCACACCGTTGCCCTCACATAGCGACTACTGGTAATATTTGCGTATATTGCCCCGGAGGGCCTGACTCGGATTTTGAGTATAGTACTCAGTCTTACACTGGTTACGAACCAACTAGTATGCGAGCAATTCGAGCTAGGTATGTTACGAAGCTCTCTACTTGATTGTTTGTTTTCTTGTCTAAGCATGTTGTTTTGAATTATGATAAATGAAACTCCTTTATAAGCGGTCTAGATTATGCCTGAGTTGAGCTTCTTGGGGATTTTATCAGAATCAGAATACTCATTTTTTGTTGAAGCATCTAGGGCAATTATAATTCGTAACTCCCAAATTGAGAGTTTAGCTTAATTGTTCCTCCAGATTACTGTTGAGTTCTCTTTCAGTGTATTATACTATACCTTATTCTAAAATCTTTTTTCTTGACGCAACTCTATATCCCTGATCGCTAGAAACTTTGGTTGGGAATTCTGTTCCATATAGATAGTAGTCTATGATTCGAAATTCTGCATATTTCAAATGGTGAAAACTGAAAAGTATAGTTGAGAGTTTGGAACTCCCGCTAGGTGGGAATTATTCTCTTTCTAATGCAATTTCTTCTAAAAAAAATTTGTTTTTCTTTCTATATTTTCTTGTTCTGCATGCTTATTCTCTGGTGATATGATCTGTGAATACTGATGCTAATCACTGCAAATGTTGCACCTGCCACTCTGGATTTAGGTATAACCCATATGTCCAAGCTAGAAGCAGGATAGATCAGCTTAAGCGTTTGGGTCACAGTGTAGATAAGGTTTGGATCTCGATTTTGGAAAATATATATTTCTTGAATTTATCGAGTGCTGAAATATATTTGTAAATAATATGTTCTTAATAATACAATGATGTGTTTTCCAGGTTGAGTTCATTTTAATGGGTGGTACTTTCATGTCCCTTCCAGCGGACTATCGTGATTACTTTACAAGGAATCTTCATGATGCTTTGTCTGGACACACTTCTGCAAATGTTGAAGAGGCCGTTGCCTACTCTGAGCATAGTGCAACAAAATGTATTGGCATGACAATCGAAACGTAAGCTGCTTGATATGATTATTGATCTTAGGTTAAGAAAGTAGATGTAGAAAAGACACAAGAAAGGGGAAATAGAAGAGAGATAGAGGAGAGATTCTGAATAATCTCTCCAAGTTCTGTATTCAATGCATCATACTGGACTGATTGATACAAAATGGAGGAGTATGCTATTTATAATTATAACACTATAGCCCTCCTCTAGACCCTTCCTAATGGCTAGTTTAGGATTAATGACTAATTACCCTACTACTTATCTAGTCTACACTTAGGTCCCTAAATGCTAATTATTATCTTTACATATCACTGCCATTTTAATGTTTAAGATGATTTTGAAAAATTTCCACGTATTGTGCATGGTTTTAAATGAATGTTCAGTAGCTGCTTACTTTTTCCCCTGTTAAAGGAAATAATGCACCCTCTATTTGTACGTCCACTACATTATATGCAAAGTTAGAGAAAGACCCTTATAAGAAATAATACTTCATAAAAAGTTACAACCATCTTGGCTTTGGCTTTGGCTTAGTGATGGAGGTTCTAAAATTTTTCTACCATTTTCATTGAAGCTTATCATGAATCATTTTAGTCCAATGTTGTTTGAATCCAATGTGATTGTATTTTCTGAACGCATCAATTTGTAGCTTATCAACCCATGTATTTCTACATTTATCAGGAGGCCAGATTATTGTCTTGGGCCTCACTTGCGGCAAATGCTTTCTTATGGTTGTACACGATTGGAGATTGGAGTACAAAGCACATATGAGGATGTTGCTCGAGACACTAACAGAGGGCATACGGTAGCTGCTGTTGCAGATTGTTTTTGCTTGGCGAAAGATGCTGGTTTTAAGGTTTGCAATTGAGCTTCTTATTAATTTTTCTTCTGCTACACTTTCAGTAGTATACCCACACAGTTTTGTCCTCACCAACCATGCCCTTATATATTTCATCTGTGAGCTCTTTGTAAATCAATAAGAGATCTTGCATATTTGCATTCAATATTTCTATAGACTCCTGTGCTGCCTCATCGATCCTGTCTGATAATTAATTAGATGATGTATTGACTCAGATAGCTAACTTTCTATAGTCTCCCAATCTTTTGAAATTGTTCTTGTTTGCCCCAATTATAGCCCTTCTGAAGATGGACTAGGCTATTATACTTGTTTTTGTCTATCTCTTTATCCTAATCTGCCCAGCTTATGCTTTAGGTGGTTGCTCACATGATGCCTGATCTTCCAAATGTTGGTGTTGAGAGGGATTTGGAAAGCTTTCGGGAATTTTTTGAGAGTCCCTTGTTTAGAGCAGATGGACTTAAAATATACCCTACACTCGTAATACGTGGAACTGGGCTTTACGAGCTCTGGAAAACTGGCAGGTACTTGTTATTTTTGTTGTATACATCTGCATTTTTTCTCTTGGTTATCAATTTCTCTTAGTATTGTTTTTTATTAGGAATAGAAAAATTTCATTATAACATTTTAGGTATAGAAATTATCCACCTGAGCAACTGGTGGACATCATAGCAAGGATCCTCGCCATGGTGCCTCCTTGGACTCGTGTTTATAGAGTTCAGCGGGATATTCCCATGCCTCTGGTTACTTCCGGGGTTGAGAAAGGTAACCTAAGGGAGTTAGCTTTGGCTCGGATGGAAGACCTAGGCTTGAAATGTCGTGATGTTCGGACCCGAGAAGCTGGAATCCAGGTTATTATATAGAACTAGTCTCATTTGGAAATTTTATTCTCTCAATAGAGCATAAGCTTTGAATGCTTTTTATAATAAATAAATAGTTTGCTGTATATTTGGGATCACCAATAAACATCATTTGTTTTTTAGGACATTCACCACCAAATCAAGCCTGAAGAGGTGGAGCTTGTGCGTCGTGATTATACAGCAAATGAAGGTTGGGAAACATTTCTGTCATATGAAGATACTCGACAGGTAGAATGACCTCTCTTCTCCTGTTCACTTGCTTGCGCCCATCTTATATGTGAGGATGAGCATGTCTCCTCACATGCATATTGTTAGAATATTAGGAGATAAATTAGCTTTATTAGGATCCCTTGACTATTGCCTTAATCATAGGATCCTGATTTCAACTTTATTAGTTTTGATTAGCCTTTATTGTAATCCTTGATTTACCTCCTCTATTCTCTCTTGCTTAGCCTATATATAGATTGTAACCTTCTTCATCCAATACTACAAGATACAGAGTGTGATGATCTCTCTGATTTATAACACATACAGTATTGTCCTCTGTTCTTCCTAGTGTTTCCAGCTTCTATGATCATCAAATTTACTGGCAACATGCAAACATATTTTGATTGCTGATATAATTTTTAGAGGATGTATGGTTCTTCTATTGATCTAGATTAATAGGCCTAGACGTCTTTAGTGGCCTAGACGTCTTTAGTTCTGAGTTGGTTAGTGGGATGTTCTCCTTTACTTTATATTACGATTATGCACGCTTCTGGTGTGAATATATAGTAGATTGAAAATTTCTGTCCGGAGGGACATGTCTCAACCTGATCTTTTAGTGCTCCTGCTGAGAAAAATAATAATAAAAGTACCCTGTTTGTGCTCTGATTCTGTACAGGATATTCTGGTTGGTTTGCTGCGTCTTCGAAAATGTGGTCGGAATACTACTTGTCCAGAACTTATGGGGAGATGTTCTATTGTTCGTGAACTACATGTTTATGGAACTGCCGTTCCAGTCCATGGGCGGGATGCTGACAAGCTGCAACACCAGGTAATGCTTTAATGCTCTTATAGAGATTACCCACCATAACAAGATGAACGTAAGATAATCTAAATGGACAAAACAACCTACCTGCATAAAATTGAAGCTTTCTTTTAATGGTATTATCCTTAGAACTCATGAAGTGGTAGAATTGTATTTATCGTGGAAATAATTCTTCACTCTTGACCTGCGAATATATTTGCGAGACCGTAGTCCACAGGAAAGCACCATACGAACTCTCAGTAGTTTTTCTTAAAACATTTACAGTTTAGATCTGCTATGTCTAATCTTAACGATTACTACAGGGTTATGGTACACTGTTAATGGAGGAGGCAGAACGAATTGGCCGCAGGGAACATAGATCAACAAAAATAGCTGTAATATCTGGAGTAGGCACACGCCATTATTACAGGAAATTGGGGTATGAGCTTGAAGGGCCTTACATGGTGAAATATCTATCGTGATAATTAGTTCCCATGGAATTTTTGTTACATGTTTCCGGTGTAGGTATGGTACTATCTTATATTATGAACGATGTTCACGATTTTTCAAGCAATAAAACAATTATACTGCCTTCCTCTGTTGTTGGAGAGATTAAGTAAAATAATTAACTAATCATTATTCATGTTGTGTATTATTAGATTAAGGCAATTTTAATCTCTCTTCAGAATAATTGGGAGGACTGGAGGGAATATGGTTTGTGTGCTTAGCATGAGTTGCAACGCCAGCATTCTACAAATACCTAATTCAAACAAGTGAGTATAAATTGGTTTTCTAACATAATTTATGGTAAATGAATCCCCCGCCCTAAGAGGAAAAAGAAAAATAAAAAAGCTGTGTAACATAATCTTGAACCACAATTACTTTCTATTGTTTTTTATTATGTAGACAAGCCGTTGTTGGTATTTATATTCTCTATAATTTCTTATATAATTTAGATGATTCTATTATTTACTATTTGATGAGATTTCTCATTGATTTATAACAGATGGATTTCGATAAAAAAAAAAAAAAAAATTATAGACAATGAATGTTAAAATGAACAATTCAAAACAATATATGCGCAGATGAATACAAATAATGCTGAACATAGATATTTTATATATACATGTACTATAGCTAATTAATTATATTCGGAGAATAGAATGCAGCCATATCGCCATACATATATAACAACGGGAACAACGTAAAACAGAGAAGGCTAAACACTTGAAGACAAACTGTAGAGAAATTCAATACTCTCATATTTTTGTAATACCAAAACATACATAAGATCTTGTGATGCTCACTTATTTACGTAGGTCAGGCTGATGGCTTGGCGTTTTCTCCTCACACTATAAATAGGTGGGTTTTAAAAGTGTGGTGGAGGTGGAATTGGATGTGGAGGTATAGGTTGTAGAAGTGGAGGTGGAGACGGAGGTGGTCGTGGCTGTTCATAAAATTGTGCAGATGTTGATTTTTTCTCAGCCTGTGAATTTTCAAAAGATGAGTCAACTACTGGAGGAATACAAATTTCTTTTGGAGGACAAAAAGGTTGTGTAGGTCTTAACATTTTCTCAGCCTGCGAATTTTCAAATGGAGGTTTATAAGCGTGAGGCTGATAATAAGATGCAAAGCTTGGAGTGATGAGAAGAATCACTCCAAAAAAGAACACTAGCAAGTGTTTAGACGACATTGTTGAACTGTACTTGTGTTAATGATATGCTAATAACAGAGATCTGATACAATTTATAGTGCAACTAGGGAGGGCAATTGGTGTGTACATCTTGTGATCCATTATATTTTATTATAAAATATATTTAATAAATAAATTATGATAAAAAATAGGGAAAATCCACCTCAGGGCCCAAATGACCAAAAAATTGTCAAAAAAAGGCTAAAGAAAAAGTCACATGTTTAAAAAAGCCTGAGGGCATTTTTCTGGTATTATTTCATAAAATGTTAGTTGTTAACGTATACTGATATAATTGTTAACGGGTACTGATTTAATTGTTAACGGGAGCTGATTTAGTTGTTATGATATTATTGTTAACGTCTACTGATTTAGTTATTAATTTTCTACTAATATAGTTGTCAATGTTTATAAAATAATACCAGAAAACATACTGAGACATTTTTTGACGTATGTGACTTTTTCTTGGGGTTTTTTTTTTGACAATTTTTTGCTAATTTAGACCCCGAGGGGGATTTTCCCTAAAAAAATAAAGTCCAGGTTGGCTGGTGTAGTCAGCCGCTATTTTTGTGTATATGGCTGCACGGGTGTATGCAAAAAATAGGAAATAAAGTGTTTTCTTCAGTTTCTTGTAACTCTTAATTTTTCTTAATTTGGTTGTGCTATTTGCTAGACATAATCATTGATGTGTGTCTATATATATATATATATATATATATTTATTTATTTATTTATACTAGTATCTAACTTATTTTAGTCAAGAAATGCATTTTAGTGACCAAAAACTTTAATGACCATTGACCTCGGGGGCTGGTTGTGCATTGTTTGTGACGAAGATAGTCATATGGTGGAATTATCCCACCGTCCCTTAATTAGATCCCAAAGCCTTTAATGACTATCAAAACAACAAAATCATTTTGTTGAAATAATGCAAAATAATATATTGAATAACTATCAAAATAAAAGGCCACCCGTTTCAGAGAATTGATTGCACTAGAGGCAAAATTTAGTACACTTAAAGCACGTTTCACCATTTCAAATAGAGATCTAGAACATGTTGTTACCAATTCATCACATTAAAATATCAAAGAAAAAAAGGGCATGTTTTAGGGAATTTTCTACACTTGAAGAGAGTTTCATCATTTCATCTAGTAATTTACACATATGTTTCATGGGTAAAAAGGTGTTGTAAATCGTTAATGTGAAATAGTAAAACTCGTTTCAAATATAGTAAATTCAACTTCTAGTGTAGTGAATTCCTTGAAACATGCCGTTTCACTTTGATCTTTCTAAGTGTGGAATTTGTATAAAAAAAAGAGTAAATACCCTTTTTGGTCCCTGAAATAACACGCACTACCCATTTTGGTCTCTGAGTAAAAAAAAATGTCATTTTTCGTCCTTAAACAGTAAAAAAAAGGTCTCTTTTAGTCCTTTTAGTCATTTTTTGTGGGCATTTTAATCCCTCGCAAATTCCCAAAAAATTGTTTTTAGTCCCTAAAAAGGACCAAAATGACATTTTTTTTACTCAGGGACCAAAATGGGTAGCGCGTGTTATTCCAGGGACCCAAAAAGGTATTTACTCTAAAAAAAAGGCATTTTAAATTGCTAATTTGAAATGTTGAAATTCACTTGAAGTGTAGTAAATTCTCTGAAACATGCCATTTTACTTTTATCTTTCTAAGTGTGAAGTTATTAAGAAAAAAAAAGAGTGTTGTAATTAAATTGCTAATGTAACTTGGGCAGCACAATTATGATTAGAATGATTCAAGAGTTCATACAAAAACATATGCAAATATATGACAAATGTCTTTAACAACAAAAATATCAGTATTGTGTTCTATTAACAACCAAATTATTGGATAAATTGTTGATCAAGAGATCTAGCTCAATTACTTCATCAAGTGTTCTCTTCGGTTTTTATACTACAAAAAAAACCAGTGTTTGTCGCGGTTTATGTGTAGCGGTTGTAAATAACCATTACAAAATTATATTTTGTAGCGATTTTATCACTAAACCGCCACTAATTAGTAACGGAAGCCTTGGCGGCATGTCTACTACTATATTTGTAGCGGTTAATGAAAACACAACCGCAACAAATTTGGCGCCACCTTGGCGCGCAATGGCGGGAATGTTTGTAGCGTGACATTTGTAGCGGTTATTTGATACTAACCGCTACAAAAGTGGCGCCAACTTTGACGCGGTGAATTTTTAGCGGTTGCATCACCACAACCGCTACAAATATACGAAACGACACAATTTTGTCGCGGTCACCAGGAAGAGTGACCTTGACCGCATCAAAATCTACATTTTTGTAGCGGTTTCATGGTTAACCGCTACAAATATTCACACTCTAAATACGGTTTAGGGTCCGTACATCAATTATAAAAATTAAAGAAATTACTAAATCTCGACTTGTAACTAAATGAAGTATCTCGCTTGGTTGTCGAAGACATGCAGATATCAGCAGCTCTGATCTCCTATCTCGGGTGATAAGGGCTGCAGATATTTGCCTCTCTCATCCTTGCAAGGCAATTCGTTCAGTGACAAGCCAAGGTTTACTCATTTCTTTGGCGTGAAGACTTCTATTCTTCTGAGAATAGTCCAACATGCGACCGGAGATTGGGTTCCATTATAGCCACCTTTGTCTCATGAAAATATCTCTGATGAAAATGACTCAGCAAGTTTTTCGTAGGAGATCGGCGGCTATACTGAATCCGAATCCCCACGGACATGTTGGACTATTTTCGGTGACTTCATTATGTTTAATTTATTACCGTTGACACTTTTGGAAAACTTAAAGAAAAAATTTAAATGAATTGAGGTTTGTTATTTTAAATATTTGTACCAAACTAATTAGTTTATGAATGAAACTAATTAGTTTGGTACATTTTTTTTTGAAAAAAAAATCATTTTGTAGCGGTTATGGAGAATAACCGCTACAGAGTCTGGACAAATTGTAGCGGTTACATCATAACCGCTACAGAATTGCAAGGGTTACCTGTTTTGTAGCGGTTACTTAACCGCTTTGTAGCGGTTACTTAACCGCTACAAAATATCACGAAGAACGAGGCATCTTTGTAGCTGTAATACCCTAAAAATCACGCTTAGGGTAAATATAAAAAATTGGGAAATATATCTATTGAAAATAGGTGAATATGAGGTCTCAAACACCTTGTATTGAGTTTACCTTATTGTTAGGGTAATTTCCCTTGAAATTAGATAATTTGCAAATAGGTCCCTAAAAACGTTTGAAAATTTGCAAATAGGTCCCTAAACACATTATGGGTTATAAATACCTTGTGAAAGCTATAAAAGAGGCAAGTAAATATCTATTTGAAATAGGGAAGGGTATTGTCCCTAATTTAGGTAATTTATTAAATAAAGGGGGAAGAGTCAAAAAGTATCCAAATGACCAAAATGACCCCGTAAATTTTAGTACAGTACAGAAGACAGGAAAACACAAATGTCAGTGCAAAATTTATGAGGTAATGATTTATTATAATTAAGAAAATTATCAACTATTGATAAGAAAGTAATTAGGTAATTATTGGCTAATTACTTAAGTTTAAGCGAAGGAAATTCAAAGATAATTATGTAAAACCCTAAAATTAGTGGTTTTTGGCCAAGAATTAGTAAAAACATATTTTCTAATTAATTGGAAATTTTTGAGGAAAATGGATGAGTTTAGGTATTTTTAAGTCTAAATACAAATATGGATCAATAGGGAAATTTTGTAAAAAATAATATAAAATAATTATAAAATAATTATTTTATATAATATTAATTAATTATTAATTAAATAAAAACGAAAATTGAAAAAAAAGACCAGATCATTGACCGAAAAATTGGATGAAGAAGGGATAAGGTTTTGTGAAGAAATATTATGATATTTTGTATAAAGTTGTAATATTATATATTATAATTAAATATGGTGAATAGTAATAGAATAAATAGGAAACGGATCTTATCTAGAGAATTAGGAATGGGAATTCCAAAGTCAAGGTAAAATATTGATCAGTGGGTTTTTACCTTTCGTTAGACTTTTCCGGAAGTCAATTCCGAGGCCGGTAGAGCATTTTCCTAATAAAACAAAATAGGGAAAAATGCAGATAGGCACATTTTTGGATCTAAAGAAAATAAATTCTAACTCAACATCTAGAAATGAGTTTGAAATTATCTGGACATATTTGGAATCGGTGAATTTTTGTCCGAAGTTGATGATTCCATAAATTGTTCGTAGCAGGCACGCTTTCCTAGGAACTTGGTATTGTTGGAGCCCTATATGGAATCAAAATTTAGGTTAACCTAGACATTTCTAATGAGTGAGAATATGTCTTCAAATTTGTAAATCCAGAATTTTGAGATTTTTCCGGAATTACGCGAATCGGGTGCCGATCGGGTATAAATGCTTCTAGAATATACCAACTTGTCACACAAGTTGGTGACTCATAAGGGCTGAACGAAATTGTGCTTTGCATGGCCACAAATCATCCACCAAAACCCTAATTTTTCTATGGTTAAAAATGAGGAGAATTACAAAGTTGGAAAGGAAAATTACACAATTTGGCACTTTTTCCCCCTATAAATAGGCCTTGAATCCTCTTCATTTCTCACACAATTTGGAAGAGCAAAACCGAATTTAGAGAGAGGTTTTAGAGAGAGGAGCTCTGGAGAAAAGCTGTAGCGAAGCTCTGGGTAAGTTTTTCGGTACCGAGCTTTTAGCTTTCGTAGTTCTTTCAAAATGGCGTCAAAGTTCTGGCGAAAATTTGGGAAGAAAAGTAGTCAGAGTAACGAAGTGCTGGCGAAATTCCGCCAATTAGGGGTATAGGGGCAAAATGGTAATTTTTACCTAAAATGCCAGTCGTAATGTCAAATCACTAATGAAAGTGATATTACCTTTATAGGATATCGAAACTCGATTTCTTTGCCGTTCTTGCCCCCGACGTGCCACCGTTGGACGTTTATGATTTTAGTAAAAAGTACGATTTCAGACGGAAGTACCGTCTACCGATCAACGAAGGTACGTTCGCGTATTGTAACACTAACTCGATGTTTATTGTATGCATATGTGTATATTGTGCGTACTCATTGTACTATTGTCTGTCATGCACGTACTCGATTTATCTTGTTGTTCTGTCATGCCTATTGTCTGTCATGCACGTACTCAGATTGTACTATTGTTTGTACTACGATTGTACTATTTTACGTACTCGATTTTACTATTGTTACGTACTTTGATCGTACTATTGTCTCGTACATCCGATTGTACTATTGTTTGTACTCCGATTGTACTCGTTGTTATCGTCATCCGATCAGATTGTTATTGCCATACATATCGATATGTATACCCTATGTCGGCCAGTAGTAAATGTTGCCAAAAGTCTAAGAATGTCTGTTGTACATATATGATGTATGTAATCATGAGGTTAACCGTTACCTGGGGTTTGATGCATGGACTTCAGCTCTTAACTTAGCTTCAGGATCGGAAGGACCGAGGTTCGAGGAGAAGGACAAGCAGCACGCCTAGGAATCGCGGCTGAATACTTCTTTCTGTTATACTTTTGAAAGCTCTTGTACCGCTGTTTAAACAGCAAGACATGCTACCATGGGTATTTTAATATATATATCAGTTACTCAATCGCTCCGGTGCACTACTCTGATGTTTATAAATGATGTTTGATGGAAAAAAAAAATTATACTGGTTGTGAAAACGGGATGTTACAGGAGCGGTTGTTGCGGCAATGATGATGTAACCGTTACAAATATTTGAATTTTGTAGCGGTGTGTTCGCGTTGTGGATGTCAAATGTATATGTAATTTGTTTTTTGGGAGAAATTAATTTAAATTCGGTACGTTTAATTCAATTTTTTTTAAACGTAGTTATAGTAATTGTTTTTGTAATATTGCAGATAGACTTGGGAACATCAGCAAGATGACGCTGGATGTTTCCGCCCTCACTCGGATGGACGGGGAGATGGCCGGGTATCGGGTCATAGTCCCGTGGAACGAGGACACAGACCAGGTGATCGGCAGCGGTGGTCACTTGATGAACCGATTCCTGTCAGAATTTGGCAGGAATTGGGCATGGTTCCCGATATTTTTCCATGATTGGAAGCATGTGACGAAGGAAATGAAG
Organism: Acacia pycnantha; assembly: GCA_025563575.1. Lineage (NCBI taxonomy): Eukaryota > Viridiplantae > Streptophyta > Magnoliopsida > Fabales > Fabaceae > Acacia > Acacia pycnantha. Next base: position 1,425,310 of record JAMWYP010000027.1, on the reverse strand, counting down.
GACAAGGCGTTTGCCGAGATTCTGCAGGTATTCAATGTTGTTTAAATAAATGTTACATGTTAATAGTTATAAGTTTTAGTTTCTTTCTTTCCTTATTTATTTCTTAATTCATTAATAATTAATAATGAAATTATGATATAGAAAAGTTTAAAGCGTGCGAAAAGCATAAGAGGTACGTCTTGATGAAATTGGGGGAAGGGTGGAAGAGCCGGAGGGGTCGTTTCTACCACCGTATGAATGGAGATGACACTATTCCTCTGCAGCAGCTGATCGAAAACGTCCCAGACGGCGTGGACCCAATTCACTGGGCGGGTTTCGTCCATTATAGAAGGGGTGCAGACGGACAGGTACCTTTTTTAATTAATTGTATTTTAATTTTGTGTAAACATTATTTAATTTGAAGGTTAAATATAGTTTACTTTAATTTTGTTGAAATGTCATTTAAATTAATTTATTGTTTACATATGGTTAAAATTAATTAATAGTGTCACTTAATTGATAATTTAAATATAGTTGAAATTAAAATTTTGTTGAAATGTCATTTAAATTAATTTATTCTTTACATATGGTTAAAATTAATTAATAGTGTCACTTAATTGATAATTTAAATATAGTTGAAATTAAAATTTTGTTGAAATGCAATTAAATTAATTTATTGTTTAAATATAGTTTAAAATTAATTAATAGTGTCACTTAATTGATAATTTAAACATAGTTGAAATTAAAATTTTGTTGAAATGTCATTTAAATTAATTTATTGTTTACATATGGTTAAAATTAATTAATAGTGTCACTTAATTGATAATTTAAATATAGTTGAAATTAAAATTTTGTTGAAATGTCATTTAAATTAATTTATTGTTTAAATATAGTTTAAAATTAATTAATAGTGTCACTTAATTGATAATTTAAACATAGTTGAAATGTCATTTAAATTAATTTATTGTTTAAATATAGTTTAAATTAAAATTTTGTTTCCTCCTCCTTGCAGGCTCTGTCGCAGAGGAACACAAGAAGCCGGGCAAAGCAGAAGGTCCATCACACGGCAGGGACCAAGACGTTTGCTGTGACCTACAGTGAGATGGTATGTTCAAAGTTAACATGTTGATTGTTTGTTTTTGAAATAACAAAGTTTATATTGTTTTAATTCTTTCAGCAACAGAAGGCTCGGGAGGAGAACCGTTAGATGGACTATGGGAAGTTGTTCACACGCATCCATAGACACCGTGATGGGACGCCGACCTCTGAGGCAGTAGAGGAGATAATAGTAAGTTAAACAAATATTTTTTATATAATGAATGTTGTATATTTAAATTGATTTAATTATTTTATTAATCGTTCATGAACTCTGTGCGTCAGGCCCGGATTGAGAAGAGCGAGGCAAAGCTGCGAGCGTCACAGACCCCGGAGTCACAGGGGTCTGTGAATCCAACAGCCCTATTGAAAGCTGCTGTGGGCTCAGTCGAGCATCCTTGTCGCGTTAAGGGCATGGGACTCCGTACGAGCTTCGCAGACCCCGGAGTCACAGGGGTCTGTGAATCCAACGGCCCCATTGAAAGCTGCTATGGGCCCAGTCAAGCATCCTGGTCGCGTTAAGGGCATGGGATTTGGCGCCAGGCCTAACATGGTGTACCCCAAGGGTTCCAGCTCTGATATCGGACCCTCCAGCTCGAGAAGGCCACCATGAGAGGCGGTTTATGCGTTGATTGCGGAGAAGGTTGCTACGCAGGTTGATGCGTTGGTTGCCGAAAAGGTTGCTGCACAGGATTCCGCGGATGAGGCCAGGAATATGCACATGAAGGAAAGAGTCGACTGTTGGTACGCTAGTCATAGGCAGCGATGGGATGATGTTACCGGGGCCTTGACAGAGCTGTTACCTGAGAGACGGTTTCCATCTCCCGAGCCTCCCCCTTTGTTCATCTATGAGGAATCCCCTTGCATGCTGCTGATGACGAGGATGTTGTCAACTCTGCTCGTGAACACCCCCCTAAGACAGACCCCCTGAGACAGGACTTGATGATCATGCTCCTGAAAGTTAGTTTTTATTTTGAACACTTCATTTTGTACCGCTGGATATTTGTTATGTGCATTTAAATATTTGGTTTCTTTAACCTATGATTTTGTTAAATATTTGTTATCATTAATTTTGGTACGTTATTTCAAAACTTATAACTCATTTATATTACTTATAGTCAAAAAAATAACGTAGTGAAAAATATTTCCTAAAATTTTAACCCTAAATTTAAAATAGTGACAATAAAATTTGTAGCGGTTTTAATGGATAAACTGCAACAAATTGAATTTTAAAATGAATGAAAGGGCGCCATAGTTTGTCGTGGTTATTGTAGCGTTTCGTAAACTAACCACAACAAAATTGAATTTTGAAAGGGCGCCACATTTTGTAGCGATTGTTGTAGCAGTTTCCTAACCGCTACAAAACTCTGGCGGGATTATGGATTCAAATTTGTCGTGGTGATCAACCTCGACAAATGTGTCTCGTATATGTGCAACGGTTGTTGTAGCGGTTTTGTAACCGCGACAAAATAATCCATGCATTTAAAGATCTCAAGTTCTGCTTTGAATGTAATTAAACATTGTATCCACGTTTATTCGTCATTTTTCACGGTCATGGTTCACCTGCCAGTACACCTTGTTCACGAGACAAAGCTTGCTGGCCCAGTTCAGTACCGATGGATGTATCCTATTGAGAGGTACTTGTTTAAAAATAATTACTTTAACATTACTCCCTAGTCGCACGTTTAACCATTGATGCATCGAAATTTTTCCTTCTTAACTTTATAGGTTTCTTGGGAGACTTAAATCTTACGTGAGGAATAAGGCGTGGCCTGAAGGTTCAATAGCAGAAGGTTATATCGGGGATGAAGTCTTGTATTTTTTTTCCAGGTACTTCGATGACATTGAGACGTCATTCAACCGACCGCCTCGTGTAGACGATTGTCCTTAGCACAGTGGAGCCATCAGCAACAGAGTTGTTAATCCCTAGTGTTGGTAAACCAGTTGGCAGAAGTGAGAAATTCAAACGCACGGCACTTGAGAAGTTTCAAGCACATAGACATGTCTTGATTAATTACACCAAAGTTGAACCGTACCTTTAGTAAGGATTTCACACAGTGTAATATATATATATTTCCTTACATTTTATACATACTCACATTTCATTGCATGTTTAATTTTAGGGAATTCAGGAGTCATGTGAAGCGTGAACTGAGGATCCGTACACAGGCATCCTCCGAAATTGATAGAAAGGTCCACAGAGAATTTCAGGGTTGGTTTAGGAGGAGAATAATGAACGACCACAACCCACACTCACCAGAATTCAGAGCTCTCGCACTAGGCCTGCTTGACCACGCCCAAAGATTTGCGGCATACAATGTCAATGGTTTTAAGTTTTGCACCGTCTCACGAGATCAGAGATTGCTGACCCAAAACTCTGGTGTATATGGCACGTTTGAGACGAGTAGTTATGCGAGTAGCAGTGACGGGAACATGCGGTTCGGTGACGTCCCGTATTATGGAAGGCTACTTGATGTGGTCAGGATAAGTTACACAGGCCTTTTCACTGTGACGTTGTTCAAGTGTTTGTGGGTGAATACCACAACGTCCAGGGGACTCACGATTGACGACTTAGGCATCACATCAGTGAATTTCTCCCGGCCTATTCACAGTGGTCAGTCTAAAGATGACGACTCGTATATTCTTGCCTCAGAGGCCCATTAGGTTTATTATGTCGCCGATGAGAGGCACAAGGATTGGAATATGGTGGTTCACTTAAAGCCTCAGGACCTTTACGACATGGGCAATGGTGATAACGTCGGCTACGATTGTGAGCTATTTCAGCCCGCCAGCTTCGAAGACTTCTTCCCAGACGGCGATGACAATTTACCTATAGTTCAGTACGTCTTTTAATTTACGCTTTATAAAATAGTAACATTTAACTAAAGTTTTATTTGTGTTCAAACGTATTCACCTCATGCGTAACATTTTATGCAAACTTTCTTTGTAGGGATGGCGAAGAAGATTAAGAGAAAAACTTGTGCCTACGCTGTAATATGTAATCTTTTTATTAAGTTTTTTTATAAAAAAAAATCTAGAACATAATTTGTAGCGGTTAAATAACCGCTACAAACACTTAAAAACCGCTACAGATATAAACCGCTACAAATACGCATCCTAACCGCTACTAAAGACAACCGCTACAAAAAAGTGAGACCACAACCGCTACAAAACGATGCGCAGATACCCCATAAATACCCCACCCAACCACATTTAATATGCATCAGTTTCTTTTCTACATGCGTTTTCTCTATGTCTTTCTCACATATTTTTACGTTTTGAAAGAGGTTAACTTATTGAAGGGGGTAAGTGTCGTTTAACCGGATCAAATCTAATGATTCTCATACTAATGTTTGTTATTTGGCAGTTGAGCTGGTAATATTTTTCAACTTTCATTCTACTTCCAGATCCATTATTCAATGACTTGTACACACATTTTTTAAACAATAAGTATTATTTTAGTTAACTCATTATTAGTTCTTATTATACTTACATATTCTCATTATTTTGCACCTATATAATCACCTTATATATTTAAATATCATATTTAAATATCTTTTATTTTCATTAAAAAATAAATTATTAATTACGTAATATTTACATAATTACCTCGATAAATTATATATATATATATATATATATATATATTTTTTTTTACAGTCATGTTTGTAGCGGTTACTCTAACCGCTACTAAGTTTAAAACATTTTCCTGGGAAAAAATGGCGGTATTTGGTTGTAGCGGTCACAAACCGCTACAAATATTCAAAATAAAGTACAATGACGGCGGAAAAAAATTTTGCGAAAAAATGGCGGGAACGTTTGTAGCGGTTACCAATTGCTACAAATATTCACATGGCGGAATTTTTTTTTTTTCCAAAAAATGGCGGGAATATTTGTAGCGGTTTCAAACCGCGACAAATATTCAAAACAATTAAAACTAATGGCGACAAATATTTTCAAACCTGACTAATGTGTAGCGGTTATGCATTAACTTGTAGCGGTTTTTTAACTGTGACCAAGCTCTCAAACCAGACGTCAGCCCAGCCCATTTAGTGACTGTCAATGGTAACCGCTACAGATATAGTAGCAGTGTATATATATGTAATATCAGTTTTTTAACCGCTACAAATCAGCTTGCCACAGTGGATTTTGTAGCGGTTACTCTAACCGCTACAAATGTCGTTTGTCGCGCCTAAAACCGCTACAAATAGGTCATTTTAACCGCTACTAATGGTCGTTTTTTTTGTAGTGCCCTTTCATAAGATTTCATATTGCTTAATCTACTTTCCTCATCAGCACATCCAATAGCCTTCTTTCTATATATGTGTCCAAACCATCTTGTTTTTTCTTGTATGAGTAGATATCTATCTTAGAATCCTTATCTCAACTACCCTATTTTCTACCCATGTTGTCTTTTTAAAGCCCAACAATCACTAATAGTATTGTTTGTCTTATAGCAGCGCAATAAAGCTTTCCTTTTACCTTATTAAGTGCTTTCCGGTCACTAATAATTTTGGTAGCCTTTCTTATTCAAACCACCCAACTTGAATTCTATAATTAACTTTGTGATTAGGGCCTTTTGTCGTTAACCTTGGGGTGCACCATAAAAAATTTAACCAAGGATTGTATATATGCTAACCTAGGATCGTTCTATCTTCTCGAGGAGCCTTTTATTGATTCCTAACTAATCTAAATGCATGCAAATGCAATAAAAACAAGAGAAAAATTGGTTTTGGTCAGCTCCCGTCTTTCTTCTTCACGAACAGTATTGGAGCTCCCCATGGTGACACGCTGAGTCGAATAAACCCTTTCTCTAGCAGCTCTTAAATCTTCTTATTCAGCTCGTGCATCTCGTAAGGAGCCATGAGATACGGCGCCTTTGATATTGATCCCATACTAGGAATCAATTTAGTGGTGAATTCGACTTCCCTTTCTGAAGGTAACTTGCTGAGATCCTCTAGAAACACATAAGGGAATTCATTCACAACCGAGATGTCTTCTTGTGAAGGTTCGGTTTCTGCCTTGATTGAGAAGAATACCATATAACCTTGGCATCCATGCTTCATGCATCTTTCAGCTTCCGCAACTATGAGAAAATTTAGGTTCACATCAATCTTGTCACTTCTTTGTGAATGAGAAAACAATATCCTCTTACTATCATAGTCAATCATTGGATTATTGGCCGTTAGCCAATCCAAACCCAGAATGACATCAATGTCATATAACGGTAATTAGATAATATCTATAATGGACTCTCGTCCATCAACACTAACAAGACAATTCAAACATGCATAAAAAACTAAAGATTTCACGCCAAGTAAGGTAGCTACTATCAAATTATAAGGTAATCTATAGGCATGCATTCCTAGACGTTTTGCACAATCATATGAAATAAATGAGTGACTAGCACCCGAATCATACAATGCCTGAAGTGGATTTCCATTAAGAGAGATTGTACTTTGGACCATTTCCAGAGATTTTCTGGCCTCTTCATTTGTAAGCGTAAAAACCTTGCTTGGGTTCTGTGGCCTTGTCTCTGCAGTCTTCTGAGGACATTCACGGCTATAGTTCCCTAGCTTCTAACAATGGAAACATATTTGTTTCCCAACACAATTAGCACCAGGATGGTACTTCTCGCATTTCGTACAAGTACGAGTAGAGGTGGGAATAGGCCATGCCCCTATCAGGCGGCCTATGGCCTGGCCTGTTTAGGGCCTGGTATGGCCTGGCCTGTTTAGGGCCTGGTATGGCCTGGCCTGTTTGTTAAAAAGGTCAGGCCAAGGCCTATTTAAAGGCCTGAATGTGTAAATAGGCTAGGCCTTTTTTGTTAAGGCCTGGCCTGTAAGCCTTCAGGCCTGGCCTGTTTACACATTTAATAAATATAATTATATTTATATAATATAAATAACAAAATATTTAATTTTTTTCATACTTATATTTTAATTTCAAGTATAATTAATTAATTATAGTACTAATTCTATTCTTATATAGCTAATTATGGCCTTAAAGGCTTGTAAAATGAGGCCTTTTTAAAAGCCTACATTGTAAGTAGGCCTTTAAATAGGCTTCAGGCACGACCAGGCCTTATGAAGGCTCAGGCCTGAGCCTAAAAAAAGCCTGTATTCAGGCTCAGGCCCAGGCTCAGGCCTTTTACTCCCATTACAGGCTCAGGCCTATTTAGCCAAAGCCTGGCCTAGCCTGGCCTATTTCCATCCCTAAGTACGAGGTTTTGACACTCTAGAATAACTTCGTTGTTCAGAATGGAATGGTCGTTTGTTTCCACCCTGAGAATTGCCCCCATGGTTCTTTTCTTTTCTAAGAGGAATTCCTAAGGCTAAACCCAGCATGATTTGCATTGTTGTTGTTATAGTTTTTGGAGGCGTGCAATTCCCTTAAGTTGTATTCAATCAGTCAGCATGCTTCTAATGCTTGATTAAACTCTTGGAATTGTTGAGACACAAGCCTTTCCCTAATCTCATACTTTAGCCCTTCAATCATCATATTAGCCTTCCATCCTTTATCGTCGTTACACTAAATATGATGAGTACCGAGACAGACCAGTAAATCAAGCAAAGTAGTCATCGAATGACTCATCATGGTCTTGTTGAATGTGCAAGAATTTTGACTCTTTAGCCACTTGCAATGAGGGAGGAAAGTATTGCTTATTGAATTTCTCCAAAAAAAAATCCCAAGTAACAGGAACATAGCGTGCACGTAGTGTTGTTGCAATGATTCTCCACCATCTGTGCGCATCCCCTTCAAGCTTATAGATTTCTAGTTTACCTTTTTGATTTTCTAGACACTCCATGACCTTGAAGATCTTGTCCAGCCTCATTAGCCAATCCTCAGATGAATCTTCCTTGCCACGGAAAGCTGGTGGCTTCAGTTTGCAAAATTGGGTGACCCAATATTGTGATGTCTCAATCACTCTGTTGGGTTAAGGTAGCACTGTCATTGCTCTGTCATTTTGAGGAGGTGACTTAGATCCATTTGACTCCTCGATTTTTTCTCTTTGTTCATCCTCGCGTTCATCTTCTTCCTCAAGCATCAACTCGCTCAGCATTACCTTGTTGTTCAGCCTTAGCTTGTTGCTCTTCTATTTGATGTCCTTTAGCTTGTTGTCTTGCAGTTCTTCTCTCCTGCATGTCTGATCGGAGTTCATCAATGAATCCTCTATGCTCTTGTAGTATTGTTAGTACTTGTTGTAGAGGATCCTAGGCAGTTTGGTTCGACTTTTGGCCTGGTTGATCAAGTCCTTGTACTGGTACTTGTACCATTCTAGGTTGTCTACCTCTTCCTCTTCCCCTTCCTCTACCTCTGCCTCTAGGGGCTCCTGCTCCTCTTAGATTTGCCATTCTAAATTTCTATAATCCATTAAGAACAACAAATATAGACATCAAGGAGAAGTAGTCATTAAAGACAACATACTTATATTCATCATATCACTAATATGTTACATTGATTAGTAGACTTTAATGTACTCATCAACCTAGTCTAGTGGCTATATGTTACAGACCCCTTTCTTGATATTTCACAACTTCTTAGGGTTTTTAGAGAAGTGCTATTAAAACTACTACAACTAACTACTATACTGCTATTATATATATCCTTCTACTTCAACTCTGCATTCTTCACTTCAACACCACTTCCATTTCTCCTCTACATGTTGCTATACACCAGCCATTTCAAACAGTAAAGGAAAGTACAAAAACTTGTGATAGGTCCTTCCCCCATAAGCTCATTTGCTTTTTCTACCCAAAAACGGGTTCGGGGAAGATGATAAAGTGTTGATCTGGCCCAATCTTTGCGGGGATAGGGAGGAAGTATGTACTATATCCTCAGGTCGTAAGTCGCTTCCACATGTACCAGGTATTGGTAGTATTCTTCCTTCACATTTGTTGTATGCCATTCAGCTAGCAAGTAATCGGTATGCAAGACATCTACTAGTACCCATTTAGGTCCAGAACATTGTTCAAGAAAATGGGTTCTTGATAAGGGTAGGTATAGGATTCATTATAAGAGACCATTAAACAGGGGGTAGTCGAAGTTGTCTCCAAAAAATGAGTGGTCTATGGGTCGGGCTCCTCTGGCTCTGGTGAAGGCGGTGCCATGTCCAGGGGTACAGGATTCAGGGGTTCGAGGTCGTATATGGGCTCAAGGGGGTACTTTGGTCCAGGATGGTACTCGGGTTTGGGAAGGTAGACTGGTTCGGAGTTGAATTCAAACCTCACAATTCCAAGGATCACCAATTTTCATGCAGTACGTCTCATCAGACCAAGGTAGTTCACATATGGGGGTAAATCTCCATTCATCTTTACTATATCACACTACCAGGGTTATATCAGTACTCGGGTCTTATAACTACTCAAACTATGCTCTTATATAGACTTATGGCTTGGAACCCAACATAGTTAATCAGACCTATTGGCTAGGTTGGTGTTTAGTCTAGTGGGAGTCTCTTCGTGCTGCAGCGACGGTGACTAATTAATAACCACTTTGACCAACCCTTCCTTAGACACCAAATGGTTTGAAATAACTTTATCAGATTCATGCCAGAAACTAAGCTCTGATAGCAAAAATGTAACACCCCTCATCTCATACTACTTATTATGTATATTAACATGTAGTATATGAGCATATTATCTGAGTAGAGCAATAGAGCGTATTTGTTGGGTTAAGCAGATGAGTAATTGAGATATGTGTGTGTGTGGCTATAAAAGCGGTATATCTAATCGAAGATAATGTCAGTACAGTTATTCAAGTATTTAGCTACTGAATATCTAGTAGTATTAATACAGTCCAAAATAAAAACTCCGGGTAAGTCTTCACGCGTGCTGCTTACCCTTTATATCGACTCCAGATCCTCTAGATCCTGAAGTTAGGGTTAAATATGAGATTCAATCAAATTGGATCTCACGTAAAAGTTAGCCTTATGTTCAAGTAATAACAATATATAACAAGTATTCATAACATGGAAATCAACATTCAGTTATCACAATACATAGCACACAACAAATGTAATGTTAACAGTGTGTACACTCAACAGTGCCACATGTCCCGGACACATGTCCTCAGCGCTAAGAAAATATACATGCAGCATTATCATGATTATAATCCACAATTAACTGAATGCAAACACACATGTGACCTAAGACTCAGTTTTAGTCAGTCACGGTGCATGGCCTAAGACCCAGTCTTGCCTATGACTCCAATCAATCATAAATATATATAAGCATACAAGACACATAAGATTTAAAGTTAGAGTACGCATCCGTACCTTGGTTTGCGAAGCTAGCGGTACGATTTCCTTTCAGTACCGATTCCTGACTTTTTCGGATATCCTTTAACACTATCATCGCATTATTTCCTTTATATGATATTATAATAAATACCATATTGTTTTTAATGATATCCCAAGAGATATTTTTGCCACTTTTAACCTTTTTACCCTTGGTGGATTAATTATTCCATATCTACCCTTAATTTTCTTAAAAATGCACTTCCAGCATTTCTGCCCATATTTTTCAGCATCTTTGAAAAATCATAACTAATTGTAAAAAAATGAAAATGATGTGCTTCCAAAGCCTAAATGATCCTTGACACGTATATTTTCATGGAAAAATAATACCAGAAACTCAAAATGTCTTAATCATTCCCAATTTTAATTTCTTCAAGCACTGTTCCAGTTTCAAGTCCAGAATCATGGATTAACTTGAAATATTCATAACTTTAGTACAAAACCCTAAAAATTATGTTTTTTACATAAAAAGAAATCCCTCTCTGTCTACTACAACTCTGAAAAATTTCAGGATTTTTAGGAATCATTTGATCAGCCAAAATCCATGTATAACAACCATTGTTCAGATTAACTTCCTGAACTAAAATGTGTAACACCCCAAATCCGATACTACATAATATGCGTATTAACATGTAGTATATATGTGGATATCATCAGAGTAAAGCGATATAGCGTACCTGTTGGGTTGAGCACTTGAGTAACTGATACATAGACGTGGCTTATAACTTTAATCTAATTGCGGTGTATCCGATCGAGTATAATGACGGTACAATTATCCAATATTTAAATACCAACTACAGTCCAAAAATATAAACTCTGACTGAGTCTTCAAGCGTGCTGCTTACCCTTTCTATCGGCTCCTGATCCTCCCGATCCTGAAGCTAGGGGTAAGTCTGAGATTCAATCGGATTGAATCTCAGGTAACAGTTAACCTCTATAGCAGATATAATATATGACAGATATTCATAACATGGATAACAACAACATTTAGCAAACACATCGATACCTGACTACAATGGCCTACAACACATGTATCGTTATTGTCTAAGCATTCACCCGTGCCTCATGACCTCGTCACAGATCCTCAGCGCTAGGAAAACAAGCATGTAGCATTATCACAATAATCCACAGCTACACTGAATGTAAACACACATGTGACCTCGGACCAAGTCCTTGTCACGGTGCATGCCCCAAGACTTAGTCTTGCCCATGACTCCAATCAATCATGAATCAAACAATCATATATACATACAAGATATAGAAGACCAAGTCCTTGTCACGGTGCATGCCCCAAGGCTATATGTTACATACGACTTACTTTTTGTACCGATTTCCGACTTTCCCGGATATCCTATATAATTATCACCGCATTGTAATAAATACCATTTGACTTAGAATCATACCCTAAGAGATATTTTCACCACTTATGACCTTTTTACCCTTGGTGGATTTGTTATTCCAATCTTACCCTTACATTTCCTTAAATTTCGAATTTCAGCATTTCTGCCCAGATTTTTTGGTAACTTTGAAAAATCATAATTAATTCCAAAAAAAACTCGAAATGAGGTTCTTCCAAATCCTAAATGACCCTTGATAATTCTGTTTTCTAGGAAAAATAACGGATTTAACTCAAAGTATATGTATCAATCCCAGTTTAATATTTTTCAAACACTGTTCAGATTTTCTCCCAAAAAAATGTGACCCCACTTCAAGAATTTTTATATCCTTCTACAGAACTATAATTGCTACATATGTTATATATTTAGAAATCCCTACATGTCTACTTTATTCATGAAAAATTTCATAATTTTTGAGTATGAATTTACACATAAAATAACGCCATCTATCCGACTGATTCCAATAATCTAGTGAACCCAAAAATTTACTATCTTCCACTATTAATTCCAAAAATTACTTCCCAATATGTTTTTACCCCCATTTTGCGTTTTAAATGCAATGGAGGCCTTAAAAACAAGTAAAGGAATTTTCCTAACAATTTCCTAGATTAAACTAACATTTTACCAAAAATTAATACTAAGACTCAAGAACTAGAGACTCACCCTTGAAGAACTTACTCCTCCTTCCTCCTTCTCTTCCTCAATCCCACGTTTCACTCTCCAAATCAAAGGATCAAAGGTGATTGTGTTGGTGTGAGGAAATTTGTGAAGGGGAGCATCTCTATGTATAGAGAAAAATGAAGGATACAAATGGCAATTAAATTTGACCAAGTCTCACCTTAACCCTTGGATTAAAAATGCACTTTTTGAAGCTAAATCTCCCCCTTGCACATGTTGCCTGTTGGTTTTGATTAGTTTTGATGATGTCTTATATAGATGCCATTCTTAAGAGCAAAAAGGTTGCATACTACATTTATCTTCTACTTTGACTAATTCTTATATTTAATGTAGATGCAAAGTTTAATGATGGAGAATAATCAAGATTGAAGAAAGAAGTTCTTACACAATATAATGGGAGTATCATAATGACAAGGAAGCAAGAAGTTATCAAATGATTTTGGGGGATAATCTAGAAGGAGAGAATAAATTGAAGAAGGAAAAACTTGTAATGCAGTGGAATATCTTTATTCAAATTCTTATATTGATGCTAGAAGTTTCCAAGATCATATGGAAGTTGGAATGGATCAATTCAGAGTTAGAACCAGCAAAAAATCAGTTCCAGGATGAGCAAACTCGAGTTCAGATCTCTAACCTCGAGTTTCCTACTTCGCTACAATGGTTTGCTCCTCTGGTATGAGCAAACTCGAGCCTGTATCCTCAAACCTCAAGTTTGGAACTCCAAACTCGAGTTCATCACTAGCAAACTCGAGCCTGTAATGTCTTCAGCAACTCTGGCGTCTCTGGACAAGGCAAACTCGAGCCTATAAGTACAAACTCGAGTTTACAGCGTCTTCAGCATTTCAGCTACTCTGTTTCACGTTTCACTCGGGCGATGTTCGGTAATTTGATGATATCTCCTAAACCAAAGATCGGATTGAGGTGAAACCAGTGGCATATGAAACTAGACTCCCAATGCGTGATGTTGATATAAAATTCAAGCCAAAAGGAGTTTAGATGAAGGAGTTATGAATTTATTAAGTTGAAAGTGATACTCACGTCACACAGCAAACCAACCTTCAATGTTTTGAGTGTATCTCACAAACGACAAATCCAAATGAGCTGAAATTGGTGGAATTGGAAAGTAGATACTCAAAGGGCTTTCCATCGAGAGTTGAACCAACTAAAACGGAGTTCAGACCAGGGAGTTATGGCCCTCGAAAGTGGACTGTATTTTCAGGATGTTGGAAGTTTGCTATCAAGTGAACCAAACTCGAGCCTATTAGTTGGCAGACTCGAGTTCGCGGGTTACAGAGAGCTACCAGGTCACGAAAATCATCCAAACTCGAGCCTATAAGTGACAACCTCGAGTTTAGACAAGACATAGAGCAAAATATGGTTTTGGAGAGAACCAAACTCGAGCCTACTTATGCAAACTCGAGTTCACGTCCCTGATGCAAGAAAATCATCATTCCGAAAGTCTCATTTCTCAATCACATGATTACCCAAATGACTTATACTTCTTCTTAACATTATTTATATCATTTGTGTACATGTTTCAGATTATTAAGGCTTGACTGAACATCAATCTTGACAGAAATCAAGATCTATCAAAAGTGTGAAGATGAACTTTGTTGCACATTTTCAGAAATGAGAAAGATGACAGATTTCAACGAGGAACTTGAACAAATGCTCGTCTGTGATGTTCTACAATACATTCAAACATTCAGACGATGAAATAGAAGCCTCAACGGATTCATCATTCAAAGTTTCTATTATGACAGATTTGAATTTGCTTTAAAGTCAAATAAAGTAAATTGATGACAGCCTGGAAAGAATCAAAAGCATTAATCTCACGCGTCAAACAGAGGATCAGTCAAAATGATGAATTCCCTCATTTGGAAACAATTGCTACCACTTTTACTCAGAATGATTTGTTGCACAAATCAAATAAAAAGCACTAAATGATCATCCATGCAGAGCAATAATCGGATATTCAAGAAACATTATGACCCAACGGCTATATTTCCCATCCATGACCACAACAGCTAGAATTTCGAATGGAGACAATGCAGAATGGAGAAGCAACGGTCATATGAAGATTTGCCGCTATATATAGAGCTGGATACAAACCTTCAAAGATATACAACAAGCAAAGAAACAAGCTTACCTCTTCAACATGCTATTACTCTGATATGCTTATCATTTACTCTCTGATTTTCAATGTCTATATATCATAGAGAGTGAAATGTTTTGTATTGTACTTCAGTGTTTATCCATACACTTCTGAGAGAGAAGAATCATTGTAAACATCCTATCATTCTACCTTAGAGTTAATCAAGATTGGGTGATCTTGAGTGGGAAACACATTGTGTTGATTACAGCTTGTAAGGGGAGTGAATCCTAGTGAGAGGATTACTTCGAGTGTGTTTGAATGATTGCTTATCACTTTATAACTTATTATTGTCATTAAAACAATTTCCAGCAAGTTAAGAAAAGTTTTTAAAGTTCTAAGTTTTTAATTCAAACACCCAATTCACCTCCCCTCTTGGGTGATAGCCAAGCCTTTCACTGCCGACATGCCTCCTTTCCTTGAGTCATTTTATGTATTTTTAAAGGGGTTTAAACTTCTCATGTTGCATGAGAAGAAGAAAATTCCTACACACACATGAAATGGTGGGACCCACATATACATATAATGCTAATTATATATATATGTGGGTCCCACCATTTCATGTGTGTGTGACATGAGAAAACACTTCTCCTACAACATGAGAAGTGTTTTTCCCATTTTTAAATAGCCAAAAACATTGTTTAATCAATGGAAATTTCATCTGATTAATTCCACATACCATGTGCCACTTTTTTGACTTTTCAACTCTAATATATAATGTTTTTAATTTCATCATCTTTGATTCTCTCTCCCACATTAATTCAGTCGACATGCAGATCACTTTTGGCCATTTAAATTGCTTTTTATGTATCAATTCTCTATTGCTCAATTTTTCTCATTGGCTCATACATTTAAATGAGGATTAAGCTTAATTTATTCCCTTAACCAAGTGTTTATATGTCCACTAATTATACATATCCCATTGCATAATTGATTTGTTAGCTTAACCATGGTAATTAGTGCTTATTTAGACAAATATTATTTCATTCTCTCTGGCTTAATTATTTTCAAATATAATTAGCCCTCTTTTGATGCTTTTAATTTTTCATTAATTAATTAGAAGAATTTATGCAATTAATCTTAATTAACACAAACTAATTTACCCATTATTTGCTAATTAACACTTAATTTGATTTAGTGTTTTATAATTCTTCCATGGCTTATTTACTCTTAAAATAACCACTATTTTATGTGACTCTAAGTTACTTATGTTAACCAATTTAATATGGTAACATATTCCAAAATACCGGATTTTCGGTAAGTCGAAAATCGGGTATTACAAAATGTGACCCAACTTCAAAAATTTGTAACTCCTGGTAAAAATCTCTAAAGATCACATATTTAATATTAAAAAAAATCCCTAAATGTCTACTTTATTTATGTAAAATGTCATTGTCATCTACCTCTTGTCTCATTTGATGCTAAAATAGCTATCATTTTATGTGCTATTTATATCACATTTTATAGTCCCCAATTGTAGTGTCATAATTAATATTTTGTTAATTAATTCCAAAGTGAGATTTGGATAAAAATATAATCAATAGATTATAATTCTTTGAGACACATATTTATATTTGTATTTTACTAATTATTCACCAAAATATGAGGTTTATAAGAATTGGAAAAATTAAGGTATTACATTTCGCCCCCCGTTAATTTAAATTTTGCCCTCTTGAACTCTTGAATCATTCTAATCATAATTGTGTTGCCTAAGTTAAGATTTTAAAATTAATTTTAGATATTGTAATGCTATTTGGTGACACCAGTGGACCACGAATTAACTAGGTATTGAAAGTCAATTTTCGTAATTAAATAGGCGATTCATTGAAAGTCATTGTTAATTCTAACCTATATGTGTCTTGGCATATATATTTGGCCAAAAAAAGGTTATATTATATTATATTATATTGTCTCATTTTCATTACAAGATAACATTTACTTGTAGCTGAAGAGATATTCAACGAAGCGAGATATATCCAAATCCAGCTGTAATCATATTGTTGATGGAGCTTCAAATATAAATAATCCCCTTTGATAATATGGGTGAATTAAATAAGAACATTTGTCTTCCTTTTTTATTTCAGAAGGACACATATGTATATACTATAAAATAGGTAGACAGTTATTTTAATCCGCCGCAGGATTACGTACACAAGAAATCATAATCTCTTTTGACCTGCACAAGAAATCATAATCTGAGTCACTTCAACAAATAATTTCAAAATTGTCCCTACTTCTAACTTGTAGTGCTATTTTTTGTTTGTATATAAAAGTTATGTTTTAGAAGTGATAAATATGTTGAAAGCAAAGGAAAATATTATTTTAGATATTATGAGTATTATTATATTTATAGTTTCTGCTTTGATCTCTTTAAAAGAATGTATTTTTTAAATAATATATGAAAAAGAATCTTGTTGTTCGTACTTTTCGGGACCAATGGAGACATTTTTGTCTAACAAGGTCTCAGCCGAAAACAATATATCTAACTCACACATATACTTATATTTGCATGAAGAGTAAGAAATGCATTTCTTCCCTAAAATAAGTTAGATATATAATGATGAACAAAGTTCTCTAAAAATTCTTTAAAATATACAAAGCCCAAAAAAATGTCATAATTTGAAATTTTCAAATCAATCCACAGTACCAAAAATATTTAGAAATGTTAGTGTTTTTACAATTTTACCTCTCACTTTTTTTTCATATAAAAAAATAAAAAATAAAAAATAAAAACCTCCACCACCATCGCTGGCAACCAATAGCCATCAGCCATCAAAGCTTTAATAGCCATTGAGAAACTAAACCATTTGTCTAAATAATGCAAAATAACTATTAAAATAAACGGTTATGATTAAGAGAATTTTTACTACACATGAAACGAGTTTCACCATTTCACATTAGCGATCTATACCTTTTTACAAATTTCACGCTTAGAAAGATCTACACCTTTTTTCATAACTTCACAATTAGAAAGATAAAAGTAAAGTGGCATGTTCCAGAGAATTTACTATACTAGAAGAAGAATTTACTACAATTCAATTGAATTTCAACATTTCAAATTAGCAATTTAAAATGCTTTTTTTAAAAAAAAAATATTCACACTTAGAAAGATCAAAGTGAAAGGCCAGGGCATGTTTCAAGGAATTCACTACACTAAAAATTGACTTTACTATTTCACATTAGCTATTTACAACACCTTTTTAGATATGGAACATATGAGTAAATTACTAGCTATATGAAATGATGAAACTCGCTTCAAGTGTAGAAAATTCCCTAAAACATGCCCTTTTTGCTTTGATCTTTTAATGTTATGAATTGGTAAAAACATGTTCTAGATCTCTATTTGAAATGGTGAAAGCGTGCCAAATTTTGCCGCTAGTGCAATCAATTATCTGAAACGGGTGGCCTTTTATTTTGATAGTTACTTAACATATTATTTTGCATAATTTCAACAAAATGATTGTGTGGTTTTGATAGTCATTAAAGGCTTTGGGATCTAAGGGATGGTGGGATAATCCCACCATATGACTATCTTTGGCACAAACAATCCCAGCCAGCTCCCGAGGTCAATGATCATTAAAAAGTTTTTTATCACTAAAAATGCATTTCTTGATTAAAATAAGTTAGATACTAGCATTGTTGAGTGTAAAAACGTAAAAACTTACGTTTTTACATTTTTACTAGGATCATAAGTGTTGAAATGCAAGTAAAAACTGTTTTGCGCAGAAACTGGTAGAAACGCCGCTCAAACACGTAAAAACTTACCGTTTTTACTTTAACAAAAAAAAAAAAGGATGAAAAGGTTTTTTTTTTTTTGCCTTAGAAAAGGATGAAAAGTTGAAAACTCTATTATTTCCATTGTGTATCTTGGACTCGGGATTACTGGAGAGTGGTGACTAAATAGTTATATATAGTTTTTAACGTATTTCTATAGTTATAATCGTAAGTTTTTTTTTGAACGTTTTATATAGTAATATGACTTATATCTTCTAAATATGAAGTTGTTCATTGAATTTTGAGTAGTGATTTA
Organism: Acacia pycnantha; assembly: GCA_025563575.1. Taxonomy (NCBI): domain Eukaryota; kingdom Viridiplantae; phylum Streptophyta; class Magnoliopsida; order Fabales; family Fabaceae; genus Acacia; species Acacia pycnantha. Next base: position 1,406,681 of record JAMWYP010000027.1, on the reverse strand, counting down.
TTATTTTTTTCCATATATATATATATATATTATTTTCCATGCATATAATTTTGAGCTCTGACCTTTTATTTTGATAGTTACGTAAAATATTATTTTTCATAATTTCAACAAAATGATTTTGTGGTTTTGATAGTCATTAAAGGCTTTGGGATCTAAGGGATGGTGGGATAATCCCACCATATGACTATCTTTGGCACAAACGATCCCAGCTAGCTCCCGAGGTCAAAGGTCATTAAAGTTTTTGGTCACTAAAAATGCATTTCCTTACTAAAATAAGTTAGATACTAGTATAAAATGATTATTAATAAATAAATATATATATATATATATATATATATATATATATATATATATATATATATCATTATTTGCATTAATGATTATGCCTAGAAAATAGTAGAATCAAATTAAGAAAAATTCAGAGTTACAAAAAAACTGAAGAAAACACGAAAATTGCGGCTGACTACACCAGCCAACCTGGACTTTATTTTTTTATCATGATTCATTTATTAAATATATTTTATAATAAAATATAATGGATCACAAGATGTACACACCAATTGCCCTCCCTAGTTGCACTATAAATTGTATCAGATCTCTGTTATTAGCATATCATCAACACAAGTACAGTTCAACAATGTCGTCTAAACACTTGCTAGTGTTCTTTTTTGGAGTGATTCTTCTCATCACTCCAAGCTTTGCATCTTATTATCAGCCTCACGCTTATAAACCTACACGTTCACCTTGTCCTCCTGACAAAATGTGTATTCCATATTATGAGCCTCTACGTTCAATTCCATTTCTGAAACCAGCACCTCCACCTCCGTCACCTCCTCCATTTGAACTTTTTCACAAGCCACGCTTTTAAAACCCACCTATTTATATGTCGTGTGTGGAGAAAATGCCAAGCCATCAGCCTGCCTACCAAAATAAGTGAGCATCACAAGTTCTTATGTATGGTTTGGTATTAAAATTAGAGACTATAATATTTATGTTTGTTTTCGTATTATAAAAATATGAGAGTATTGAATTTCTCTACAGTTTGTCTTCAAGTGTTTGGCCTTCTCTGTTTTACGTTGCCCCCGTTGTTATATGTCCATGGCTATATGGCTGCATTCTGTTCTCCGAATTATAAGCATTGACGATATATAATAAAATTGTGTGTTTGAACCTACTCCCCATCTCATTTACGAGTATAATTAATTAGCTATAGTACATGTATAAATAAAATATCTATGTTCAGCATTATTTGTATTCATCTGCGCATATATTGGTTTGAATTCTTCATTTTAACATTCATTGTCTATAAATTTATTTTTTTTTTTTTGAAATCCATCCTTTATAAATCAATGAGAAGTCTCATCAAATAGTAAATAATGGAATCATCTAAATTACATATGAAAATATATATACCAACAACGGTTTGTGTACTTAATAAAAAAAAAAATAGAAAGCAGGAGGTGGCGGTTATTACGAGAAGTTTGGAGCATACGCTTACTAATTGTGGTTCAAGATTATAGAGCACAGCTTCTTTTTTAACCCTTTGGGCGGGGGATTCATTAAAAATCATTCCCAATTCTAGGTTTTATTATATTGCCACCTTTTCATTACTAATTATTAAATTAAATTGAAGAGAATAAAATTTATATTCTTTTTGAATTTCATAAGGATTTAAGGACATCAATATATGTAGTAAAGTTGAAAAACTTTGATTTAATCAAAGCCCATATATGTCCGAGAAACGAGTGATAGAAACATTCTAATTGGATTTTTTTTTTTTTTGGGGGGGAACCTAGAAAATACAAAGGACATAATGGTGTGAAATTACAAAATCCCATTGAGATTTGATCACTCATAAAAGGAATGTCAAAATTCAAGCAAAAAGGATACACTCTTAGTTCTCTATATTTGTTTTGATGATAACAGACAATTGTAAATGAAATAAAGTTAATGATTCAAGTAAAAATATTTTACCTTGATCAAATCTTGAATTAGTAATTGACTCGAGTTAAGGTTAACAGACTCGAGTCAAGTGTTTTGCAACTTCAGTCAAATTGAGTTTTAGTTTTTGACTGACTCGAGTTGTTACTCTATGACTCAAGCTAAAAATTTTGTGAAATGCTTTTATGAATAGCATCAACTCAAGTTAACATTGTTAGACTTGAATTGACCTTTTGTGGACTTAAGCTTATCTCTTAAGAGTAAGAAATGCATTTGTTCGCAAAAATAAGTGAGATATATAATTATGAAAAAATTTCTTGAAAATGACTTTAAAATATACAAAACCCAATAAAGTGGTCACAATTTCAAAATTCCAAATCAATCCACAGTCCCAAAAAATTTAAAAATGTTAGTGTTGTTACAATTTTACCTCTCACCTCTATTTTCTTGAAAAAAATAAAAAATATCCCACCACAATTGTTGGTGACTCCAACACTGGCGACCAATAGCCATCGGCCTATTTTCACACCCGGCATGAAGTATGAGATTCAATCAAATTGAGTCTCAGGTAACAGTTAACCTTATTTTTCTGCCCCTGGGTTTTGATGACGTACTGCCGCAACTTTCCCTCCCGGATGAATTTCTCAATGGCATCCCGAAGGTCCCAACACTGGTTCGTAGTATGACCTGTTTGGTCGTGGAAGTCAAAGAACCAAGATTGGTCCAAAGTCGCCTTGTTATAAAGCATTCGAGGTCTATCCACTTTCTTCATCTCGGTCAAGGCGACCTCCTTCCACAACTTCCCATGTGAAATATTCAATGGGGTATATTTCTCATATTTTCCCTCAGCTCTACTACCCCGGGATTTGTTGTCCGGGTTCCGGCCACTGAAATATCGTCTCTAGCTTCCTTGCTCTCCCTTTCCCCTTGAAGATCCTCCAAGCTGTTCCTTTCCTCTGGGAGGTGGACTCTTCTTCCTGTTATTTACCACGTTACTGGCAATCTCCATTTGTTCCAACTCCAGATATTCCTTGGCCCGAGATCTGAAGTCCACTAGGGTCTTGGGTTTCTTTTTGAAGACCGACTTTGCCATCCGAGAAGTAGACTCTAGGCCGGCTATGAGCAGATGGACGTGTAGATTCTCCGGCAGCTCGTGCACTTGCAATGCAGCATCTTTGAAATGATCCAAGTATTTTTGGAGCGTCTCCCCAGGCTGTTGATTGATCTTGCCGAGAGTAAACTCGGATCTTGGTTATTTCTTGCTTGTAAGAAAATTCATCTTGAACTTATTCCCTAGTTCATTAAACGTATGAATTGACTTCGGAAGGAGGGTATGGAACCATGCCTGCGCCGCTCCTCGTAAGGTACTCGCAAACAAACAGGGAACTATATGCCCCGTGAATCCCTTCACATACATCTCTACATCAAACGTGTTAAGATGTACTTGAGGATCTTGACTCCCGTCATACTTCAGCAAGTCTCTTGAATCGAAGCCTTTGGGGTAAGGAGCATTCACAATGTCGTCCGAGAAAGGGCTTCTATTATCCTCTCCATCATACCTCCTCCTATAGCCCTCAGGCCCATCCTCTGTAAAGTTCAAAGTCAAATCTCGGATTTTGCCGACTTCACCCTATCACCCGCAACCTACTTGTCTTTCGTGAGCGCCGAGTTCGGGGCCCGAATCTCAGGGTTTCTAGCCTGGTCTTTTCTGGCCAGGTTTTTCCCGGCATTACCGTCTTGTGGAACACTAGTGTTGACTTGAGCAGCAGTCATGATACTAACCCGGCTAGGATCGCTTGTATCTTGAGCAACGTTTCAAGTCGGGTTCTCGAGCAGTCTAAGGCGTTCCTCTAATAACCGTATTCTCTACATCTTTCCTTCAGCAGTCCTAGCCCGGCCTCGGCCAGACAAATTTTCTTCCACATGATTTACATGTGGTCTTTCATCATCTCTATGAACAGAAACTGCAACATTCGCCCGACTTGGGCCTGCAGCATCCCGGTCTACATTATAAGCAGGGATGTCAGTCCGGCTAGGGCCAGCAGCATTCTGGCTTATACTATGGACAGGGTTTTCCCCCACTCGAAACGCTCTCCCTACAGCAACTGCATTCGACGGTCCATGTCCTCTTGCATAAGTCAGATATCTTCTTGCCTCTAGAGTCGGTTATGAGTCTCCATCTCCTCCATCGTCCTGAACAATGCCCCAATCGTATTCTGCATTAAGCGAATGTCCAGATCCACAATCTGAAACTACTGAGGAGGATCTTGTTGTTGAACTAGTAGCTGAACTTGCTGGATAACCCAATTATGAAGGGCTGGAGAGGTTGCGGTGTCGGTTGTCTCCGCCTTAGTCCCCGCCATAACTTGGTTGTGATCTAGAGCAACCGAATCCTCATACTGAATCGTTCTCTCCTTATTCGACTGAGGTTGTCCCTCTGGCAACTGATCCTGCTGAGGCATCTGACTACGGCTTCTGGTGTTTGCTTCCATTTTCAGTGGTTTGGGAATCGAAGTTTATCTCTCCCTACTGTCGGCGCTAATGTTCTGTTATAAGAACACAGATGTCTAGCCTCAGTAGACTAGTAGTAGTCTATATCAGATCAAAGGATTCCCAACAGTATCTATTAGGGAGATACCGAAAGGAATATCAATATACTCTCGCAGATATCTATGTAGAAGATACCCACAAAAGCAATGGATCACTGTGCTATACAAGTTTATCTCACAACTGCTTGTATACTTAACAAAAAAAAATAGAAAGTAGGAGGTGGCGGATATTACGAGAAGTTTGGAGCATACGCTTACTAATTGTGTTTTTAGATTATATTGCACAACTTCTTCTTTTTCCCTTTGGGCGGGGGATCCATTAAAAATCATTCCCAATTCTAGGTTTTATGATATTGTCACCTTTTCCTTACTATTAATATGAATTGAAGAGAATAAAATTTATATTCTTTTTGGATTCCATAAGGACATCAATATATGCAGTGGCAGAGCCACAGTGTAGCCCATGAGTGCAAGTGCAGACAGTAATTTTATGGTTATCAGTCAAAACATTTACCTTGGGGAAAAAAACCCTTTACCAAATGGATAAACATTTTATTGACATTTTGAGAAAAATATATTAATAAGATTATTTTAACTGGGGCTATCTTGGTGTCACTATCAAATGGAAGAACTATTCTGTTTCTGACACTAAATTGTTGTGTTGTATTTATTGTGGTTCCGCTTGACTGCTACCTTTGTGGCCTTATCCCTCTCTACAGATATCTATCTAACTATAAAACATACACTTTATTTATGTTAGAGGATTTTAAAATTTAAATTTATTTTTTATTTTTTATCTTTTAATAGATATTACGCTTTACTTATTAAAGCATACATGCTATCTCTAGCATAATCTAAATATTCATTTCATTTGTGATCCAAAACTCCATATGTCAAATGAAAATATTTAATAAGTCATATTATATATAATGTACAGTTGAGAATAGAAAGGATATTGTTTATCTAAATATTCATTTCATTTTTTGATTCTGATTTTGTCAATTTGAAAACAATTTTTGACATTGCTTTGAAGATAGTTGAGAAGAGAAAGGATATTGTTTATCCATTTATCTATTTGTTGATAAAGTTGGCACTTGTTCTACCCGTAGCAACTGCTAGTGTTGAACGAGTTTTTTTTGCAATGACTTTTGTTAAGGATAAGTTGCGCAATCAGATAAGTAATGATTGGTTTAACTCATACATGCTAACTTATATTGAACGTATCATGTTTGATAAGATTGCTGATGAAGATATAATGCAATATTTTCAAGGGTTGAAAAATCGAAAAATGCTTTTGTAATCTTTTTGTTGTAATAGCTTAGTTGATTCTTGATTATTATTTTTCTATACTAAGTCGAAGTTTTTTTTTTTTTCTTGTTTATATTCTTTTGTTTTTTAATGCATTTAAAAATTTCCTTAAAAACGATTCGGACACAAACAAAAAATCTTAACTCCACCACTGAATATATGTAGTAAAGTTGAAAAAATTTGATTTAATCAAAGGCCATATATGTCCGAGAAAACAAGTGGTAGAAAATTTCTAATTGGAAAATTGAAAAAAAAAAAAACTAGAAAATACAAATGACATAATGGTGCAATGAAATTACATAATCCCATTGAGATTTGATCCCTCAAAAAAGGAATGTGAAATTCAAGCAAAAAGGATACACATGCTGCGGGGGGAACGTCCAAACCCCTTGCCGATCATCAATGACTAGCGAGCTAGCACCAATGAGAGGATTTTATTTTGAATTAAGATGGGATTTGAACTCGTCCCGTCTTGAACGTCAAAATAATAGATGACCCCTGAGCCACCAATGATTTGCAATCTAAATAACAAAAATATATACACATAAGTTAACTACTTAGCTTTGACTACAAGTTATTGACAAGTTTTATTTAGAAATTAATTATGTCACTCATTCAGATTATTCACAACTTTTAGTTTAGATATTTAATCTTACTGTTCTGCACCTCAAAAATTTGATGAATTTCTGGTGGCGCATAGAAAAATAATTAGTTTACTGTGAACACCCTATTTTATCCGTACCCCCCTAAAAACTGGAAATTTGAAAATGTCGTTAGGGAAAAAATCCTCCTTGATGCTTACAAATCTAAATTAATGAGCAAATGTAATTGACGACGATGGGATTATAATTAAAATTTTAGAAATGATCATCATTAATGATGATTGTCTTGCAATTGAGGTTTGTAGTAAATGACAACAAATTTCAAAATAATTCATCTCATTAATGTTGATTGATATTTGGATTAAGAAATTTAGTATGGAGTCATTGTGGAGGAAAAAAATAGAAATTTAAATATACAAAAATATCTCTCATTTATGTTGATAGGTTTAAATTAGGAAATTGCTTGTAGGAAAAATATAAAAACAAAAACAATTTTTTTTTAAAAAAAAATTCTTTAATGCTAATAGGGTTAAATTAGGAAATTGCTTGTGGGAAAACAATGAAAAGAAAGTAAAAAAAAAAAAACCCTCATTGATGGTGATTGGGTAAAGTTAGGAGGTTTTCTCAACAAAACAAAACAACAACAATAAATTAAAATAACAAAATTCATTTATGAGGAAAACCCTACTTTGAGGCCATAAATTGGATAGCAAGGGTTGGAGCAAGATAGAAACAAAATAATGAGAGCAAAGAAAAAAAGAAAATGAGGAGAGAAAAGAGGTAATGGATGGTTAGATGTGCCGAAAGAGTGTAAAATCTATCATTCATCTTTTTTATTTCGTTTTCTCTCATACCTCCAAGAAAAGCCTAAACTCTTATAGTTATTGTCACATATGTGATGCTTCAAGACTAATGACTAGAGGGAGGAATCTAATATGATGATGATTCATTCATTATTTTAGGGCTAAGGTGCATATTGGCCAACAAAGTGTTACATTAGGAGCACCGAGCACAAATTTTTTTGAAGGGAGCAAAAGTACCAATGAACAATTGAAAGGGAGTAAAAATATCAATGAAGAATTTAAAACTTCGGTGAATATATCAAAACGGGGATTGTGCTACTTTCACCAGAATTAATTGCTTCATTGGTATTTTTGCTCCTTTCAAAACATTTTTGTTCCTGATGCTCCTAACGTAACACTTTGTTAGACAATTTGTACCTTAAGACTTATTATTATTATTATTGTTTTTCATTTTCCTATCGGCCTATATCATATATCAAATCATAGCTTAGGATTTCTACTGTAATACCCCAAAATTTATATTAATACCTATTTAAAATAGGAAAACATATTGTCTCTAATTTTAGGAATTTATTGGTTTATTTTCCTTGGAATTTAAAGAAGCAAATGTAATACCCTAAAATCTGACCTATGATGAACATCATAGTTTAGTAAATAATACCTGTTGGAAATAGGTGAATATGTGGTGTCAAAACCTTGTAGAATACTTATTCTATTTTCTAGGGAAATTTCTAATGAAATTAGAGGAAATAAAGGGTCAAAATCCCTAAGTGAGTTTATGGGCCATAAAATGCCCTGAAAATATTATGATAAATCCTAAATGGTAATAAAATATCTGTTAAAAATTAGAGAGTATGTTGTCTCTAATTTAGGAAATTTTTGGGATTATTTTCCACTGAAAATAATGAGGGAAAAATCAAAAAGTATTGTGAGGACCAAAACGACCCCATGATTTTTAATATTTTACATGGGACATAAAATACCAATGTCAGTCCAATAGTTGTGAGAAAATGATTATTCTTAAATAAGAAAATTATCAACAATTAGTAAGGGATTAAATAAATAATTATTGGCTAATTATTTAAGCATGAATCAAGAGAATATTCAAGTTAATTATGTAAAAACCCTTTAATCAAATGATTAGTGGCTAAATTAGCATAAAATATACTTGCTAATTAATCAAGAAAGATTAAGTAAAATATGTGAGATTAAGTACATGAAAATCCCTAATCCTAAAAGGTTGCTAAACATAGGATTAACCAATGGGATAATTATCTAATTAGATGAATTAAAGCATGAATTAATTAATAAATCAAAGTTTGACAAGTCAAACCAAAGAGGGAGCCAAAATTTGAAGGAGAAAAAGAAGAAAAAAAATATGTATAGTGTGAACATACAAAGTGGTTTAAGGATATTTGAGGAAAAGGAATATTCTATGGAATATTCTGTGAAAAAGCAAACAGGATAAATGAGAACCAATAAGAAATAAATCCTAACGCAAAATCCTTGAATTAGGTTGCTAACAACTGGACATATTATGATTCAGTGTAATTTTGTCCCGAGTTGGACATTACCCGAAGCGATTTCCGTAACCGAAGACGTTTATCCGAAAATGTTCGGCAGGCAACTGAATACCCTGAATGGAATCAAAAATTTAGTTAACCAAGATATTTCCATGAAGGAAGAATAGACCTTCAGGGCTATGTTGCCAGATTTATGAGATTCTTCAAGAGTACGCGATTAGAACACCGAACAGGGACTTTATCGGTAGAAAACTTCTAGAGCAAGTTGGTGACATCACCTTGGTGACATAGGATGACATAGGGGACGTTTTTTGTGGTGGAAAAGAAGGGAAAATGAGTGATTCACAAGAAGCCACATTTTCATCATCTCAACCGTTGATGAAAAGTTGATCCGAGGGTTGATATCCATGGGCTTTTTCTATAAATAGCCAACATCTCTTTGCATATTCCTCACACCAAACCTCAAGAGGTATTTCGAAAATAGAGAGAGAAGTTAGAGAGAGGAGCTCTGGAGAAAGTTGTAGTGAGGTTCTTCAAGGGTAAGTTCTTCGGTTCTAGTCTTTCGTTCGGTAGTTCTTGAAGTTCTAGGGTAGATGCTGTTTTGATCTTTAATCTTCCAAGTATGATTAGATATCATGTTTTAGTGGTAATTAAGGTATTAATTTTGAAAATAATGTTGGAGGAAGAGTTATGGAAAAATTTTGGAAGATTAGAGTCAAAGTAGCGAAGCTCTGGCGAAATTCCGCCGATTAGGGGGTCAGGGGTAAAATGATCATTTATGACTAAAATGTCCATCATAATGCTTGATCATTAATAGAAACGTTATTATACTTATAGGATATCTGTGATCACGTACCGCTGTCGTACCGCTGTCAAAAGTACTGTATATCGTCAACGAAGGTACGTCCGCATACTGTAACACTAATCTGATGTTTATTGTATGCGTATATATGTTATGTGTATTGTATGCCTATTATGGTAGCTTATAGCTCTGTGGTATGTTTATTTGCTGTTAATATGTTTACGTTTGCTATGGGCGATATATCTGCATGCTTTTGGGCGATACATCTGCATTGGTTGCATGCTCATATATTGTTTATGTTGTGATTTTCTATAATCCATATGCTGTATATATGAATATGAGGTTAACCGTTACTTGAGATCCGGTGCGGATCTCAGCTCTTAACATAGCGTCAAGGTCGGGAGGACCGAGGAGAGGGGAAGCAGCAAGCTTAGAGACCGTCTGAAGACTTTCTGTTGTTGTTCTTACTTTTGAAAACTCTCGGTTTTTGTACCGCTTCTGTAATTAGCCAGTGGGCATTTTGAATATATATATCAGTTACACTTTTGCTCCGATGCTCTACTCTGATGAAAAAATTTTATAATGCTTTTGAAAAACGGGATGTTACAGCAAAAATCCTATTTTATTTTAGGGACCATAAGTTGCCCAATGATTTTTAAATTAATGCATGGTGCATAAATGACCAAAGTAAACCCAAAAGTTGTGAGAAAATAATTAATCCAATTAAGGAAAATTGTCAACAATTTGTGGATAATTAAATCTTCATTAATTGTAATAACTTTCATAATAAACTAAATAACAAAGGTGAATATGTGACTTAAAGAAATATAATCTATTGATTATATTTTCCTCCAAAATATACTTTGGAATTAATTAACCAATGGTTAATTATGAGACCATATTTAGAGGCAAAATTAGGATCATCAATGAGGGCCATAATTTCGAAATATATAAGGGCAAAAAAATGAAGCATTAAGCTTGTCTAATTAAAGCACTAATCAATTAACCAATGAGAAATGCAATTAAGGGTTAATTAAACTTTGTTAATCAAGGTTGAAAAGTCAACAATTGCAACTAGATCAAAGGCCAAGATTTAATTTAATAAAGTTAATCTAATGGTCTTAAATAATTAAGCTTTAATCCTCTTGAAAATAATTTAGCCAATGAGAACACATAAAACTTGGGATATTTTGCAAATGCAAAAAAACACATTCCATGGTCAAGAATCAATCATGTAGTTCGAAAATTCCATGTGGATGGAGGGAGTTTTATGTTTAAATAATATCATGATATTTTGCCAAAAGATATTTTGGGAATTAAAAGCTATTAGGAATAATTCAAGACATAAGTAAATGAGAACCGATAGAAAATAAATTGTATCTTGAAAAATGTTAATCATGGATCAAATATAAGGACTTTTTGTAAACAAGTATATTTTTAGCTCGAAGTAGGTTATCTTCAAAGTCATTTCCGTAACTTTTGAGATTAATCCTAAAATGACTAAAAGGCTAGTAAAAACCCCTAATTGGACCATAATCCTTGTTATTTCAAATACTTCTCAAGAGACTACATAAACTTCAAACTTTACTTCTAGAAGTATTTGTAATTTTATAAGCACGTACAATTAGAACACTAATCAGGGGAATTAATCGATAAGAGGAAATCCAAAGAGATAAGATTTCATTATTAAATGGAAGAGATAAGGGAGAGAGAGTGAGAGGGATGTTTGGAGGGGATTGAATGGTGAGGATGTGATTTCAAAAATAACCTAAATCGAATGGCTAAGATTGAAGTAGAGAAAGTTCAAAGGAATTACCAACTTGCCATAGCCTTTTTCTATAAATAGGCCATTCTCTCATTTGGAATTCTCACACCAAAACTCATTCTAAAGAGTTAGAGAGAAGTTAGAGAGAAGTGGGAGCAAGAAGGAGGAGGAATTTCTTTAAGAGGTAAGCTAGCTTTTATGTTCTAGTCTTTAGTTTTGTAGTTCTTAGAGTTCTAGTGTAGTTCATAGCTTAGATGTTGTTTTGATCTTTAATCTTCCAATATATTGTTGTTATCATGTTTTTATGGTTAAATATGGTTTTGATTTTGAAAATGGATGGAGAAAGTTATATAGCAAAATTTTTGGAAGATTAGAGTCAAAGTAGCGAAGCTCTGGCGAAATTTCGTCGGTTAGCGAAGTCAGGGGTAAAATAGTCATTTGTGAATAAGATATCCGTTAGGATATTGTTTATGAGTTAATAGATATGGTATTTCCCTTTAGGATATCCGGGAAGTCCGGAGTCAGGTTCAGAAGGCTGGATGTTTGGCCATTACACGGTGAAAGGTACGTTCGCGTACTGTAACACTAACTCTAATGCTTATAGTATGTTTATATATGAGAGTGAAACTAAGATGTTGTCTTAGTTCATTCCATATACATTCAGTTTTACACACGGGTTATGGTTTTGATAATACCGTTGAGTTTTCCTAACGATGAGGACACGACCGTACATCGTGGCACTGGTGAATAGTGCAGACCGTTACATATGTGATTATGTAACTCCTACATCTGTTATGGGCTTTTGTAGTGATTATTGTTGAAATGTCATGAATATCTGTCATACATATATTGTTTACATAAGCATGAGGTTAACCGTTACCTGAGGTCCGATGGGCATTGGACCTCAGTCTTAACTAATAGTACAGGAAAGAATCAAGGATCAGGGAAGGCACCGGTAGATGGAGCCATAAAAAGGAACCAAGGGGAAAAACCGTAATAATGCACCGGTCAAGGAAAGAGCCGGAAGAAGTTAGCAGAGCCTACTTTCTGGCATGGATCTAATAGAGTTACTTCGAACAGTTTGGTGCCGAAGGCAAGGCTAGTCTATGTGGGTCAGTCAATTAGTCGCCGTGAACTCGGTGAGACTCCCATGATAGACACTTACCTGGCCATTCTGTTCGGTTAACGGAGTTGGTTCATTTCCCCAAGTCTAGCTACGGCTTGGTGGAAGATGTGTAGTTACTTTTCCAGAGATGTAATTATACAAGTCCTGTATTATTGTATCACATGAATATTCCTTTGGGAAATTTTTAATATACCAGATATGTCAGGCATCATCATATGTCGGGGCATTTTCATATCAGTTACTCACTGTCCAGTTGTTAATGCATGCTCTCCGTTTCCGCAGTACTCTGATGGAGTACCTCAAACTCTGTTGTTTTTCTAAAAACTATGTTTTCTTAAACAATAAGAGGTATGGAATTTGGGGTGTTACATCTACTACAATCCTGTAAAGTTTTAGGGCCACTAGATACCCTTTGGTCAATAAAAAACATGACACAGCCAAACTACTTCTAGAAAACAAAATCTGATAGCATTACTAATTTAACCTCAATCTTTGGGCTTTCAATCCAACCCTTCTAAAACCATGATCATAACTTATTCCCACATGATTTTTTGGGTAAAGGTGCAAAAATACACATGTGCTTTGCCCTCAGGAGCATCCAACACCAAGTGCTTTTTTTTAGGTGCAAAAATACACACGTGGTTAGAAAATAGGTGCAAAAGTCACACTTCTGTAAAAAAAAACGTTGACTGTTCATTTTGACTAACAGATACTCACTTATTGTGGACAACGTATTGTTCGTGAGGACCCAAACAAGGAGACCAACGACGGCGGGAGAAAGCAGTGGCATTCTGTCAAATGGGCACTCTTTTGAAATGCTATAGACCCTTCTTCTTGATGCTTCCCTCTTCGGCTCGAACGATTCACCCCACCATCATTTTCAGGAGGAAGAAGTTGGGTTCAGTTACTCATTGCTTTAGTGCCAGTTTTTTGCGATCGTCCCAGCCATCGATCACCGAACAGAGCTTCGAGAAATCCAACGGGGAAAGGGTTAGGAATCCATCGTCGGAGCTGTGGCTTTATAACACAATGAGTAAAGAGCGAGAGCTGTTTAAACCTAAAGTGGAAGTAAAAGTTGGAATGTATGTCTGTGGAGTCATAACATATATCTTAGCCATATTGGACATGCTCGCGTCTATGTCAACTTTGACGTTCTTTACAGGTTTCTCTTCTTCTCTATTTAAGGCTAGTTTCTTTTGATTCGATATAATTTTATGGGAATGATTCTAATCTCTTTTGATTGACGAGAAAACAAAGCGGACTTCTTTGTTCTTCCTTTTCCAAGAAAATCATGTTTGCAGAGCACCAGTTCTAACACTTCCTCTTAGATTATCTTAGTTTCTTGATTCTCGTTGTCATATTTTTCCTACATCTGACAAATTAAACATATTTGCAGCTCAACCTTAGAGTACTGATGCTTTTTTCTTTTGTACTTTATTTGACAATTAGGAAGATATCTTAAGCATATGGAATTTGAAGTCTCTTATGTTCGTAATTTTACTGACGTAGGTGACAAGGTGGGTCAAAGTTGCTATTACCGTATCATAAACCCATACTTCTCTTTTCCATGAGCATTGTGGTGGTGGAAAGCGAGGTGGAAGTGCGGAGGTATGACTCTGGAGACTATGAAATTCTTGTGGCTCTCTTGCTCTGTTTTTTCGAAGTTTCACTAGTGAGTCAGTGACAATTGTAACACCCCATTTTCGTAAACGTTTTCATAGCGTTTTGATCAGAGATGAGCTTCGGAATTTTTTTTTTCAATATAAAGAGTAACTGAATAACATAGCTTACGGTGTATCTGGCTGTTCATACGGCAGTACATTCATCCGAGTGTCTAACATAAAAGTAAAAACCTAACAAAAGAAAGTCTCCAGCCGGGTCTTTAAGCGTGCTGCTTGCCCTTATCCTAGGTCCTCGATCCTTCTGACTCTGAAGCTATGTTAAAAGATGAGGTCCAATGCCCACTAGACCTCAAGTAACGGTTAACCTCATGCTTATATAAACAGTATATATAACAAATATTCATGACATTTCAGCATAATCTCCACAAAAGCCCATAACAGATGTAGGAGTTACATAATCAGATATGTAAGGCAATAACAATACATTCAGATGTAAAGTTAAGGCGATAACAATACAATCAAATGTAAAGTTATTTAGTCTGCACTATTCACCAGTGCCACGATAGCATGTCGTGTCCTCAGCGCTAGGAAAACTTAACGGTATTAACAAGAATATAACCCGTGTAAAGCTGAATGTATATGTAGTGATCTAAGCCCATACTTAGTCACGATGCATGTCCGAGACAGAGTCTCGTCCATGATTTTATGAAAGTATCCATCACATATAATAATACTATAAGCATCAGGGTCAGTGTTACAGTACGCGTCCGTACCTGCGTTGATGAATACGGTACGTCTGTCAGTCGAAACGTGATCACAGATATCCTATAAAGATAATATCATATTTATTAATTCATAGTCAATATCCGAACAGATATTTTAGTCACAAATGACTATTTTACCCCTGACTTTAGAAAATCGCTAACCGATAAAATTTCGCCAGAGCGTCGCTACTCCGACTCCCAACTTTCAAAAACTTACTTCTTATCATGTTTTTACCTTTTCAGGCATCTTTCAATGCAATGAGGCATAAAAAAAAGAATAGGAATTTCATTTCCTACTTCCTAGATCTAACTAACAATTATTCTAAGAACTATAAAACTAAAGACTAGAACATAAAAGCTAGCTTACCTCTTGAAGAACTTCCTCATCCTTCTTGCTCCCACTTCTCGCTAACTTCCCTCTAACTCTTTAGAATGAGTTTTGGTGTGAAATTTCAAATGAATCAAAGGGCTATTTATAGGCAAAAGCTATGGCACATTGGTAGTTTCATTGAACTTTCTCTACTCGAATCCTGGCCATTAGATCTAGGGTTTTTTTTTCATCTTTCATCCTCACCCTCCATCACTCCCAAACGTCCCTCTCACTCTCTCTCTCCCTTATCTCTTCCACTTTATAATGAAATCTTATCTCTTTTGGATTTCCCTCTTACCGATTATTTCCCCTGCTTAGTGTTCTAATTGTATGTGCTTTTAAATTACTAATACTTTTAGAGATAAAGTTTGAAGTTTATGTAACCTCTTGAAAAGCACTTGAATTAACAAGGATTATGGTTCAGTTTGGGGTTTTTACTAGCCCTTTAGTCATTTTAGGATTAATCCCAAAAGTTACGGAAATAACATTGGAGATAACCTACTTTGAGCTAAAAATACACTTGTTCATAACAAGTCCTTATATTTGATCTATGGTTAACATATTTCAGCACACAATTTATTTTCTATCGGTTCTCATTTACTTGAGTCTTGAATTAATCCTAATAGCTTTTGAACTCAAAATATCTCCACCTCTCTCTCTCCTAACCCTTGGCTCTCCTTCTTCCACATCACTCACATCTCACTCACACACACACAAACCGCCCCCCCTTTTGGCTTTTTAATTTGTTTTTTAATTAATTTATATTATTTTAGAAAGAAATTCTCCCATTGGTTGTTAGGGTTTCATTAGGATTCTACTTTATGGTTGAATTTAAACCTTCAGATCTAGCTTTATGAGGTTTAATCCTAGCCATTGATTTTAGTTTGACTTGTCAAAGTTGATTAACAAGTTTGATTAGGGTCTTAATCCTATGTTTTAGTAATCATTTGTTGGTCAATTAGGCTTTAGGGATTTTATGTAATTAATCTTATACATTTCTTAATCATGCCTAATTAATTAGCAATTATCTTTATGCTAATCTTGACCATTGGTCTCTAATTAGGATCATACATCCCTAATTGTGCCTTTAAAACATGCTACTTATTTTCTAATAAATGAAGATTTAATTATCTACTAATTGTTGATAATTTTCTTTAATTGGATTAATTATTTTCTCACAACTTTTGAGTTTACTTTAGTCATTTATGCACTATGCATTTTTTTAAAATTCATAGGGCAACTTATGTTCCCTAAAATAAAATTGGGTTTTTGCCTCTTTGTTCTTTTTTATTCTAAGAGAAATTACCCTAGAAAATAAAGTAAATACACTACCAATATTTGAGACCACATATTTACCTATTTTCAATAGATATTATTTAATAAAATATGATACTTATAATAGGTGAGATTTTTAGGGTATTACAACAATGGTGTCACCGGCGACGAGATATGACGATGAGGTGGAAGAGACCCATGATGATGGAGTCAGGCTCTCCTCATCCGATTTTCCATGGCACTGCACGAATGATGGAAGAGACCAATCTAAGAAATTCTCGTGGCTCTCTTGCTCTGTTTTTTTTAGATGCTAAATATATGCCAAGTCAGCATCCATTAGTCAAAATAAATAGTCAACGTTTTTTTTTAACAGAGGTGTGACTTTTGCATCTATTTTCTAACCACATGTATATTTTTGCCCATAAGAATTTCATTATTATAATTTGGTTTATTTTTGTGCTGGCCCGGTTTCTTTTTCTGTACCTCAAAACTTTGTATAGTTCTTTTTTAATACGAGTATCATTTTGTTTACTATAAAAGAAAAAGAGGGAAAATAACACTTGGGTCCTAAGAAACATACAAAATTTCAAAAAAGTCCTAATTCAAAATCACATATCTTTTTGATATTATTTGTATTGAAACAAAATCCAGATGTTTAAATTTTGTTGTGAATATAACACTTCCTGTTATGAATATAGATTTTTCTGTTGTGAATGACCATGTTTTAAATTTTATTGTTAATATAACACTTCCTGTTGTGAATATAATTTTTTCTGTTGTGAATGACCTCTATACGCTTAAGGACCTGAGTTCAAAACAAAATCCAGGTGTTTAAATTTTGTTGTGAATATAGCACTTCCTGTTGTATTGCCTTTTTTGTTGTTGTGAATGACCAGGTTTTTTAATTTTGTTGTCAATATAGCACTTCCTGTTATGAATATAGCATTTCCTGTTGTCAATAAAAATAATATCAAAAAAAGTCCCTAGGGACTTTTTTATATATATGATTTTGGGTTGAGACTTTTTTGATATTTTGTATGTTTCTTGGGACTTGAGTGTTATTTTCTCAAAAAAAAAAATGCATCAAAATATTTTAATATGTTTCTAATTTGATTTATTTTCAGTTATTAGGGTCAGGCGTTGTAGATTTAAATATTCCGATCCTTTAATTACTACTCCCTCCGATCCTAATTATAAGACATATTTAACCGATTTTGGGGAGATTAAGGAAAGAAGTTAAATTAGTTAATTTTACTCATTTTCCTAAAATGCACTTATATAAATTTAAAATAACATAAGTAAAAGTGAATCAACAACTTCTATCACATACCTCTCCAACCTAGAATTTTCCTTTCTACACACTATTAAATTGAAATAATGATATTGTTATATATACATATGTGTGTGTACATATAAATATACACACACACACACACACACACACACACACACACACACACACACACATATATGTGTGTGTGTGCGACATATATCTACACATATATAAACACACACACAAAGACATATATGTATATGTGTGTGTTTATACACACACATATTGATAGACAGACACACAAATATACATATATATGGTGTGTGTGTGTGTGTGTCTATATATTTGTGTGTAGACACACACATATATACATATATACATACATGTATACACACACACACATATGACAGACATGTGTGTGTCTGTCTATATATATTTGTGTGTAGACACACACACATATACATACATACATATATGTATACACACACATATATGTATATATACACATATATATGTACACACACATATATGCATACATATATGTACACACACACATATACATACATAGACACTGAGACACACACACACACACATATATTGTAACATCCCGTTTTTCAAAAGCAGTATAAATTTTTTTTTTCATCAGAGTAGAGCACCGGAGTGATTGAGTAATTGATATGTATATATAAAACGCCGTAAGTCTGGCTAATTACAACAACGGTACGGTAACCAAGTGTTTTAAAAGTACATAACGACAAAATAAAGGCTTCCGCCGGAACAACGAAAGGAAGTCCTCAGCTGGATCTTCTATGCGGGTTGCTTGCCTCTCTCCTCGGCACTCGGTCCTCCTGACCCTGACGCTATATTAAGAGCTGAGGTCCATTACAATCGGACCTCAGGTAACAGTTAACCTCATATTTACATATAACAGTATATGGACTACAGACAATCACAACATTAACAGCACAAATTCATTCAGCAGATATAGCACAGATAAACATATCCTGACAGCACATAGGCCCTACCCCTGCAACGTATCCTGACAAAGACATAGGCCTTTGACAAAGACGTAGGCCCCCTTGACGGACATAGGCCTCACAAAGACATAGCCCCCTTGAAACGTATCCCAATATCCAACAGGTATAATAACAACGGTACACAATCATACCACAGAGCATACAATACACATAGCACATATATGCATACCATAAACATCAGAGTTAGTGTTACAGTACGTGAACGTACCTTCGTTGACGTTTTACGGTATTTCGGCACGACGGTTGGTCAAAACGTAATCAGGGATATCCTATCAATATAACAACGTACTTGTTAAGGATCTATCATTACGACGGACATTTTTAGTCAAAATGACTATTTTACCCCTGACCCCCTAATCGGCGGAATTTCGCCAGATCATAACAGACATTTTAGGTAAAAATTACCATTTTGCCCCTGATGCCCCTAATCGGCGGAATTTCGCCAGAGCTTCGCTATTTTAACTCTAATCTTCCAAAATTTTGCCAGAACTTCGACCCCATCATGACTTTCAAAATTAATGACTAAAATAACCCTAACATATGATATCTAATCATACTTGGAAGATTAAAGACTAATATAGCATTTCTACTCTAACTACCGAAAGAACCACGAAAGCTTAAGTACCGAAAAACTTACCCAGAGCTTCGCTGCTTTTTCCTCCAGAGCTCCTCTCTCTAACCTCTCTCTAATTTCGGCCAAGGCTCTCAAAATTGGTGTGAAGAATGAAATGAAACTTGAAGCCTATTTATAGAAGATTTCAAAACACTATTCATGCTTTACTGTATCGGATATCGGCCGTCGGATCGCACTTTCGCGAGGTGTCACGATCCTCACCGGGCCACTTGTCCAAACCGTCCTCTCCCTCCTTAGGTGTCAAAATATGATGTCATGCTTGACATCAGGTTCTTGTTCCAGAAGCCTAAGCCGGTAGAATTTTCCCCGATCGGCGTGCAAAACGCGTAATCGCGTAAAATTTCGTAAATCCGAATTACAACTTTGAAGACATTTTCTCACTTACTAAAAATGTCTGGTCTAAACAACTTTTTGATTCCATACAGGGTTCCAACGGTCCTGCGGAAGTTTTACGGAAAAGCGTGCTGCTACTAATCAATTTCCGGAATCGTCAACCTCTGGACAAAAATTCACTGATTCCAAATATGTGCAGAAAATTCTCAACTCATTCCCAGATGTTGAGTTATGATTTATTTTCTTCAAATCCTAATTTTATGCCTATTTGCCTTTTTCTCAGATTTTCTCTATTTCGTCTTATTATCAACTTCTTCTACCGATCTCAGAAACGACTCCAGGTACAACTCAATTCAGGATAAAAACCCACTCATCAATATTATATCCTGACTTTAGAAATTCTATTCCTGGTTCTCTAGATAGGATCCAATTCCTATCAGTGTTTATTTACTTTTTACCTTTTTACTTTAATTAATTTTTAATTAAGAGTTTAATTCTAACACTCTTCCATCATTTCCATTTCTTTTTTTTTTTCCTTTTTCCATAGAAGATGTCGGCCCTCACACATATATTATATATATTTTTTTATTTTATTTTTTAATTAATTAATTAATTATTATTTTTACATAATTTTTCACAAAATTTTCTTATTGGATCATACTTATATTTAGGCTTAAAATTACCTAATCTCATTTATTTTTTTCAATATTTTCCAATTAATTAGCAAATATATTTATGCTAATTTTCTAGCCATAATTCACTAATTATAGAGTTCTACATAATTTATCACAATTATTTCATTGTTCAAGCTTAAATAATTAACCAATAATTATTTAATCAATCACTTTTTATTTGTTGATAATTTTCTTATCTAGAATTAATTACTTCCTCTCAAAATCTGAACTAACATAGCTATTTTATCTCCCATGCAAAATAACAATAATTATGGAGTTAGTTATGATTTCCAAATACTTTATAGTTGTTATTTTACAATTCTTCCAAGCTTATAATTTATTAAATTACCAAAATTAGAGACAATATATTCTCTCAATTTTAATAATTATTTTACTACCTTTCAAGATTTTTCACAATTTTCCTAAGTTATTTATGTCCTACAATGGCATTTTCGTCATTTTGGCACTCTAATTTTCAAGAGATTTTCCCCCTACAAATTTGATATCACATACTCACGTATTTCCAATAGGTATTATTTACTCAATATGATACTTATCATAAGTGAGTTTTTCAGGGTATTACATATATATATAAAAGTTTTAGTTACTGTAAGCTTCTACGCATTCACATACATATACTCACCAAAAATCAAATATACTTGAGAAAATAAAATAGGGGTATTTTAGGAAGAAATTGACAAAAATTATAATGTTGTCCTATAATTAGGACCAAAACCAACTTTCAAATGTTGTCTTATAATTAGGACCGGAGGGAGTACATAGTATGTTACCAAAATCACTTTTTGGTAGCCATGCTTTTGGTCTGATTTATAATGTGCTTCCCAAAATTAAATTATACAAAATGAAGGAAGAAAATTAAAAAATATTGTAAATATTGTTTCTTTTTCAGAGAAAGCAAAGTTTAGATGATAATGCATTTCACTTGTAAATACTATAAATCTGCTATAGTTGAGTTGTGAATACTAAAAAACTATAAATGTTTATTTATAGGAAACCAACATATAGTATTTGAAAAGGAGAAAAGTTAGTTGTGAATATTTTATAAGGGAGTTGATAGTTTATTAGTGATTATACTGTGGTTCTAGCTAGTTTTTATTTAGAATAATATAAGGTGCTGGACATATATCAGTTTATAATAAGATAATTTCTTTTGGACAAATGATAAGCATGCATGAGAGATAAAATGGAAAAAAAAAAAAGTCTTACAATTAGGATTAAAATTAATTTTATAAAAAAAATTCAAGCTCTTTTTATTTTATTTATAATTTAAAATTATAATATAATAATTATTTTATACAATTATAATTTATATGAATATTATTTTTATATGAAAAAAATGATAAAACTATGTAAAAAAATTATCTACATCACGTCACTATATATATAGTACTATTATTATATATAAGGTCCATGGATTTTAGCATTAGGCGGCTTTCCATGGTATTCTGGTTTTCAAACATAATGAAGGGAAGCAAAAGATTAGCTGGGGTTGGCACAAGTAGTAAGCGGTTTGTGTCGCTTAAGTAAGGTCTCGAGTTCGAGCTTTGTAAATGTAGAAAGACCCCGTTTGGAGACTCTTCCACCATAGTTAGATGTGTGACGCGGGTCGGATCCAGATTAGTCAGGACGAAGTTTTGGATATTGGATGGGCAACCAAAAAAAAACAAAAAAAGAAACAAAAAGGGAAGCAAAGGAAAGAAAGGATTGCAAGTGAGAGTATGGTCAGATTTGAGAAAACAGTTTTATTTCCAAAATCTCTTCAACTTTAGGGAGAAGATTTGGGCTAAAAATAATGAAGCTATATGGGTCTTACACCAATTTTTCTCTTCACTTTTATTCTCCCCTATGTTCTTCTCTAATCCAAACAAAGAAATACTTCTTCCGGTCTTAATTATAGGAACTATTTACCAAAATTTGGAGAGATTAAAGAGAGAAGTTAAATTAGTTAATTATAATTATTTTCTGAAAATACCCAGCTTAATAATTGTTATCCGGGAACTGCGATTCTAGGGAGAAGACTTATCGTCTTTCTTCTTATGAGTATCCCTGCACAAGGAGTGCCTTCCAACGCATCTTCCTCCCGACAATACTATATTTGTCTGTTATATATGACTTTTGAGTAGAGCTGGGAATCAGGGCCGGCCCGGCCCTACAGGGCCTTGGCCCAATAGGGCCAGCCCTACAGGGCCTGAAGTAAGGAAAACATCTATTTTTCAAAGCCCGGCCCGATAGTACCAGGGCCAGGGCCGGCCCTACAGGGCCTGAAAATTACTATTCCAAATTTTAACTATTTTTCCTTCGATTTTTTCAAAGAAATATAATTAGTAAATTGCAACCATTAAAGTTCTAATCTATCAAATAAATGTTATCAACATTAATATCTAAAAAATATAAATCACTTGAACAAATAAACACATTTATTAATTCGTAATAAAAAACAAATAAACACAAAGAATATTTTTTCCCCTTTTTTTTCAAAAAATATTAAACAAAGGAATTGCTTTATGTATGCCCACGACAAAATGTCTTTCCCTCTCGTAATTTTGTGTGTGTTTGCAGATTCTTTCGGTTTAGGCATGATTTTACTGACAGGTAAAAATAATTATACGTATTTTACAAAAAATATATTTATAATTTATTACTCATATAATATTGTAATACCAAAATATGTGTTTATTTAATATGAAAACATCACTTCTTTAAAATTTATAATAAAAGCCCGAGGCCCTACAGGGCTGGCCCTGCAGGGCCAATTTCAAATTTCTGACCTATTTTTCAAGTCCGAGCCCTACAGGGCCAGGGCTTAAACGGGCCGGCCCGATGGGCTTGACCCGATTTCCCGGCTCTACTTTTGAGTATGACCTTATATTTTAACCCTCTAATAAATGCACACAGAAATTAAAAGAAGCCGTCCGAGTTAATTTATGCAGTATGTACACTACTTTTTTTTTGATAAAAAAAATTTAGGAGAGGGGTTTGGTTCACCCACAATCTAAGGACACTATGGCTTTACTCTCTAGAGCATATAGGACTGAGAGTAAGTATGTACACTACTAATTAATGATAATCAATTTTCTCTTTCTTGCAAGGCTCGCTGGATAATGATCAAACGTGCTAATAATGCCTGATTTTGACAAAAAAACTATAAAAAAAAAATAATGCCTAATAACCCCTGTTTAATAAACAAATAAAATAGAATCTATCATCTCACTAGATAGAATATAAACATGTTAAATTAATTATTGTGGAGGAAGTATTAGTAGGGATGATATGGAAAAAATATAACAAAAATTGCTCAAAATTATTTTATAAAAAAAGTATAATTGAGGTGTATCTGACATTAATAAGTTGCAAACATTATTTACTTTATAGAATATATAGGTATATTATTATTGTCTTTAATTATTATTGAGAAAGTATAAATAGGGGTATTATAGGAAATTTTTTTGACAAAAGTTAAAACTTGCTCTTATAATTATGATCAAAATCAACTCCAAAATATGTTCCTATAATTAAGACCGGATGAAGTTTCTATTTTCTCTTCTATTTTTCTTCTTGGATTCTCGTCCTAATTTTCTCTCCTTCCAAACCCATTAAAAGTCATTGTCAATTCTAGCTCTTAACATATTGCCACTTTTTTATTACCAAACAATGTTCACGTTGAATTGAATAGATATTCAGTGAAAAATCAAACCTTTTTCTTAATTGAGGTAAATTAAAGAATAAAATTTTATATTCTTTCAGATTTCCTAAGTTAATTTTTAACTAACTTAACTAATTTTTCAATGATCTCTTCAAATTTTTTATAAATAACACATGCATTTATGGCAGGATTAAGTTTTTTAAAGTACTTAAAAATCACATATTTCACAAATCTTATCGAAATTACATATGTTGTAAACAAATAACATTTGCAATACCTATTATGCTTCAGAATCGCCCCCCAAAATATTTTTCTGCAACTCTAGTGGAATAAAATACAAGTTAGAAGTGATTTTTATATTATACCGGGGAGCGAAATATTCAACAGGTGGAAAAGTTAACTATATAATTTAAGTTGGGTGGCTTAAATAGAGAAAGGCTACCAAAATTATTAGTGATTGGAAAACACCTAATAAGGTAAAATTAAAGGAAAGTTTTATCACGCTGCTATAAGTCCTACAATACCATACAGTAGTGATTGTTGGGTGGAAAGTAGGGAAGTTGAGATAAGGATCGGATATCTGCTAATACAAGAGAATAAAAAAAAGATTCGTAACGAATATATACAACAGAGAGTTGGAGTGCCCATGAGGAAATTGGAAGTGCCCATGAGGAAAGTAGATTAAGCAATATGAAATCCTATGAAAAGGGGCATATGAAAACCAAAGAGAACACATGACGAAGTTATTGAGCAGGACTTCTTGATCATCAATTTATTCAATAATTTAGTTGTTGATAGAACACAATAATGTTGTTATTATCATTCTTGTTAAAGACATCTGTCATCTACTTGCATATGCTTTCGTATGAACTCGAGTCATTCTAATCATAATTTTGTTGCCCAAGTTATGATTTTAAAATTAATTTTAGATACTGTAACGCTGTTTGGTGACACCAATGGCCGAATTTACTAGGTATTTAAAGTCAATTTTCGTAATTAAATAGCCGATTCATTGAAAGTCATTGTTAATTCTAAGCTATATGTCTTGGCATATTTATTTGGCCAAAAAAGAAATTATATTATATTATATTGTCTCTTTTTCATTACCAAAGATAATATTTGCTTGTAGCTGAAGAGATATTCAACGAATCGATTTATCCAAATCCAGCTGTAATCATATGGTTGATGGAGCTTCAAATATAGATAATCCCCTTTAATAATATGGGTGAAATAAATAAGAAAATGTGACAAACAAAGGTAATACTCAAGTTTCCTGAACAAAACTTAAGTGCCAAGGTGATACAACTTCAACTCCTAATCTGATGTTAATATTATATTTGGCAAACTTGAGTTTCATTTTATTAAACTCGAGTTTACAACTCAAGTTTGAACAGATGTAACTCGAGTTCTAATAAGACCTTAATGTTTTCTGGGAACTTGGCTTTTCCACCAAACTTTCAAAGAAATGTCAAAACTCAAGTCACAATTGAACAACTCAAGTTACACATTAGAGTTGGTTAAATGAAACTCGAGTTTTGGGAATTTGGCTCTTCTGCAAAACTTTTAAAACTGCCAAAACTCGAGTTACAATTGAGCAACTCAAGTTCCACATTAGAGTTGGAAATTTAAAACTCAAGTTCTCCTTTTGAAAGCCTATTTACTCATGTTGTAACAGTTTTGTTCTGAGAATAAAACTTGAGTTTTGTAAACCAAAACTCAAGTCAGTAACTCTAGTCATGATTAACAAACTTAAGTTTTGCTGCTTCAGTAAGTTGATCATCATCTTCGTAATTTCAAATTCAATGATGATTATCATGTTACTTCAGATTATCACTTGTTATTATTCTCAATGTTTCGTAACATGTTTATTAGTGAGTTTTAGATGGTCAAACACAGGATTACATGAAAATCTTCATAAAGCAATATTTGTGTCAGAAACAATATATGCAGTTGTAGAAAATGCACACGGCAAAAACTTCAGATCAAACCAAACGAGCAACTTTTCTACTATACCCATTCCAGTGTAAATAATAGTTACCATGCTAGAAGTAGACTAAGTCATATCGTGATAAGATACATTACAACAAAGCAAATATTACCAAGTCTCGATTTCTTCCAACGACTACGATATGTGTCTAAGGAAATAGTTTACCAGTCCAACAAAAACTTTGAGCAAGTCATATTCTACATGGTAAAAATTGTTCAACAGACGAATGCTCTTCATCAACTATAAAAAGAGAAGCATTCAAGATAGATAGAGATGAGGATGGAATATCACCTAGAGGGGGGTGAATAGGTGATTATAAAATTATGTTGCTAATAGCTCAAGAGCACTTAAAACAGAGATAGAGAGAAGAACAAAAAGACACAAGAGATTATCCTGGTTCGGTCTAACTTTTCGACCTACGTCCAGTCCCCAGAACACTTAACCTTTGTTTTTGCCCATTGAGAGATAGCATTTAATGTGTGAGCGGAATATCAGTAAATGCTTTACATTGATCAGAGAAGCGGTTGCCGAGGATATCAATGGTTTTGGCAACTGCATTTAATGCTTCTGTCAGAGCTTTTGCTTTTCACCTAAACAATGGTTAGCAACCTGAAATACACTCAAAGGATGATTAGTATTTAGTTTAAATAACTTTGAGTGAGATAAGAAGAAGATTGAAGATAACTCAAGAGATTTGAATTTAAAAAAACATCTCGTTTTACTGAACAGAAGACGATCATGCTCGAGCATGACTTCCAGTATGCTCGGGTAACCTTAGGAAAGATGTATGGTAAAAGATGAATACCGTCTTATGCTCGAGCACCATCAAGGTACTACTCGAGCACTCAATGGTGCTTACTCGGGCATGGCTAGTTCAAAATGATTGAAAACATTAATTATCGTTGATGCTCGAGCAACTAAGACACAATGCTTGGGCATCATTCAGGAACAACGTCGCCAATGCTCGAGCATCCTAGATGCAATGCTCGGCCATAGTCGAGATTGAGAGCAATTTAAGGTTAAGGAGCTTGTCTGCTTGAGCAACACAATGTTCCTACTCGAGCATGCTGCTTAGGCATGATAATATCATGCTCGGCCACAAGGCAAACCGAGGCTAAAGCAAGAGATTCAGCGATACTGCTCGAGCATTGATTTTTCTATGCTCGAGCATGCCATAATCATGCTCAGGCATAAGGTATATAGAGACAGAAGATGAAGAGAATATCGATAGTGCTCGAGCACCCTTTTTACCTCTGCTCGAGCATTACTTACACTCTGCTCGGGCATGCTTCGTATGCTCTGATCTTTTGCTATTAACCTGATGATGCTCGGGCACGCCAGTCACTCTGCTTGAGCATGCTTGGCCAACCATGCTTGGGCATTAAGTGTTATGCTCGAGTAGCCTTTCTGAAACACTTTGAACAATTCATTAAATCAAAAACTCATTGTTTGTTATCATCAAAACACACGAGAACTAACAAGAGAGACATGAACTTGCATCTTCAGTGTTAAAATGCCAATACTCTAATGCTTATATCACTTACTCTATGTTATCTCAATGAGGATATAGTTTAACATACAAAGTGAAATTATTTGTAATGTACTTCAACGTTTATCTTATTCACTTCTGAGAGAGAAGATTGATTGTAATTCTTCATCACAAAGGTTGAATCCTTACGATGTGTAAGGGGGTATCTTGGTGAGAGATTTATAAACAGCTTCACAAGTGTCCGACTAAGCTTTTGGGAGTGTACATGCTTCTCTTGTGCTCAGATTAAACAAGAAGATAGTGGATTGAAAATCTCAAGTAGAGCTTGGGGACTGGACGTAAGTCATTAAGGATAGGGCCGAACTAGTATAAATCACAGTTTGTATATTCTCTTCCTTTATCTTGTACGTTTCCAGCACATACATTTTGAACAACTGACTATGAATTTAAAATTCATTTCTTTCATACGTATTCTTTTTACAAAACTGTGAAAAGAAAATTCAAAGTTCCTAAGTTTTTATCTGAAACCAAATTCACCCCCCTCCTGGGTGTCAGCTGGTTTTAACAAAAATCTAACAGCATTACCACACAATTTTTTTCCATAGAGTCTATTTCTAACCTCAAAAAAAAAAAAAACAAAAATCATTATCCTTCATGCACAAACAGTATAGATCGAAATCAGGACAAATTCAACAACCCAAAGTTTAATCAAATAAAGAGAGGCGAGGTGTCCCTTTGTTGACCACACGCGCCCACCCATTCATTATTATAATTTGGTTTCTTTTTGTGCTTGCCCGGTTTCTTTTTCTGTACTTCAAAACTTTGTATAGTTCTTTTTTAATGTTACTACTGGTCTTAAATATAGGATCAAATTTGTAGTGTAAAACTTTATCCTATATTTAGAACTGAAGAGAGTATCATTTTGTTTACTATAAAAAAAGAAAATATTTGCATTGAAATATTTTAATATGCTTCTAATTTGATTTATTTTCAGTTATTAGGGTCAGGCGTTGTAGATTTAAATATTCCGATCCTTCAATTACTACACACACATATATATAGATGGAAAAAAATTCTTTTTTTTTTCATGCCCCACAGTCTCTTCCGTCCAAAATGCTTTGGAAAAAAATCACTTTTTGGTAACCATGCTTTTGGTCTGATTTATAATGTGCTTCCCCAAATTGAATTATACAAAATGAAGGAAGAAATTTTTAAAAAAAAATTGTAAAGATTGTTTCTTTTTCAGAGAAAGCATAGTTTAGATGATAATGCATTTCACTTGTAAATACTATAAATCCGCTATGGTTGAGTTGTGAATACTAAAAAAAAAACCTCACTATAAATGTTTATTTATAGGAAACCAACATATAGTATTTGAAAAAGAGAAAAGGTTGGTTGTGAATATTTTATAAGGGAGTTGATAGTTTATTAGTGATTATAAAGAGGAGAAATTTTGTGAGTATTTAAAAATAATATAAGGTGCTGGACGTATTAAAAGTTAGTCTAGTATATTGAATGTTATTAGAAAAATATTTATTATAGCTTACTAAATAAATGGTGTCAAGTCTATATTTTAGACCCAAAATGATGTACTTTAGGTTAGAAGAGGGACAACGGGTCAGGTTTCTCTCATAATCCATTTTCTCATCATCTCTCATAATGTTTAAATTATGTCCGTCCAATCAATCTGAAAGGTCACTTCATTAAGTTATACTGTTTGGGGTTTTCTCCTATTCCTAATCAACGGACCAGATAGGTTCCTAAGAAAAGGGATGATGAGAGGATCCCCTCCCTCCCGAAGGATAACAGATGTTAAATGAAGAGGAAGGAAGCCAACTCCCAATCTTCATATCCCAGATATAACATCACTTTCCTATCATCACGCTGTATGGGTCAAAGATCCGACCCAATTGAAACACCATGGGCCTGTCCAACCATTTCTTCAAGATCCAACCCACTAGCTCATTTCCTTGAAATCACACCCACATACCGTTGGTTTTGGCTCAGTAGCTGCCTTCAAATTTTGTTCTCCAAACTTAGTTTGGCTGAATTCTAAAAGTGAAGACTTTTATGGCTTTGGTTCTCTCTGGAAAAGGTACTTCCATGCATGCTCCACCGTCTAGCGAAGAGGATGATCTTCTGGTTCGAAGCTCAAAGAAGGTTAAGAATGGATTGGAGGAATGGCCTAAGCTAGGGGACTCCTCTGAAAAGTTGTGGTCGAAAGGACAATCTTTTGCGGAAAGATTACAAGGTATTAATTCAAAAACTCCGAGCAAGGGGAGTTCGTCGAGCAAAGATGCTAGTTCGGATGATATTGAGGCTGATGATATCTCAATGGATTCTGACAATGATGATTGTTCGCCATTGTGTGTTATTCAGGAAGACCCGGAGCGCAATTTTCCCTCCTTCACTTTCTCTGAAAAAATGAAAAAGCGTTTGTACAAGGCTTGGAACAAGGCAGTCATTTTTAAACTGCTTGGGAAGAGCGTTGGTTATAAGATGCTTTTGACTATTCTGCAATCCCTGTGGGCTAAGCGGGGGGTTATTAACCTTATCAATATTGGAAATGACTTCTTTGTTGTTAAGTTTACCAATAAGGAAGACTATCTAAATGCTTTAACAGGTGGACCTTGGATGATTTTTGACCACTATTTAACGGTTAGGCCATGGGAACCTCAATTTCATCCCTGGAGAGCTTCCATTAATTGTGTTGCAGTCTGGGTTCGTCTGCCAAATGTTTTTTTTGGAATACTACGATAAAGAGGCCCTTACCTGGATTGGCAATCGTGTTGGAGAGATTGTGAAAATAGACATGAATACTGCTGGACATCTCAAAGGTTACTACGCAAGAATTTGCGTTTTGGTGGACTTGAGTAAGAAACTTATGTCGGGCCTTTCCATAGATGGTGAAGAGTATCCTTTGGAGTATGAAGGACTCCATTCTTTGTGCCATAATTGCGGTGTGTATGGCCATAGACGTGAGGAGTGTAAAACAGGGATGCTTTCCTCCAAAACAGAGTCTCATGGTGAAGCGAACCTGAACTCAGAACAGGGGGTGGAGGTGAACAAGGAGAAGGCCGAAATGATCTGTGAGGAGCCCAGGGGTCAAAACTCTGAGGTTTGGAAAGTAGTCCAAAAACCTCGCCGGCAAAAGAAGTCGGTCAAGGAGAAGATGTCCAGTGATTCCCGGCAACCGGTGGGTGGCTCGCGATTTGAGGTTCTCGGTGATAACGATGTAGAGGGTACGATGGGTAATTCTATGGTCAAGGCCCCAACGTTCCAGCATGACGCTGGTGGTAGAAAAAGGGAGGCACAAAGAAGAAACAAGGCATGGCTCAGAGAATGGCAGCTTCTGACAATGAAAAAGGTCAGGGTGGACAAGTTCAAAGGAAGGAGAAGAGAGTGAGGGAGACGGGTCGAAAGGAGGCAAAAGGTGTTGATATCCCGAGGCTTACATATGACAAATCAAAACCTGCAAGCTATTATCTGAAAGAGCCGTTGACTGAGGGAAAAATGGAAGTACATCGGGATGAGGAAACTGGGCCTGGTACGGCTGTGGGACCAGAGGATGATGGAATTATTTTGGCATTGGAGGGTGTTAATAATCAGGCCATTGATCCGGGTGAGGTGACTCGTTTAGAGGGCCTAGAGGGTAGATTCTGGAATGGGCCGGTTGGTGGTGAGCCCAAAGAGGCAGAATTGGGGGAGGAAATGTGTGAGGACCTCATTGTGTCGTGCATCCCTGAAACGCAATAATCAGGTTTCCTTCTTTTGGGCCCTCCGTTGTAGTGTTAGCCCACTAGTGTAGTGTTAGCCCATTGGTGTTTTTGTTTGGCCTTTTCTGCAAATGGTTAAAGTTTTTTTTTTCTGGAATGCTCGTGGTGTGTGCAATAAAGGTCTCTGTCGAAATCTTCTTGCCCTTTGGAAGGGTGATTTTCCTGATCTTATCATCCTTGCTGAAACCAAAACATAGGGGGTTTCTCATTTTCGGTGTCTAGCGAGGCTTGGTTTTGATGGGTTGGAGATTATCCCAAGTGTGGGTCGCTCCGGCGGTCTCGTTGCAGCATGGAGGACTGGTCGTTTAGCTGTATCGATGGTCTCCACGAATAGACAGTATTTTCATCTTTCGTGCTCCTTGGAGAATCAGACTTCCTTTTTCTTAACAGCGATTTATGTGATTCCGTCTCCTTCTTTGAAGCAGGTTCTCTGGGGTGACTTGATACACTTTTCCTCCACCATTTCGGCCCCATGGGCTGTTATGGGGGATTTTAATGATGTTCTGTCTTCCAGTGAAAGAACGGGTGGTGCTGGTTTCTGTTATGCTAGGATGCAACTTTTTCGTGATCGTATTCAGAGGTGCTCGCTTAGTGATTTGGGGTCATATGGCCCTCGATTCACTTGGAGAGGTCCTCGGTTACCTAATTGCGCCAGGCTGTTTGAGAGGTTAGATAGAGTTTTTGTCAATTCTACTTTCCTGAATGTTTTTGCTAATCCTTTTGTTCATGTGCTTACTCGAAGAAATTATTCCGATCATAACCCCCTTGTTCTTTGCTTGGGGGAGAATAAGGATCTGCGTTTCGGTCCTCGCCCGTTTCGTTTTGAATCTATGTGGTTGAATCATGAAGATTTTGAGGGATTTCTGAATGTTCAGTGGGATCCGAACGATCCTATTGATTTATCCCTGGTCAAGTTTCAGGAGGCCATTGGTCCTTGGAATAAAAATGTGTTTGGCTATGTTGAAAAAAAGAAGCATCATATCCTGGCGCGTTTGAATGGAATTCAGAAGTCCCCGGCTTACCCGTATTCCCGATTTCTGTGTGATCTTGAATTGCAGCTTCAGGCTGAGCTAGAAAAACTTTTGAATCTGGAGGAAATCAAATGGTTCCAAAAATCAAGAGCTCAGTGGATTTTGGATGGTGATCGTAATACTAGATTTTATCATCTTAAAACTAAAATGAGGCGTTGTCGTAATAAAATTGTGACCTTGAAGGACGAACCATGTGTATGGATTGACACTGAAGAGGGGCTGCGAAATCTTGTTTTCGTATATTTCAAAGAGCTTTTTAAATCTGAGTGCGCTACACCTGCCTCTCTAGTTACCAAGTCGTCTTTTCCTGCTGTTGATAGGTCGTTGGTAGAGGGCCTTTCTACTTGTCCTGTGGATGAGGAGATTAGAAACGTTGTGTTCTCGATGGGAAATTTTAAGGCGGCGGGGTTTGATGGTTTTCCACCGATTTTTTATAAGAGAAATTGGAATAAAGTGGGGCCTTCTCTTTGTGCTTTTGTTAAAAGTGTGTTTCGTGGTGAGCATAGTTTTGAAGAGGCTAATAAGACACTTATTTCCCTCATTCCTAAAAGGGATCATCCGGAATTGGTTTCTCACTTTAGACCAATATCTCTTTGTACGGTGCATTATAAGTGTGTTACCAAGATGATTACGAGAAGGCTAAAGGGGGTGATGAATGATCTTATATCTCCCTACCAAGTTAGCTTTGTGAAGGGGCGACATATTCATGATAATATTGTGATAGGTCAGGAGCTGATGCATATTATGAGGAAAAATAAGAGTAAGAGGGGTCTTATGTCTATGAAAATTGATCTTGAGAAGGCTTACGATAGGGTCCGATGGGATTTCTTATGGCTGGTTCTCATAGAGGTTGGATTTGATTTGGATTTTATTAATCTAATTATGGCCTGTGTTTCTTCTGTCTCCTATAATGTCTTGTGGAATGGTTCTCTAATGGAGTATTTCTTTCCTCAAAGGGGTCTTCGTTATGGTGATCCCATTTCTCCTCTTCTTTTTGTTTTGTGTATGGATAAATTGTCCCATCTGATATGTGATGATGTTGAGATGGGAATCTGGAAGCCGATTATTACTTCTAGAACTGGGCCAAAGATTTCCCACTTAATGTTCGCGGATGATATTCTTCTGTTCGGTGTGGCATCTACCGCCCAAGCGGAAACTATGCTGAAGTGTTTGGATAGGTTTTGTTCTGCTTCGGGAGCGAAGGTTAATCCGGTTAAGTCTTCCTTATTTTTTTCCCCAAGAGTCTCTGCTCATTCTAGGGATGCGATAAGGGATCTGACTCGTATGCAGGTCTCGTGTGAGATAGGAAGGTATCTTGGTTTTCATCTTTCTCAGAATAGGAGAAGCAGGGAGTCTTTTAACTATGTAATTGAGAGGGTTAACACTAAGCTTGCGGCCTGGAAAGCTAATTCTTTATCCACTGCTGGTCGTATCACTCTTGCGAAATCGGTCCTGAGTTCTATCCCCTTGTACCCAATGCAAGTGGCTAGATTACCTAGGAGTATCTGTTTGGAGATTGAGAAGCTTCAAAGAAATTTTATTTGGGGTCATATGGAATCCAGTAACCGGTTTCATCCGGTGGGTTGGGATCGTCTCACTCTTCCAAAGGATTTTGGGGGACTTGGCTTCCGGAGGCTTTTGTCTTTTAACAGAGCTTGTGGGGCCAAATTAGCTTGGAAATTGACTGTAGGTACTGGTGGCTTGTGGTCTGACATACTTCAAGGAAGATATATGTTGCGTGATGAGGAGGACTTGTTGACTTATCGACAAGGGGACTCTAAATTGTGGAGGTTCATTACTTCCCAAAAACCGATTATTGATTTAGGAACCAGATGGAAAGTTAGGGATGGTCGTCTGGTCAATTTTTTTCATGATAATTGGCTGTTTGAGGGTAAAATTAAAGACTTCTGTATTAGAGATCTATCCGTGGATGAAGGACAGTCCTTGGTGTATGATTAGGCCTCAGATGGGTTTTGGGATCTGGATAGGCTTGCAGGTATTGTTCATTCGTCTATTCTGCAACGTCTGGTCTCCCATCTGGCTCCTCGTGATGGTGCTGGCCAGGATCTAATGCGGTGGGGACCTTCTAGTGATGGTAATTTTTCTTTAAGAAGTGCCTATTTTCTTCTTGAAAAAAATCCTTTGCATCTTAAATGTAATTTGTTTAAGCGTGTTTGGAAGTGGCAAGGGGTAGAACGTATTAGAGTTTTTTGTGGAGGGTGGTGTTAAACAAATTACCTACTAATGTGTGGCGTAGTTCTTGGTCGGCTGCCTCTGATGTTTGCAGCTATTGCAACGGAGGCGCGGAGGATATTTTACAGATCTTGAGGGACTGTAGCTATGCTAAACATATGTGGTTGAAAATGTTGGACCAGAGGTTTGTTTCCCAATTTTTTGCTGTGGGTCTTAGAGACTGGATTGCAATGAATCTCTCGGGTAAATTGAGATCTGGTATGGGTCCTTTTTGGGATCTTATCTTTGGAGTTTGTATATGGATGTTATGGAATTGGCGTAATTCTGCCCTATTTGAGCCTGGTTTTTGTAAACCTTGGAAACCATAAGTTGTTGTGCTGCAGGTATGGAGAAAATTTACAAGCTGCAAGATTTCCCCTCAGGCGTCTTCTGCTAATAATCACAGCTTCTCTATATATCAGTCTTGGCAACCCCCTTGTGAGGGTTGGGTAAAGTTAAATGTGGATGGGGCTATGACTTTAAGATCATCCAAAGCAGGGTGTGGTGGTGTTTTGAGGGACTGCAAAGGGGTATGGATCGCTGGTTTTTCTAAATCCATTGGGATGTGTAGTGCCTATACTGCGGAGGAATGGGCTCTCTATGAGGGGCTTAGTTTAGCTTGGGATTTAGGCTTCAAAAAAGTGAGCCTGGAATCTAATGCTTTGGAACTTGTGGCTTGTTTGGCTAATGATAATTTCTGTGCGGGTAGCTTGCTGTTTCTGCAGATAAAAAATCTGATTGCTAGGAGTTGGACTGTGTCTATCGGCTATATTCCTCGAGAGTGTAACAGAGTGGCTGATGCTTTAGCAAAATGGGGCATTACCAAATCCGGGATTTTTAGTGAGTGTCCTTTAGCGTTACGCGCTTTAGTTGACCAAGAATGTTTGGGATTTATTCCCTCTGTGTTGTAATCTCATTTTAATTGTACTTCGGGCTTTTGCCCTCTGTTATATCAAAAAAAAAAAAAAAAAAACTTTTGTTCTCCAATTTTTTATTTTGTTGGGGCAGAATTTTTATCTCCGTTTATTTACTACTCAGCCGCCAACAATGCATAGTAGAACTTAAAAGAATGATTTGGGTTAAAATAGGATAACATTTATACTTCCGATACGGTATTCAGCAAAAAAAGAAAAAAAGGATTTTTGGACATCGATTGTAAAAATTATGGGAAAAAATGACCATTAACTCGTATTTATTTAATAGATTATTGCTTACTTATATATTTAGAATTAATATAAAGTTGTTGTAATTAGATGAGCCCATTAATACATAGACACACACAAAATTAGTAAATACATAGTTTGAAATTTAAATTGCCTTGACCCTTTTTATAAGATCCTATTTGGGGTTGTTTAAGCATTTAATATGTTTTTACAATTTTTCCCTTAATTAATTCTATCATCTCTCCTCATCTTTTTTTTTTTAAATTATATTCTCTTTCATACTTCCTCTCCTTACTACTTTACTTTTTTTGTTTACTTGCCCCTCATAATTAAAACAATAACTCTTCTATTAAACCACGTAATTCGGTTTGTAGGATTCTAAAATAGAACGAAAAATCTCTGTAGATGAATAGTTAATGTGAAATGTGAATCATTGTTGTTTTATTTCAATAAGTTAAAACAAAACATAACAACATTGACTTGACATAAATGAACTTTTGGAGAGAAAAAACTTAGCATAAATGAAAATGGGCGCAAGTTCTTGTCTCACCAGCTGCAAGAAATTATGGTCCTTATGCTTCATTGTTGTGCACTTCCAAAAGCTCGAATAACTTAGGCATTAACCATATTATTCTGCAACCCATAACAAAAAGGTTAAGGGTCTATTTTGCCCCAGAAGTTTTCAACGAGAGACAATTTAGCTCCAAAAGTTTTTTGGAAGGAAGTTTTACCTTGCAAAGTGTCAAAAAAGAAACAATTTCACCCTAGTCATTATTCCAGTTAATTTTAACCATTAATAGACCACATATGTTGAGATGATAGTTCACAACTTCACATGTTACTTTTGTAAAAGTGAAAATATGATTCAGAAGTCCATGTGTTATGAACTTCATTTTCTTTCAAAGTTATATTTAAAAATTTTTGCACAAATTTGCACCTTGACAACAATAATATAGATGACATGTAGAGTGTCCGCTCAGCATATTTGGTATACTAACCATCAAAATTAAGTGGAATAACGGTAGAGCAAAATTACCCCTCAAAAAACTTTCTGAGGCAAAATTACCAAAACTTTTTTAACCCTAAAAACAACAAACATGCAAAATAAGTAAAAACAACCAGAGCAGATTTTTCCAGTAGCTCAGGGCATATTGCCAAAAATGCGTATTGTTCTACTTTGAGTCTCTTATTGAGGGTATTATTAGTCTTGTAATTAGGAACCACATTTACTTTTGTTCATGGCAACTTGCATATCTACAGTTTATTCGAAGATAAAGATTGAAGAAACGTTAACCGTACGAGACACGGAAAAAAAAAAAAACAAAGCATCTATGGGCCGAGGGCTTTATCTGTGTGGATGAGCCCAACGAGTGCGTATTAGGCCTAACCAAAGCACCTAAAGCTGTATTGAGGCGCCCATTTAGGCCTGAAAAATTCACACGAGAAAAACGCTTCTCCGTAAACCGACTTTTTTTTTAAAAGATGGATAAAGCCAAAAAACACAAGAAAATTACATACGGGGGAAAATAATCCCAAACACTCTTGATTTACCTAAGTCCTCAGAAACAAAGGACAATCACCAAAGATATTAGACCTATTTAAACCCATCTTAGTCATAGCATCAACAACTCTATTAATCTCCCTAGGAATGTGGCGTGAGGAGACCTCCCAATTCAAATATAATAAGTTCTTAATCCTGCTAAATAAAAGAGAGGCCGAATCAGCCCTATCATCTGACAATCTAACAATAAGATTACAGTCATCAGACTCTAAATTAACTCTCTTGACACCTAAATCATGCTAAGCGCAGACCTACATAGACCGCCCATTCCTCCGCAGTGCAAGCATCACAAATACCCAGCATTTTGGAAAAACTAGCTACCCATCTTCCATGACTATCTCTTAGAACTCTACCACATTCAGCCTTACGTGATCTCTGAACCATAGCCCCATCAACGTTTAGCTTCATCCAGCCTTCAAGAGGGAGTTGCCAAGTACGCAGGGCAGATGGCGCCTAGGTAAATCCCGTCACAGACGAGGGGCCATTCAGCAATAGAGTGTGCTTCCACCAAGAATTTATAA
Organism: Acacia pycnantha; assembly: GCA_025563575.1. Classification (NCBI taxonomy): domain Eukaryota; kingdom Viridiplantae; phylum Streptophyta; class Magnoliopsida; order Fabales; family Fabaceae; genus Acacia; species Acacia pycnantha. Next base: position 1,368,856 of record JAMWYP010000027.1, on the reverse strand, counting down.
TAACCATCATAGGGTGCAAAGGCTTCACAAAGCTATATTCAAACATATAAGAATTCCTCCAACCCCATAATTTCCATATGACAAAACCAAAAATAAGATTCCAGTAGGGACCCATACCTTTGAAAAATCTACCCACTAGATTCATTGCTAACCAGACCTTTAGACTAGCAGAAAAAAAATTGTGGAATAAACTAAGGAGGAATTATCTTCTTCCATAATTTCTCTACATATATACAATCTCTTAGAATATGGAGACTATTTTCCCAGCCAGCCTAACAAAAACAGCAACCGACATCCGAGGAAGAACATGAATTACGCCAAGAATTAGTAGGGAGCTTATTTAAGAGAACCTTCCACATGAAAACTTGAATTCTCTCTACTCATTGACATTTCCATATATGCTTGAATAGGTCACATTTAATATTAATGGGAACTTTTTTAATAATGAATTACGCACTTTTGATGGAAAACTTACCATCGCTAGCCGCCCCCCACACTAAAAAGTATTTCCCATCATTCAATTTAGGAGGGACAAATGAAATCAGACATTGGATCACATCCAATTGTACCACTTCGGATAGTTTACTCCAATTCTAGCCACCATTGATAACCTATGCAGCTACAGATGAACCCTCTTCCTCCTCAGTTAATTGTCGAAGACAAAGATCCCAGATATTTTGGCCATTAATAAACTAATGATAATCAAAGAAGCTCACCATAGTACCACTTCTCACTTGCATTTTAGACCTTAAGTCCACAATATGTGCCTAATCCATAATGAACCTCCATAAAGTTGAGTCACCAACAGAGTGAGCCAAAAGAGATCCTTCATTACGCAACATATACCTGTGTTGTAACACATCCACCCACAGTCCTTTGGCTCCTATTACCAAGTTCCAAGCTAGCTTAGTGCCAAACGCTTGGTTAAAAGAAGATAATCTCCTAAACCCAAGACCCCCATACTCCATAGGTCTTGTGATACAATCCCAACTAACTGGGTAATACTGGAGTTGGCTAGCTTCGTGTCCCCAGATAAAGTTTCTTTGTAACCATTCCACTTCGAGACAAACACTCCTCAAAATCCTTGTCACCAGCATAGGGTAAAGAGGAATGGAACTCAAAACTGCTTTAGCAAGTGTTATATGACCCACAATGGATAGACACTTCGTCTTCCATGCTGAAAGCTTAGTGTGAACCCTATCGAGGATATAATTGAAAGTCTCCCTTCTCCTATGTTTAGAAAGAGGAAACCCAAGGTACCGGCCAATCTCACCAGTAATCGACATCTGGGAAGTTTCCTTAATTGTATTCTTTGTATGGGCTGAGACCCTGGGGAAAAATAAATAGAGGATTTCTCAATGTTAACTTTTCCCCCAAAAGCTCTAGAGAACTTGTCCAAGAAATCTAACATACATCTCGCTTGAGTTTCAGATGCGACACCAAACAATACTAAATCATCAGCAAACAAGAGGTGAGAGATCTTTGAGCCATATTGCGATGTATAAATAGGCTTCCAAAGACGATCTTCAACTGCATCACATATTACATGAGAAAGTTTCTCCATGCACAACACAAACAACAAAGGCAAAATAGGGTCTCCCTGTCAAGGCCCCTCTTAGGAAAGAAAAATTCTATTTGGGATCCATTCCACAACACATTATACGAAACCGACGAGACACACGACATAATGAGATTGATGAACTCTACCTCAAAACCAACCTCCAACAAGACTTGCTTTAAAAAATCTCATCGCACCCTATTATAGGCTTTTTCAATATCAATCTTCATCGCCATTAACCCTCTCTTACTCCTATTCTTACTTATAACATGGAGAAGCTCTTGACCTATGACAATATTATCATGAATCCTTCTACCCATTGTAAAACTAACTTGAACAAGAGAGATAACGTCATTCATCACCCCTTTCAATCTTTGGGTGATAATCTTTGTAACACACTTGTAATGCACCGAGCAAAGAGATATTGGCCTAAAGTGAGTGAGCAATTCTGGATTGTCTCTCTTGGGAATCAAAGAAATGAGCTTCCTGTTTTCCATGCCAAGGGAAACCGAGCCATCAAAGACTCCCTTGACAAACTCCCATAGTGCAGGCCCTACCTTAGTCTACTTACTCTTATAAAAGATTGGTGGAAGCCCATCAATACCCGGAGCTTTAAAACTCCCCATAGAAAACACCGCATTACAGATTTCCTCATCAGCAGGACTACAAGCTAGATCTTTTATACAATTCAGATCCACATTAGGGAAGCACAACTTGGTTACAAGTTCTATAGATGACTCACTATTATCAACAAATAAATTCTGAAAATACCTTATCACAAACTGCCTTAGGTCTTCAGCATTTTCAACCCAGTCACCCATATCATTTTTTAGAGAGATAATATTGTTGCGCCTTCTCCTCATCTTGGTCTTCAAATGGTAATACCATGTATTACGGCCCCCCTTAGAAATCCACTTAGTTCTGAACTTTTGGTACCATTTAATTTCCTCAAGCCTCAGCAGCCTATCAAGCTCCTCCTGTATTTCTAGCTCCAAATTGCATAAAAACTGGGAGTATAGATAAGCACTAGACTTTTTGAATTCCTTCTAGCCTGACAAGGATATTATGTTTCTTTTTTTTCCAGCAAGCCAAAAACTTCCCTATTTCACACACAAAGATCCTCTTGGAATTTGAGAAGAGATTCATTAAAATCCTCCCTAGATGACCATTTCTCATTTAAAAAAGCATTATATAAATCATGGCTGGTCCACATTGCCTCAAACCTGAAAGGCCTACCCACTACACAAGCAGGACCAGTCTCCCCCAAACACGGTAAAATGGGATTATGGTTAGAAAACTTAGTTCTAGGAAGTACCTTTAGATAGCACTGTGACAATTCCAAAAGAAAGGAAGAATTAATCAGCGCCCTATCCAACCTTTCAAAGTAACTTGAAGTCATAGCAAAAGAACCTTGAGTTAATGTCTTGAAAAAGTTTTATTTAAAACTTTAACTTCCAGTCAGTTATGCTTTGCCTTAAATTAATTGTTCCCAAAGAGTACTATATTTTTAACTTGAAGTTAAAACATAATTGCCTCCAGTCAATATCACGCTCTTTCAAAATGATAATTTTTAACTTGAAGTCAAATAGCGAATGACTCTAGGCAAATCTATTTTAACTTGAAGTTAACAAACAATTGACTCAAGGCAATATCTCTCTGAACATATCTTTTGAACTCAACGTGTGTTTTTAACTTGAAGTTAAAAACTAAATGCCTCGAGTCAATAACGATATGCTTCAATAACTTGTGCTATTTTGAAATGAAAGGTTTTTAACTTTTTACAAATAAAGTCATTGCCTCAAGTCAATGACTCAAGGCAAATATTTTAACTTGAAGTTAAATATTATTCTCTTCCAATTTGCGTTTTTAACTTGAAGTTAAAATATACTTGACTCAAGGCAAATATTACTTAACTTGAAGTTAAATACTTAATGCCTCAAGTCAATGGCTTTATATATCAAGTTAAGTGTTCTTTTCCTATACTTATCATTTTTAACTTTCATAAGAAGAAAATTGCCTCCAGTCATTTTATCAAGTTAACTTTTTCAAAGACATCTTTTAACTCTAATTTCAAGTCTTTTACGAAAGAGTTAACTTGACTCCAATTACAATACTTCTTGCCTCGAGTAAATGACTCAAGTTAACATTATTTTAACTTGAAGTTAAATCTATCAGATTTAAAAAACACCGTCTTCGGAAACTAAAAATCATTGCCCGTGATTTTATTAATCCTTATCATCACTTATTACTATTCCTAATTGTTTTTAATCAGCTTGCTAATGAGTTTCAAATGATTATATCATGGATTAACAACAAATTGCTGTAAAGCAATCTCTGTGTCAGAATGCATTTAATGTTGTTACCAAAACAGATCATATTCCCGGCAACCAATACTCTTTTCATTCTAAAGCATTTGTTGTTATTCCAAACTCACAATAAATGCTATTTCATAACGGGAAAAAATGGGATGAAGGAATGTCGAAACGACACAAATCCACCTGGATCATTAACGACGAAAGTGATTTTCAAGTCTAACGGCTATTTTGAAGAGTCACAATGGATAATCTTCAAGCTTCTCAAACAGTCATTAATGGAATCAACTATAAATACCAGAAGCATTGAATTCGCCAACTACCGAAACTTTGCGCATTCAATACGAACTTATTGCAATCTACTATTTCATTAGTTTTGAAAGTGGAGCTAAATCACCAACAGGGGGAGAATTGGGGATTATAAAAATTCTTTTCGAATTGCTCTGTTTTTGAACACTAAAAACAGAGATGAGCAGAGTATAGGGAAGAATAGCAGGACACAAGGAATTTATATTGGTTCGGTCCAACCTCTTGACCTATGTCCAGTCCCCAGACTCTCTGAGATTTTTCACTAACTCAAACGATTACACACTCTGTAACTCAAGAGTAATTCTCTCACTAGAACTTACTCCCCCTTACAAGTTGCAATCAATATCCCAATCTCCAAGTCCCCTGACTTGAGATTCTTACAATAAATGAACTCTCTCTAAGAGTGGATAAACATAATCACTAAGTACAATGTATCAAAAGATACTTTACACAAGAAAACTCAAAGAGTAGTTGGAAACTTTAATGATTTTCGTTTTCTACAAATTGGTTGTTGAGAAGAATTGAATGCAACTCTATTTATACAAAGAGAGAATTAAATGACCGTTGTAATCTTCAATGTGACCGTTGCCAACATTAAGAATGGATTAGTTGAAGCTTTGGTCTTATTCTCTCTTTACTCTTTGGTTAATCCAGCGGCACAGATGTTTATGCTTGACTTCTTGACTTTTAATCCGTTGGACGAGCAGCTACTGGATGTATGTAGAAAGGAAACATTGATCCCTTTGCAACGTGTGTAGAATGATTGTCCAAAAGGATGCAAGTTTTCTGGACTTTGCATTTAATGTGCTGACATCACTTTTTGCTTTTGTCTAAATCTTCATTTAATATTCTCTAAACCATCTGAAACTCATTAGAAAACTGATTAAACATAGCTAGGAATAGTAATGAGTGATGATAGGAAGTATTAAGATCAAACAGGAAGATTTCATAAATTCGAGCAATTTGATTTTCAAAACCAGCGACACAAACTCGAGATTGTTTATTCAAACTAGAGTTTGTAACTATGCTCAAAAGACAAACTCGAGTTTTCTTCTTCCAAAGAAGAATGTCGTGTCTTGAGTTTAAAAACATATTTTGAATCATAGAGCAAAACTCGAGTTGATTAATGACAAACTCGAGTTTTGGACTTTTATAGTGAAAACATGTTTAAGTCCAAAAGCTCAAAACTGGAGTTTCCAAAAGTAAACTGGAGTTTTCAAATCACTGAAATGAGCAAAGCTCTCTGCTTGGTACAAACTCGAGTTTACTAAACAAAACTTGAGTTTTCTATTAAATATGAAAACCTTTGAAAATTTATGCCAAGTGAAAACTGGAGTTTTTAAAACAAACTGGAGTTTTCTCAAAGTGAGTAAAACGTGAATGCTCTCTGTCTAGTGAAAACTCGAGTTTCCAAATCCAAACTCGAGTTTCCTCATAAGAGAAAACTTTGATAAACATTCTGTCAAATGCAAACTGGAGTTTTAAATCAAAAACTAGAGTTTTCTCAAACTCAGAAAGGAGCATAGCTCTCTGTATGTTACAAACTCGAGTTTACAAACACAAACTCGAGTTTCCAACAAAGCTTGAAAACTCAAAGAACTCTCTGTCTTGTCAAAACTCGAGTTTCCAAATGGAAACTGGAGTTTGGCTTAGTTCAACAATGCTGATAGCTCTCTGTAAGACCAAAACTCGAGTTTACTAATTGCAAACTAGAGTTTTGTTCCTTTCAGAAAATATTGAAGAGTCTCTGTAAGGTACAAACTCGAGTTTGTAAAACTAAACTCGAGTTTGTCTTAATGTGAAAAACTTGGAGTGCTCTTTGTATTTCACAAACTCGAGTTTGCCTATGCAAACTAGAGTTTTCTTAGTTCATTAAAAATTGAGCTACTCTTTGTCAAGTCAAAACTTGAGTTTTCTAACCAAAACTCAAGTTTGCCTTTGACAGTAAGTTTTTCAACTTACCAAAGACAAACTTCAACTTGTGTTTACAATTATTAGTTATCATCAAAACACATAGAGAACTAGCAAGTTTCATTTAATATCTTCGGATATTTCCTTGTACTTCAGTGTTTATCATTTATCTACTCAGTGAGGAGTTTAAACACTATTTGAATATTTGTGTTCTGGTGTAGAACATAGATGTCTAGCCCTAATGGACTAGTATGTTGATATTGATTAGGACTTGACCTAGGAGCAGTGCCTAGGGCCTACGTACCCTGAAGAGGGATCAAAGTCCACGTAGTTCGAGGATACTGGAGGCGTTTAGCCAAGGGGGTGGTGTGTGTGCTGCAGGTTGAATTTGAATAGTAAATAGCCAGAGAGTAAAAGATGTGTACCTTTTAGGTTAACCAACTATATATAGAGACTACCTTAGGGTTAGGGTTTGGACCTGTTGGGCCTCTTGTGCCTCCAAGCCCAAATGCACTAGTTGTCTCCTGCTGAGCCACACCTTGGATGAGCCCAATATTTAATTCCATAACAGTTGCCCCCAAGCTCGGTAGTTCAGGTCTCTGAGCTGCCGAGATTAATTGTTTGATTGACTGTGAAATATGGACTTGGCCGAGATATATCCAGTTCATTCGGGTTGTTTGAGAAGAAATAAGATCCCTTGCTCGCTTCGAGCAATTTTTCCCAGGATAATTACCCGGTCTATATTCCTGCATTTAATAATATGTAAGCATATCACAATATTTGAAGAATACTTACTGTGCGCAAATCGCTTAGTTTGCTCATTTCGAATGCTTGTTCGAGTTTGCATTAATCCCGGTTATTGATAACTGTATAGTAATTGCCCCGGCACAGTAGTCCAGTCTGCGGGTTCTTGGGGTGGATCTATTATTGAATGTGGATATCATATCTGAGTTGCTACAACTTGTTTGATTTTGATAAAGTTTCTATCAGAGTTTCAACGAACCCCAGATTTACTTGTATTCTAATTGAATTGCCCCTAGACATGTAGTCTGGGTTAATTTGCTTTGAAACTTCGTTTGTTTCTTTTTATGATTTTTAGGATCTCTTCTTCATCAATCATCCGAGTCTCTAGGTTTGTTTGCTGCAACACCAAATTCCCCTAATCCGAATTGTCCTAAAGAGGAACGGATCGAGTTTTCGGATTTGTTTACTGCAACTTGCCCCTAGATCTGTACTCCGGGTTGATTGATTGGAGTTGTATCGACTTGATCATTAATGAAAGTTTGTTCACTTCCCGATCAATTCGAATATTTATGTAGTGTTTCATTCGTGTCCACGATGAACTGGTATAGGGAACTCACATTTGTTTTTGGAGTACTATTGAGTGACCAGGCTAGGGTCATAGATGTGATATGCGTGAATGTTCATCCGGTGTTGAGACCGGGGATAGTGTTTAGATGAGGGTCTATACTTAGACTATCTCGTTAAGTTCCGGTTTCGTTGACCGGGACAATCCTTAGGATAAAGGGAAGCTGTCACCTGTCCGGGCTCGGTTCGTCAACGAGGCGTCCGAACATTTTGACCTGATCAGGGTTTGCATGACAGTTCAGCTTGATATCCCAGAGTCAGTTAGAAAGTGTCCGAGTTGCGATAGCTTACGAAGACAACTTCCTCCGATTGAAAAGCTGTATTTTAGTCTTCAGTTCGTATTTGAATTACGACCGGGTTCAATGACCCTGGATTTGCTCTTTCGTTCATGTCTTTTGTCATTAGTGTAATTTGAGGAGATTGAATCAATGCTCTCGACTGAGAGTTGCTTTATTTATTTGCAATTTACAATCCGGAGTTAACATTGACTTAATTGTACTTTATACGAAGCCCGGATTTTAACCGTATTAAGTGTAACCGGGTTCCGCCTTCTTTTCGCGACCTGCAACACGGAGCCCAGATTTTAACCGTATTAAGTGTAACCAAGGCCCGCCTTCTTTTCGTTTCCCACAAAACTTTAGAAAAAGCCCAGATTTTAACCGTATTAAGTGTAACCAAGGCCCGCCTTCTTTTCGCGTCCTGCAAAACTTTACACGGAGCCCAGATTTTAACCGTATTAAGTGTAACCAAGGCCCGCCTTCTTTTTGTTTCCCGCAAAACTTTAGAGGGAGCCCGGATTTTAACCTATTAAGTGTAACCAAGGCCCGCCTTCTTTTCACGTCCTGCAAAACTTTACACGGAGCCCGGATTTTAACTAGATTTAGTGTAACAAGGGTTCGTCTTTTTGTTTCCCGCAAGACTTGGCACAGAGCTCGGTTTTAACTGGATTCTGTGTAACCGGGTTTAATCCATTCTGGGTATCGTAACTCGAGATTCATTAGTCCAATATGGGTGTCGTAACCCTGAATTCGTTTATCCAGTATGGGTGTCGTAACCCTGGATTCGTTTATCCATTATGGGTATCGTAACCCTGGTTTCGTTTGTCCACTCTGTTGCCCCCCAGACCGGTAGTTCAGGTCTCTGAGCTGCCGAGATGTGTTGATTTACCAACCCGAACCAGGTGTTCGTGATTGTTGGGATTCCTTGTGTGCTGACCCGAGATTACGGGTTCATATACTCTAACACTGAGATTACGGGTTTTAACTTAACATCAAGATTTCGGGTTTACATACTTTAACACCAAGATTTTGGGTTGAGATACTCGAACACCGAGATTCCGGTTTGATATACTTTACTCCCGATATTCCGGGTTTATTATTTCTGAAAACGGGTTTGTTTACCCAGAATTCAATCATTTAAATAGACTTGTTGGCCGTAGCCGTCTTTACACGGAGCTCGGATTTTAGCCAGATTTGGTTTAACCGGGGTCCGCCTTCAAAACTTTACACGGAGCTGGGATTTTAACCAGATTCGGTTTAACCGGGGTCCGCCTTCAAAACTTTATATGGAGCCGGGAATTTAACCAGATTCGGTTTAACGGGGGTCCGTCTTCAAAACTTTACACGGAGCCGGGAATTTAACGAGATTCAGTTTAACCGGGGACCGTCTTCAAAACTTTACACGGAGCCAGGATTTTAACCAGATTCGGTGTAACCGGGGTCCGCCTTTTAATAAGAGTTGTATATGTTGGAGTGTTACGATAACACCCGTATTTGGAAGATGTTGTTGATTCTCCAAAGCAAAGTTTGAATTTTTGGGAGATGAACTTGTGCTCAATTTGGGACAATTTCTCCATGTTAACTTCTTAAGACATTCGCAACTCAAATGATAATTTCCCGAGAAAATCCCAAGAAGAGTTGGTAGACTTTCAAGTTCTATTTCTTCGAGATGAGGAGACACCATCTTGGCGCTGTTCAAATAATTTATCTTCATTTTTCTGTGTCAAGCTCTTCTTTTAGATCATGAATCGACGTTGAAGCTTTCCTGCGAGAAAGCAATCTAAGCGTTCCTGAAGGTAGATAGCCGACGTTCTAACAAAGCAAGAATAATCCTGAGAACTCGAAGATTCATCTCAATAATCTCATCATATTTGCATTCCAAATCAGTTAATTCTGATAGAAGGTAATCTTTTTCTGGTGATTCCAACAAAAAGGAAGCACTCAAGAAATAAACACACAATAGTGCATAAATGAAAGTTTGTTGAAGACAGATTTCTTCCTCATAATGAATGTTGCTCTAGTACAAATTTGAGCCTCAATAACAGGTCACCACACAAGCAATTATTAAGATATTAAAGAACAATCCACCAAATACAACAAGAGACTCATATCTCCAATGACATCATCAAAATAATAGAGAATAAAAAGTTAAAAGATCAAATTAACCACCTCTGCAAAATTCCAACCGAGATGAAAATTTCATGGATGAGAAAATTTTATGGAATATGAGTTTTTCCAAGGCTGAAAATTTCAACAGCTACTGCAACAAGCCAAAGAGCCATTTTGCTCTTCTTTTTCTCCCACCAAGCTAGAAAACACTTAGCCAATCTCCATAATGCAAATCATCGTCTTTCTATCAATTACTAGCCCAAAAATGCTAACAAAATTTTTTCATGAATGTTAAGAAATTGCCAACAAAAATTCAAATAATCAGAATATCCTTGCACAGCTGAGAATCATGGTGATTGTAAATATCTAAGGGATGGAGAAGTGGGTGCTGCAAACCAATGATGGTTTCTGGGTTTTTATAAGCAATCAAGTAAACCAATTTTGAATTGTCATCCAAAATTCAGAAGTCATCACCAATGATCAGTAGAATTCAGGAAGTATCACTAGTTTGAAGAGAAAGAAAATTCAGAAACTATGACCAACTAACACCAGCAGATGGCTATAGTAGACACAGTGCCAAACGTAAATACAATCCACCACATGAAATAGAGTTGATAGCAATTTAGGATCAGAATTGATTGTTATCGCAAACATGACAACAACTTGTAAAAACATGAATTTCGCTTCTTTTCTTTCCTCCAACTTCCTTAGGCACTTAATTGCAGCCGTTGTGCCACCGATACTTCATAATTCATTTATCCAACTTCGAACATAGTCCCCAAAACTGGCAACCCATTGTCTATCGGCTTTAAATGGCATAGACAATTTATCACAATATCAAGAGTATACACATTAGATTTTATACCCAAAGAAGATATTTCTCTAATAAATAAAATTATGGTCACCCCCAACAGTAACGTGGAGTCTAATCCAGATGGCAGAGGCTTCATTCTAACCATCACCCGAAAAAATATTATGGCATCATCAATATTTTTCAATCTTCCAGACCAGTCTCTTGAAGAAGAATGAGAGAAAACCAAGAAACAAAAACTATTCTTCGTAGCACGGGGTTAGACAAGCAGTATCACACCATCATAATCAACATAGCAAATAGTTTCCTGTGATGTTTAATCTAATTGTGGAAAGTTGATGAACCAAATGAAAGAAGAGGAGGAGGACTTTACCAAGAGGATTAGGACATCGAAGCTTCCAACTTCATTGAATCTTGAAAACGCAGTAACACGCCACGTCTGGTGAATCTCGTCCACATTCTTGGGTATGACGATCAAAGAGGAAGCTACTCGATTGTGGAAACTTCCCGACGAACAGAGATGCAGAACCACGAACTCAGAATTAATGATAGAAACACAACTTTGGAACTCACACACCCAATCAATTCGGTCAGATATGAAGAACCCGCCAGGAAGAATCCACCTTTTGAGAGGCAAGACTCAAACTCTTGAGTTTTTCTTGATTTTCTTTCAATTTCTAGTGAGCCCATAATTGAAATCATTGACTATCTTTGGTTGCGGGAATCGAATTTTATTGATTCCCCACGGTCGGCGCCACTGTTCTGGTGTAGAACACAGATGTCTGGCCCTAATGGACTAGTATGTTGATATTGATTAGGAATTGACCTAAGAGCAGTGCCTAGGGCCTACTGAAGAGGGATCAAAGTCCACATAGTTCTAGGATACTGGAGGCGTTTAGCCAAGGAAGTGGTGTGTGTGCTCTGTGTCGGCTGAATAGTAAATAGCCAGAGAGTAGAAGATGTATACCTTTTAGGTTAACCAACTATATATAGAGACTACCTTAGGGTTAGGGTTTGGACCTGTTGGGCCTCTTGTGCCTCCACGCCCAAATGCACTAGTTGTCTCCTGCTGGGCCACACCTTGGATGAGCCCAATATTTAATTCCATATCAATTTGTTTAGTTGTTAAATCTTAATGTTTTGGAACCTTAAGTGTGGGTGTACGATTACAACTTGTAAGGGGGAGTGAGTTCTTGAGTGAAAGGATCATCCTGAGCTACAGAGTGTGATTGTATTATGTGTTTAAGAGTTAGTGAAATCCCAAGGTGCTTGGGGACTGGATGTAGGTCAAGGGTTAGACCGAACCAGTATAATCTCTTGTGTCGATTATTCTTCTCTCTGTCTCTGTTTTATGTTCTTGAGCTTCAGCAAAAAGAATTTTATAATCACCTATTCACCCCCCTCTAGGTGATATTCCACCTTCACTTACGACTCAAAGTAGGCACAGCGTACACCGCCATTAGCAAGAACGTCCTCACTCCCATCAGTGAACAGCTGATGTGAATATATTGTCTATCGGTCTGAAGCACCGTCACTCCTACTCGATTGCACTTCTAGGGCATAATCAAACCCCCAAATCTCCCAGCGCTCGGAACAAAAGCATAGTCATCGTAACCCAGGAAACACAGGCAACGAAACTTAGACTCTTGCTCTCTCTTCATCTCGACATGGATCAAGATAGATGGACTCTAACCCTTGCACCTCGTCTTGATCTGTTGAAGGAGATTTTTGCCACATGCTCCATGAGGATTCTAATAAAATATAGAGTCCATTAAACCAAAAAACAACAACGGATTGGGCTAATAAATTGAGGCCCAGATATGCTACTGCAAATATTGGGTTTTAGGGACCACACTCACTATTGAACCCAAGCTTGGAACTTCATCCTCTATTACGTCCTCCATTTCTAAGTCTCGGCCCAATGCTCTCGGCCCATTCCAAAATTTCCCAGTCAAACCACTTAACCTTTCACTATCACCAGGTTCAGGTGGGGCCAGATGAAATTGATCAGCATCTCGGATAACCATTAAGTTTGCAACATCTCAGATAACCACATCCCGTGAAGGTCCTGTAGCATCATCCTTATTCCTTATCACCATCAGTTCTGCACCCTTATTCTCCTCACCTTTCGATATCACATAGGTTGACCTCGGTATTTCGATGCTTTTCTCTACCTTTTGAATCCCCTCACGCGAACGTTTCTCTTTCCTCAGATCCTGTCGGCCATGCTCTTGTTCACCACTTTAACCTGTTGCACTCTACTTTTTGTTTAACTTCTTTTTTGCACCACCTTTCTTCTCCTTCAAACTGCTCCCTGTGATTATACTTTGCACATCCTTTTTTTGCCTTTGCTCCAAATTGTACAACTGGCAGCACCAGATCAACAGCACCCCCAACAACAACACCACCATCCTCTACTAGTATATCAAATCTTGAGCCACCGTCTTGTTGCCGGACACTGTCGTTCTGCTTCTCTTTCCCCCCTTTTCTTTGTCATCATGGTTTTTGAACCACTTTCCAAACATCTTGGTTTCCCATAGAAGAATCCTCCTTTACAATAGTGGAAATGTCCAAGTTTTTCCCTTCGTTTCCCTTATCTGCCCCACTTTCAGCCCCTGGTCCCTTGTTTTCCCCAATTTACTTCCAGACTTACAGTCCTCATGCTTATGACCATACATCCCACAGTTTGTACATAGCCAATGGAGCCCTTCATATTCTAAATAGTAGTCCTCTCCATCCAGTGAAAAACCAAACATTAGTTGCTTCCCAAGATCTACTAGGACACAAATCCTTGCATAATGACCCCTTAACTTCCCAGATGTATTGATATCGATCTTCACAGTCTCACCTATTCTATCTCAAATCCAAGATAATGCATCCTTATCATAGTATTCCAGAAAAACACTTGCCATCTTCACCCAAACAACTTCTATATCAATAGTGGCACGTCCCGGATTAAACTGAGGCTCCCATGGTCTCACAGTCAAATAATGATCAAATATCATCTAAGGGCCACTAGTTAGAGCATTCACAAAATCTTCTCTATTTGATAGCTTGACCACAAAGTAACCATGGCCAATATTGATTAAGCTCACAACACCTCTTTTTGCTCAGAGTGTTTGAAGGATCGACAAGAGCATTTTGTACCCTATATTCCTGTTGGAAATTATGCCCTAGGGGCAAGTCATTGTACTTTAAACATTAATGTTATTTAAAGTATTCTTCTTTAGTTATCATTTTCATTTGCATGTTTATAGTGATAACTGATCCTTGGATATATCTTATAGATTATCCTAAATGTCCCTGGTCGGTAATCTTCGCGGGAGCGAAGATGAAATAAGACCAGTGTGACTTTGATGAGTATGGGGATAAAAGTCAGAGTCATAGGCACTTGTAAGAGTGCAAGGTGCAGGACCGACCCACTATGAGAAAGCTACATGGATTAAATCATAAGCTTTTCTCATGTATAACCGCGTCACAATGCCCGTTGACCTCAGATCATCATGGTTTCCTACATGATGAGTCACTAATCTTTGACCTAGTCAAAAGTCACCTTTGACCGGGTGATGATAAAGGCTTGGATCGAGATCAGTGGTTTTCATGCAGAGGAATGTGAATGGTCAAGATGGAATTTGTCCCTCACATTAGTAGAGAGATAATACTGGGCCCCTCGATGAGTGAGTTTGAGAAATGTATGGACATACTACGATGGAAAGGAGTTTTCATTTCAATTAGACTACTCAAGAATCGAGAAAGTAATGATCAAGAACAGGAAGTTGACTTTCTCCATGCCTCATCCTTGACCAGATTATCGCGTGACAAAAGGGACGTGACATGGTTGTACGATAGGTTGTATCGTATCATCGATCCCCATATGAATTGGGTAGTCGCAATGTCTTGCTAGAGGTCGCTTGCGACTTGTGGGCTGGTACAGTATTGGCCCGCTGCCAATCTCATGTGGGCCTGCAGGGTTGCACACAAAAATAGACCAACACGAGCAAAAGTGTCCAGATTCATTGAATCTTAGATATGTCTAAGATTTAATGAATACTGTATTTAATCTAGGATGGATATATATATATATAAAATTCGAAATTAATATAATAATGTTAATTAATAAATTATAATATTATTATATAATATTTGTTTGTATTTAATTTATTTGATAAATTAAATATCTAAAACAAATAGAGATATTGTATCTCAGATTTAATTTTCGAATAAAGATATCATTTCTCGGATTTAATTTATAGAGATAAATTAAATCTTAAGGCTTTTAATTTGGATTAAATAAATAGATTAGATTAGATCTATCAGATAGATTTAATTAATATATTTTTAATCCAGATTCAAAAATTCGAATTTCAAATTAATGAGGTTTAATTTTGAATATAATACGCTTGCTAGGTTTAGAAAAACCTACGGGACATTTTGTCAAGCGTATTAGAAAAGCCGCGAGAAACCCTAGATAGAAACTAGAGAGACGCACAGTTCAGAGGCGGTAGCACGCTTCCGTTCGTGTTTCTGAAGGCTGTTCGTGTGGATACCGGTAGAGGAAGGCGATTCGAAGAGTCAACTTCTGTTGATTGAGAAGGTAGCCCACCAATCCAATTGTTTGGCATAGGTACGATTCGGTTTCCCTTAACCTTGATTTAAACGCTGTTGAGCGATCCTCCGATGGGATTCGTAAAAGTTTTAACTCCGCTGCATGTACGGATCCCAACAATTCCTTCCCAACAACTTCACAGTAACTACTTTATTCCATGCTCTATATAGCCTTTTCTTCATATTCTCAGAAAAGGAAAAAGTAGGCAAGTTCCTATTGGGATCTTCAAAGATTTGACAGATAGGTTCACCATCATCTATATTAGTATCAGCCTGGTTTTTATCTGTCAACATATCCTCAGCCATCTCGTCCCACTGCACAACATTTACATTATCTTCTCCCCTGCCATTAATGCCTTTGAGTTTCTCAACGAAGGACTGCCCCTACTGCCATTTACTTTTCTTCACATTATGATCTCTAGCTTTGGCCAATCATCATCATCATCCATAGCACTCCCTCCATTTTTAGATTTCTTCGAGCTTCTACAAAACAAATCATTGTCCTCCTCCCTAGATAGGTGGGTCAAAAATAGAAGCTTTCTTTGCAAGAACAAGCGCCATGACATGTGGAGTGTCCGCCGCCACAGTCACTACCTCCTCCTCCTCCACCACTGCCACCTCCACAGTTGCTGCCACTACCTCCACTACCTTCTTCTCCTCCATCGCCGCCACCTCCTTTGTTGTCACCGCCACTACCTTCTCATTTCCCACTGCCACTATCACTACCACCACCGTTGTCGTTGCTACTACCCCCTTATCCTCCTCCTTCGCCGTCGCCGCCTCCACTATTGCCATCGCCACTGCCTCCTCCTCCATTGTCATTGCTGCCCCTTGCCGCCACTACATTCTCCTCCTCTGTTGTTGTTGTTGTCACCGTTTGCCATTAACACTACCACACCATCATTACAGTCACCTCTACAACCACAACTATCACCATCAAATGATCCTCAGCGAGATAGCATGACGGTTTTGATGAGGCAACGCCATGGCTCATGACTTTTTTTTTTGCAAGGATTATATTGTGGGTAAAATAGGCTTTGCGTGATATATTAATTTTAAATAACTATTAAAAAATAACTTATTACACCTTGCTTAAAAATCAAACTAAACGTTAGCCTTGTAATTAATATTGCATTGCATTACAATTGCATCGCATTGTACTGCGATACAAGGTTTAATGGAATCGAACCAAATAGAGCCTTTGTGCCCCACAGTACTTCAAAAGATGATTGCCTCCATTTGAAGGATACTTGTATATAGGGGAAAAAAAGAGCTCCTCTGGGCATGCCTAGTTAATCATTTTCAGATAATGTTTTCTCAAAAAAATAAAAAACAAACCATTGGACGTCAGAATTAAAAATCAGCCTTAATTGTAGGGGGGAAATGTCAATGGCCGTGCACATGAATGTTGCTAAAAAATGTGTAAAGGTGAACATGAAGAGAAGCATTTCGAAAGATTTTGCAATTGAAATCTAATTTAGGAGACGCCTTGTCAATGAATGAAGTGTAAGAAATAAGTATGTGCATGAAAATGAACAAACAAAATTAAGGAATAAAATGTTTTCTAGCTAACACTACGAAAAAAACATGAAATTATCGAGAAAATCACCGACAACATTTCAGTTTTCCGAAGGAATTACCAACAAAAAATATTCCGTTGGTAATTTCATTTCTGTCTCTAAAAAATACATGAAAAATTGGTTTACCAACATAATTTCAATTCTGTACCGATGGAAATTTTTTGTCGGTAGGACGGATTTCCCTGTCAGAAATCTGTAGGGAGGAATTGAACCTTGGACCTCTCATGTGCATTCTAATAACTTTGCTAGTTATGATGCTTAGACCTTATATTATTTATTCACATAATACATGATACACACACAATTAAAAGAAGGGAAAATCTCACGAAAAGAACTTTAAAACTAGGAAAGGATGAAATATAATGACGTTTCGAATATTCATAATACCAGATATTTTAGTATCTGATTTATCTTTTTGAAATTTAAAAGAAATGACACAAATTTGCTAATACATATTTTATTAAGAAGTCACACTATCATGTCATTTACAAGTTTTGTTAAGAAATTCATAACATTTGATTATGTTTTAAATGAAATTTAAAGGAAATAACTTAAATTTTAAGTTTGTTAATTGGGACTTGGTTGCAATTTTTCCTATATTATAAACCACACTTCCACCTCCTCTTTCACTAATAATTCCACTTTCACTTTCATAAAAAACACTTCCATGTACCAAATGGGGCAAAAAGGTTTTTGTCTCTCACAACAAGTGTACTTCTCGATATTTAAACTTTTGTGATCTTTCTTTTGGGGATGAAATCGCATACCATCTCAACCAATAGCTTGTCGGTATATGGCTAAACTATTTTAAAATATGATAAGATCTTTTTATACTCCCTCCAGTTTTAAATATAAAACTAAGTTGATTTTTTTGGGAGATTTTTTTATAATATTTATATCTATCATTTTTTCTTCAAACCAATTTGTGTAATTTATAAACTAATATATTATTTAATCATATATATGATTAAGTAATTTAATTAGTTTTTTCAATCTTTCCATAAAAAGTCAACTATATTTTATTTTTAAGACCGGAGGTAGTATTACTTTGAAACAAAGAGAGCTTCTAGCAACCTCTTACAATATAATTGGAAAAAATGTTAAGAACGCTAATTAAAATCAAACACACTAATTACTCTATATAAAATCTATGCAGTTATATTTTTTTCCCAAATATATTGGTACTTATCTAAAGATTGTGCCCATGGGGTAGCTCTTCCAAGTTCCAACAATTACATACTTTCACACCTATGCACCTCAACCTTATTTTTTGTTGCAGGATTGAGCAGGTATTCCATATTACACTGATCTCTTTCTCCATCTACTCCTTTGTTTTTCATCGTCAATGAATAAGAGATAAAGCAGAGTAGGGTTCATCTAGTTTATAGATAGAGAAAAGGGGGAGTCAGTGAGAGAGATTAGAGAAGCAGAACTCCAAACCGCAACCGTACCAACAGAAGCTGACGCTTCACTACTTGCACGCAACAACTAGACACTGAGATCTGAGGTTGGCCATGTAACATCCCGTTTTCACAAGCAGTATAAATTTTTTTTTTCATCAAACATCATTTGTAAACATCAGAGTAGTGCACCGGAGCGATTGAGTAACTGATATATATATTAAAATACCCACGGTAGCATGTCTTGCTGTTTAAACAGCCCAGGTAACGGTTAACCTCATGTTTATATACACTATATATGTACGACAGACATTCATAGACTTTGGCAACATTTACTACGGTCAGACATAGGGTACACTTACTACGGTCAAACATAGGGTATACATATCAGATATGTATGGCAATAACAATACAGTCGGATGACAGACAGTAGTACAGTCGGAGTACAGATAATAGTGCAGTCAGAGTACAGACAATAGTACAGTCAGAGTACAGGTAATAGTACAGTCAGAGTACAGGCATGACAGACAATAGGCATGACATACAATAGTACAGTCTGATGACAGATAATATACACATATGCACACAATAAATATCAGAGTTAGTGTTACAGTACGCGAACGTACCTTCGTTGACGGAATTTCGGTACGACGGTTGGTCAGAACGTAATCAGGGATATCCTATCAATATAACAACGTATTTGTTAAGGATCAATCATTACGACGGACATTTTTAGTCATAATGACCATTTTACCCCTGACCCCCTAATCGACGGAATTTCTTGAAGACTTCGTTACTTTGACTTTAATCTTCCAAAATTTTGCCATAACTCCGACCCCATCATGAATTTCAAATTAATGACTAAAATACCCCTAACATATGATATCTAATCATACTTGGAAGATTAAAGATCAAAACAACATTTCTACTATAACTACTGAATCGAAAACTAAAACTTAAGACTCGGTATCTCTCTCTATTTCGAAATGTTGAGAGGATTTGGTGTGAGAATTTCAAATGAGTTCAAGGCCTATTTATAGAGTTTTTCCATGAATTTCAACCCTTGGATCAACTTTATGAGATCAAATCCTAGCCCTTCATTTGGAAACTTTGCAAACAAGTTTTCCCTCTCTCCTTCCTCTCTTGGCCGACCTGCTCCCCCCCATAAGTCAACCAATCCTCCAATCATATGGTGCCACCTAGCTTATTCTAGAAGGCTTTTACCGATAAAGTCTCCGATCGGTGTTCGAATCGCGTAATCTTGTAAAATCTTAGAAATCCAGAATCATAACTTTGAAGTTCTTTTCTTACTCATTAAAAATGTCTGGGTTAACTAAATTTTTGATCCCTTTTAGGTCTTCTGCGGTCCTGCTGAAGATTTACGGAAAAACGCGTCGGTTACGGACGTAACTTCCGGAATCACCAACTTCTGGACAAAAATTCACTGATTCCGAATATGTCCAGATATTTTCCAACTAGTTCAAGGATTTTGAGTTAGAATTTATTTTCTATAGACTCACTTTTCCAATATCTGACCTTTTTCTCTTTGCCGGATCCCCTAATTACTCCGCCGGTCACATAAATGACTTCGGAGACAGTCTACTCCGAGGTAAAATTATACTTGTCCATAATATTCTCTGACTTTAGAGAACTAGTTCTTGGTTTTCTAGATAGCATTTAATCTCTATCCGTGGTCATTTATCCTATTTGCTTTTTTATAGAATATTCCATAGAATATTCCTTTTTATTAATATTAAATTTGCAACTTGCATCCAAATATCAAGATATTATTATTTTTCAATCTTATCCTATTTTCCTTGTGAATTTCGGCTGGCCCTTTTCTAATATTATATTTATTTATTTTAATTAGTTGAGTAAATAAATAATTATATATTTCAATTTTCTTCAAAATTTCACATAGTTTTCCTATTGGTCCTTTTATGTATTTAGGCTTAAAATTACTTAATCTCATTTATTTTTCCCAATATTTTCCCAATAATTAGAAAATATATTTTATGCTAATTTTATCAATTAACATTTAATTAATGAGTTTCTCATAATTTTCTTTGAATATTCTCTTATAAATGCTTAAGTAATTAGCCAATAATTACTTAATTATTTTCCCACTAATTTTTGACAATTTTCTTATTTAGAAATAATTATTTCCTCACAACAATTGGACTTACATTGTTATTTTATGCTTTACATAAAGTATTAAAAATCACGGGGTCAATAATGATCCCGGAATACTTTTTAATTTTTCCCTCACTATTTTCCAAGGAAATAAATCCCAAAAATTGTCTAAATTAGAGACAACATACTTTCTAATTTTTAATGATTATTTTATTGCCTCTAAGGATTTTTCATAATTCCCTTAGGTCATGCTCTACAAGGGCATTTTGGTCATTTATGACACATTACTAATTTTTTTCCTAATTTCCAAGAAATTTTCATTTAGAAAATAAGACAATTATATTATTTTCCCTAATTCAAATTTTAGGGTATTACAGGCCATGGCAAATGGAAATCAAGAGAACATAGGCGATAAATGCACAAACAGAGGTGATAAATGCGAAGGACAAGAAAGTAAAATTTTAAATTGCATTTTATGCTTTCCACCGTGAAGCCATATCTTGCTGTAAAAAGAAGGTATTTGTGGCTTTTTCTTTAAAGTTGCTTTTGAGATAGAAGCCCATTAATACAAATGCTAGCCCAAACACTCATTTCAGGCCTAAAGCACCTTTTTTTTGAGTTTGAAAAATGGCTTTTTCTCTTCCAACTGTGATCAAGAGCCTGTTTAGGATCACCTTTTCCAGCCTCAAAAGGCCATCTGGAGTTAAAAAAAAAATCCACTTTTGCGTTATTTATCTATCTAACAAAGTGTTCATCCCATCTAGCTTTTAGGTCTGAAGCCGCTATATCAGCGATGCAACTTTTTGTTGCTTCTGAGCAAAAGCCACGGCAATAAAGTAGGGAGAAGAGGCACATTGATGAAAGAGAGAAAGGGTACCAGCATGTCACTTGCTTTTATATATAAAAAAAGATAAAACTATTGCAATAGACCCCATATTTTGATATTAGTAAAAATGCCCTAAAAAATTTAATAATAAAATTTAACTATGAGAGTGCATCTCAAACTCAATTAATTTTAATCATTAATTTTAATTAATCTCTAAGAAAATAATAAGATTCAATATTCATATGTACCAAAATCATATTAAATATGCCTAATTAGGTGATATTTTTTTGGTATTTACAATTTTTGCTTTTCTGTTGACAATATTAAATTATTAACAAAATTCAGATTTGGTGACTTGTTAAGAAATAATAGGAAAAACACAAATTACATTAATTATGATATGTGGTTATAATTTAATAAGATTCACGTCTTTTTCAAATAATTATTCAAACAAGTTTCAGTTGAAAAAAAGTCACTTTTACACCCGTCAATCTAAATATAAATCATATTAACAATATGACTTTTATCTTACCTTAAGTTTGCAAAAGTCAAATTGAAAAAAGTCACTTTTAACGCTGCTAATCAAAACGGGCCCTTAGAATTGAGTTATAAAAAACTAAAAAAAATCAGGGACTAAGTCACAGGTGAGTTAAGAGTTTAAGGACTGAGTTATAAGTGTGTGAATAGTTAAATAACAAAAAAAACAAATTCCCTAATATAAACTACAATCACAATATTAATCATAAAACTCAATCAAAACTAGATGATAATAATCCTTTAACATTGAGCGTACTAATATTCCAATTTATATTTAATTTTTTTTTCAAAACATTGCTTTAAATGGTTCTGAATTTTACCATCATGCGAAATGGTTTTTTATAAAGCTCATTTTCTCCTTTAGAAATTTATGTATCTTCCATAACAAAAATAACTCACTACTCACTACTAGTCCTAGGGTGATTTCTCTCCATTTGTTTTATATTCTTCTCCTCCGAACATACATCTCATATTTACTATTAAATAAATTTTTGACAGTTTAAATTTAATATTTTAGATATAGTACTCTCTTCGTCCTATATATAACATTATTTCAACCAAATCGTGAAATTTTAAAAAATAGTTAAAATTAGTTAAATGTAATAAATATGTAGAAAATATAATTCATTTTTCAAACATGGCTCTATTATAAATGAGTAAGAGAGAGAGTAATAATTGAGAAAATGATGAAAGAAAATGCATGATTAATAAATGATATGAGAGAATGAGAAGAATAAGGGAGAATAAAATATTAATACTTAGAGGGAAAAATGGGTAGAAGTGTATTATTAAGACAAATTCAAATGAGATCTTATAAAAAGTGACAAGACCATTCAAACAAAGATGTTATATATAAGAATGAAGGGAGTATTGTTTAAAAAATGGAGAAAAGTGTTAGACCTGCCTATCACCCAAGAGGGGAGGTGAATTGGGTGTCTGATAAAACTTGAGATAACTTTGAAAATATTTTCGCAACTTACTGAAAGCAAAGCAGTTCGTAAGACAGTAATGATTTATAAAATAGTAAACAGACATTGAAACATATATGCTTGGAATATATGAGACAAGGGTTGAGAAAATGCAAACGGAGATTTAAACTGGTTCGGCCAATCCTTGACCTACGTCTAGTCCCCAAGCTTCACTTGAGATTTTCAATTCACTATCTTCTTTTAACTTGATTACACGCTATGTACTCGAAGTAATCCTCTCACTAGGATTACTCCCCCTTACAAGCTATAATCAATACAACCACTTGATTACACACCCTGTACTCGAAGTAATCCTCTCACTAGGATTCACTCCCCTTACAAGCTGTAATCAATATAATGGGTTTCCCACTCAAGATCACCCAATCTTGAGTATCACTCAGATAAAATGATAAGGTGATTACAATGAATCTTCTCTCTCGGAAGTAAATGAATAAACACTGAAGTACAATACAAATCATTTCACTCTCTATGATGAACTATATAAGCATTGAGAATAGAGAGCGTATGAGATAAATGTTGGATTTAGAATATCAGCTGTAATACCCTAATTTTCATAATCTTTATAAACATTGTATTTTGATGAATAATTAGCAAAATACAAAGGAGATTATGTGTCTCGAAGAAATAAAATCTATTGATTATATTTTTGTCTAAATTTCATTTTGAAATTAATTAACCAATGGTTAATTATGAGACAATATTTAAGGGTAATTTGGTCATTACACATGTGGAACCCACAAGCCTTGACTTGTGCCTATAAATAGAGAAGCAAACCTCATCATTCTTCGCACAAAATTGAGTTCTAACATCTGCATATAGTGAAGATAGAGTGAGTGTGGAGAAACTTGAAGGAGTAGAAGCAAGTTCAAGGTGAGTTCTTGAGTTTTGGTCTTTAGATTTATAGTAAAATTGTGCTTTGATCTTGAATCTTCAAAAGTATTTTTTTTTCATGTTCTTGAGTTTGAAAATGAGTTTAGAACGAAAATTTTATCGAAATTATGGTGGAACATAATTCTTGGAAGTTGAACATCAAAGTAGCAAATTGTTGGTAAAATTTCGGTTTGCTGTTTCTGGAGTCAGTCACGTTGAAGATATTATTTTATGTATCAAATGATCTTAAAAAATCATAAAATTTTACAGGAATACATTAGACATATAGGGCTTTCCAAATATATAAATTATGAAACGTTTTGATCTCTGGTTAAGGAGATATGAATTTTTTGAAGATAAGCCTTGTTTTCTGGGATTAAATCTGAACAGTGTTTTAAAACGTTAAACCTGGGAATGATTCTTGATGTTATAGCTTCTGGAAATATTTTTACTTGAAAATAGACATGTCAAGGGTCATGAGGAATTTTGAAGCACTAAAAAATGATTTTTGTAGAATTAGTTATGATTTTTCAAAGTTACTGAAAAATCTGCCCAGAAAATCCAGTATTTCGTTTTTAAGGAAAATAAGGGTAAAAGTGGGATAATAAATCCACGAAGGGTAGAAATGTCAAAATAGGTGAAAATATCATTTTTGATATTATTCTAGGAAATATGGTATTAATTACAATATCATATAAGTTATGGAAAAGGAAATAATCCGACGATAATGTATAGGATATCTTGGAAGTCTGGGGTCGGATTCAAATGACGGGTGTGTTGGTAACTACGCGGTGCAAGGTACGTTCGCGTACTGGTAACTTTAATCGCCTATATCTTGTATGATTATATATGATTGAATGATTCATGAAGTGATGGACAAGACTAGGTCTTGGGTCATGCACCGTGGCTAAGTTTATGGGGCTTAGGTCACATGTTTATATACATTCAGCTTTGTGTGGGTTATAGTCTTGATAATGCCGCAAGTATGTTTTCCTAGCGCTGAGGACGCGTGGATTCGTGGCACAGGGTGAGTGTGCAAATGCTATTAACATTACATCTGTTGTGTGCTATATGTATTGTTGTAACCTTACATTTGTTGTGTGCTATGTATGGTTGATGCTGATAAGTAATGAATATCTGTCATATATTGTTATATATGCTATAGAGGTTAACTGTTACCTGTGATTCAATTTCGATTGGATCTCAGTCTTGACTAAAAGTTCAGGAAAGGAACCTGGATGTAACAACCCAATTTCCAAAAGCAGTATAATTTTTTTTTTCATCAGAGTAGAGCATCGAAGCATTGAGTAACTGATATGTACATATAAAATGCCGTAAGTCTGGCTGGATACAACAGCGGTACAAAAACCCATGTGGTTTAAAGGTAATATACAACAGAAAGAAATCTTCAACCGGATCTTCTACGTGACCCTTTCGCTCCTCTTCTCGGCTCTCTGGTCCTCCGAACCCTGAAGCTATAGCTGAGATCCAATTTAGCGCATTGGATCTCAGGTAACGGTTAACCTCATGCTTATAAACAGTATATGTCCAACCGGTATTGCAAACTTTACAACATCGATCAAGCCGGTACATGATCATTAAATAACAACATAAAAGCGTAATAGTGATCTAAGTACGATACCTTAATCACAAGTGTCTAAGTACGGTTCCATAGACATGGTGCATCTAAGTTCGGTTCCATAGACACGATGCATCTAAGTACGGTTCCATAGATACGGTGCGTCTAAGTACGGTTCCATAGACACAGTTCATATAGCACCGAATAGCATGACCGGTAAGTGTCTATCATGGGGCCTCACCGACTTTACGGCGACTATTTGGCTTACCCACATAGACTAGCATTGCCTTCGGCATCAAACTATTTACACAACATATCAACACATATATACATTCAATAATCATCAGCGTTAATGTTACAGGGCATTACGACGGCATTTTAGGTAAAAATTACCATTTTGCCCCTATACCCCTAATCCATGGAATTTCGCCAAAGACTGTTACTTTGGCTCTGATTTTCCAAAATTTTGCCAGAACTTCGACCCAATCATGATTTTCGAAATAATGACTAAAATAGCCCTATCATATGATATCTAATCATACTTGAAAAATTTAAAGGCTACTCTAGCATTACTACTCTAACTATTGAAAGAACTACGAAAGCTTAAAGCTCGGTACCGAAAAACTTACCCAGAGCTTCGCTGTAATTTTTCCCAGAGCTTCTCTCTCTAAAATCCTCTCTCTAGAATCGGTTTTGCTCTTCAAAATGGTGTGAGAAATGAAGAGGAAACTTGGCTATTTATAGAAGAAAATGTGACACTATTCACTACTTTTTCATATCGGATATCGGTCGCCGGATCGCACTTTGCCACATGTCACGATCCTCACCGGGCCACTTGGCAGCTGAAATAATCATTTAAAGCCATGATGTCATGGTGGTGATGTCATCTACTTGTTTGAGAAGTTTCCTACCGATAAGTTCCCGATCGGTGTCCGAATCGCGTACTTTCGGAGAAATCTCAAAATTCTGGTTAACTAACTTTGAAGATCTCCTCTTACTTACTAGAAATGTCTATTCTAATCTAAATCTTGATTCCATACAGGGCATTCCGTGTTCAGCCGAAGTTTCTCGAAAAACGTGTCCGTATGGGTCCGGTTACGAAACGCGTTTTCGGAATCACCAATCTCTAGAGAAAAATTCACTGATTCCAAATATGTCCATGAAAATTCCCAATTCTTTTCCAAATGTCACAACATAACCTTTTCGTCCTCTTGGCTATCTGGCCTTTTCTCAGAATTTCCCTATTTCGTCTTATTAGGAAAAAGCACAAACGGCTCCAGAATTAACTTCCGTAAGTGTCTAACGGAAGATAAAAACTCACTGATCAATATTTTATCCTCTAGATAGGATCCGTTTCCTAATTTCTAAATTACTATTCACATTTTTTTACTTTAATTAATTATATTATTATTTTAATATGCAACTTGCAAAATTATTTTTCATTTTCATTTTTTTTTCTTTTTTTTTCTGCCCTTTTTTTATTTCGTTTTTTTTAATATTTTGATTAATTATTTAATTAATTATTTAATTAATTAAATAATTATTTTTACATAATTTTACAAAATTTTCCCATTGGTCCATTCTTGCATTTAGGCTTTAAAAATACCTAAACTCATCTATTTTTCTTCAAAATTTCCAATTAATTAGTAAATATAGTTTTACTAATTTTAAACCAAAAACCACTAATTTTAGGGTTTTACATAATTATTCCTGAATTTTCTTTGCTTAAGCTTAAGTAATTAGCTAGAAATTACTTAATCACTTAATTATCATTAGTTGATAATTTTCTTAATTATAATACCTTATTACCTTCAAACTTTGGTATTAACACTTGTGTTTTCATGCCTCTTGCATTATTTTATAAATTACAAGGATAGTTTGGTCATTTACCACTTTTTGAGTATTCTTATTCAATTCCTCCAAGTTTGTAACTTATTAAATTACCTAAATTAGGGACAATATCCTTCCCTATTTCAAATAGATTTTTACTTGCTTCTTTTATAGCTTTCACAATTTTCCTAAGTATTTATGTCCCTTAGGGGCATTTCCGTCATTTGGCACTTTGGCCCTTAAATTCTCTAATTTCCAAGAGATTTTCCCTTAGTAAAATATACTATATTATCACAAGTCTTGAGATTATATGCTTGCTTACCAAAAATACCCCTTTCATTTATCCGGGTATTACACTGGACCTGAGAAGGCAACGATGGACGAAGCCATGAAGAGGCATTGATGGAGATGATTCAAGGTACTATTCCACTTAGTAGGGAATCACCTAGTAATGCATGCCTATAGATTTCCCTATGCATAGCTACCTTACGTGACGTGTTCAATGTTTCTTCGTTATTACAATCCGACTACGATAGTGTCATTGTGTAGGAGGTATCTTATGTTGCCATAGTGTATGGGCGCTATGGAAACATTTAAAGTATCTTGTGTTGCCATGGTGTATGGGAGCCATGGAGACATTTTGGTATCTGTAGTGTTGACCGCGGTGTATGGGAGCCACGAGAAACACTATATATCAAGGTACGATATGACAAGATCATAGTGGTCAAACCAGCGCGAATTCTCGATCACCAAGAGGAGCAGCTAACAGATAAAGTAAAGATCCGTAGCATATAGTCCAAAGTTTGAGTAGGACGGAGTCTTGATAGTATGGAACAAATTTCAAGGATGAAATTTTATTTAACGGGGGGAGAAATGTAACACCCTAAAAATCTGACTCATGATAAGAATCATAGTTTAGTAAAATATACCTATTGAAAATAGGTGAATATGAGGTCTCAAATATTGGAGGGGATTTATCATAATTTTCTAGGGCAATTTCTGTTGAAATTGGAGGAATTAAAGTACTAAAAAGCCCTAAATGAATCTATGAGCCATAAAATACTTTGATAAATCCTAAGAGGCAATCAAAAAATTATTAAACATTAAAGAGTATGTTGTCTCTAATTTAGATAATTTTTGGGATTATTTCCCTTAGAAAATAATAAGGCGAAATTAAATATTATTTTGGGGAACATATGTTGTCCAATGATTTTTAATATTTTTCATGGAGCATAAAATACCAATGTAAGTAAAATAGTTGTGAGATAATGTTTAATACTAATTAAGAAAATTGTCAACAATTAGTAGGTGATTCAATAAATATTTATTGGCTAATTGTTTAAGCATAAGTTAAAGAGATATCCAAGTAATTGTGTATTGACCAATGGGATAATTACTTTAATAATGGAATAATATAAGGTAATGGAATTAAAAAGCAACATCTTTTATCAAAAATACTCCATGAATTTCGAAAATAAGAAAGAAAAGAAGAAGGAAATTGATGTAGTAACTTAGTTAGGAAGTTGTTGAAAAGTCAACACAAAAATACAAGCCAATAGGAACACTTTGTCATGTGATGTTTTGGCAAGTGGGAAACAAATTCCATGGCCAAAAAGAGGCCATCCAATTCGAAAATTGGAAGAGAGAAAGGGAGAAAAAAATGTGCATGTGGTGTAGTGTAAATGCAAAAGAGGTTTAAAGGAAACTTAGTGAAGAAGTTGTTGAAAAAGTTGTGAAAAAGCATATAGGATAAATGAGAACCGATAGAAAATAAATCCTAACTCAAAATCCTTGAATTAGGGTTCTAATAACTGGACATATTGTGAATCAGTGGATTTTTGTCCCGAAGTTGACATTACCAGAAGTAATTTCCGTAACCGACGGCGTTTGTTCGAAAATGTTCAACAGGATAGGAAATACCCTTAAGGGGATCAAAAATTTAGTTAATCCATATGCTTTTAAAGAGGAAGTTTAGATCTTCAGGGCTATGCTAAGGAATTTTTGAGATTCTTCAAGATTACGCGATTAGAACACGGAACAGAGAACTTTATCGGATGAATCCATAAAGTAAAGAGGATGACATCACCTTGGTGACATCTTTTTCTTGAAGAATAACCTAAGGGAGGTCGGCCAAGACACAAAGAAGAGAGAGAAAAACTTGTTTGCTAAGTTTTCAAATGGACGGTTGAGATTGAATTCCATAAAGTTGATCCAAGGGTTGAAATCCATCAACTTTTCCTATAAATAGACCCCTTTGGTTCACTTCATTCCTCAAAAATTCCTTGAGCATTTCAAATTCTAGAGAGAAGGAGGAGCTTGGAGAAAGTTGTAGCGAAGCCCTGGGTAAGTTCTTCGGTCGCTAGTCTTAAGCTTTAGTAGTTCTTTCGGTAGTTATAGTAGAAATGCTAGTTAGATCTTTAATCTTCCAAGTTAGTTTAGATATCATGTTTTAGGGATAAATATGATATTTATTTTGAAAAATATGTTGGAGTAAGAGATATGTTGAAATTTTGGAAGATTAGAGTCAAAGTAACGAAGCTCTGGCGAAATTCCGCCAATTAGGGGGTCAGGGGAAAATGGTCATTTATGACTAAAATGTACGTCATAATGTTTGATCATTAATAAATGCGCTATTGTCCTTATAGGATATCCCTAATTACGTCCTGACCAACCGTCATACCGAAATTCCATCAACGAAGGTACGTTCGCGTACTGTAACACTAACTCTGATGGTTATTGTATGCATATATGTGTTTCCTCTGTCATGCCTTACATCCGACTGTACTATTGTCTGTCATGCCTTACATCCGACTGTATTACTGTCTGTCATGCCTTACATTCGACTGTATTATTGTCCATTGTGCCTTAACTCTATATTCGACTGTACTGTTATTGCCATGCATATCTGATCATGTAAATTTCTCATTGTGCCTTAACCTTGCATCCGACTGTATTGTTATTGCCATACATATCTGATATGTATACCCTATGTCTGACCGTAGTAAATGTTGCCAAAAGTCTATGAATGTCTGTCGTACATATATAGTGTATATAAACATGAGGTTAACTGTTACCTGAGGTTCGGATGCATCGGATCTCAGCCCTTAATATAGCTTCAGGGTCGAGTGGACCGAGGACCGAGGAGAAGAGTAAGAAGCATGCATAGAGACTCGGCTGCAGACCATCTTTTGTTGCCACGGCGTAGGGATCGCCAGGGAGACACTTCTGATGTATTTACGTTTTCGTTGAACCACTAATGTACCGCTGTTAAAACCAGCCAGACACACTACTATTGGCATTTTGAATATATATCAGTTACTCAATCGCTCCGGTGCTCTACTCTGATGATTTGAAATGATGTTCTGATGAAAAAAAAATTATACTGCTTTTGAAAACGGGATGTTACAATTATCACATGGATTAAGGCTTTATTAATTAGGACCATTAGATTAACTTTATTAGATTCAATCTTGGCCCTTGATAGAAGTTGCAATTGTTGACTTTTCAACCTTAATTAGCAAAGTTTAATTAACCCTTAATTACATTTGTCATTGGTGAATTGATTAGTGCTTTAATTAGACAAGCTTAATGCTTCATTTTTTGCCCTTATACATTTTGAAACTATGGCCTTCTTTGATGATCCTAATTTGCGGCGTATTCGGTCAAGGGAATATCAATACAGTTATCCAAATATACAGATACAAAGTATATAACAATATAAATACAGCCCAAAATATCAAAACTTTGCTGAGTCCTTACGCGTGCTGCTTACCCTTTTCACCGGCTCCCGATTCTCCAGATGCTGAAGCTAGGGTCAATTTTGAGATTCAATACCCATTGAATCTCAGGTAACAGTTAACCTCATGCTCATGTAATATCAGTATATATGACAAACATTCATTACATTTCAACATCAACCATACATAGCACACAACAGATGTAAGGTACAACAATACATAGCACACATCAAATGTAATGTTAACAACACAAAAATACATAGCACACAACAAATGTAATGTTAACAACGTTTTCACTCACCAGTGCCACGACTCCTCGTGTCCTCAGCGCTAGGAAAACAACCCTACGGTATTATCATGACTTTAACCCGCACAAAACTGAATGTATATAAACAGGTGACCTAAGACAGAGTCTTAGTAACGGTACATGACCCAAGACCTAGTATTGCCCATGACCCTATGAATCATTTTATAACATATAAGCATACAAGACACATTAGAGTTAAAGTTATAGTACGCATTCGTACCTTGGTTTGCGTAGCTAGCGGTACGTTCTCCTTTCGGTACTGATTCCTAATTTCCCCGGATATCCTATAATAGTATCACCACATTTTTTCCTTTACAAATAATATCCTAAGAGATATATTTGAAACTATTGACTTTTTTACCCTTGGTGGGTTTGTTATTCCAATTATACCCTTACATTTCCTTAAAAACGGAATTTCAGCATTTCTACCTAGATTTTTCGGTAACTTTGAAAAATCATAACTAATTCTAAAAAAAATCAAAATGAGGTGATCCAAAATTATACATGATCCTTGACATGTATAGTTTTGAGGAAAAATAACGCCTCAAACTTAAAATACCCAGATCATTCCCAATTTCCATTTCTTTCACCGTTATTCCAATTTTACTTCCAGAAAAATGGCTTAGCTTCAAAAATTTGTTTCTCCGTGTAAAGAACTCAAAACTATACAAATTTTATATATTTAGAAATCTATGGATATCTACTTTATTCATGAAAAATTTCGTGATTTTAGGACTTCATTTGACACATAAAATAACGCCCTTAATCTGATTGACTCCAACAGCGCAGTATCTGGAAACTTTTACAATTTTGACATATTGATTCCAAAAATTATTTCCCAACATTTTTTTTACCTCATCCAGCATTTTTCAATGCAATGGAGGCCTAAAACATGTAAAGGAATTTACTTCCTTATTTTCTAGATTAAACTACATTTATACTAAAAACTAAAGAACTCACCCTTGAAGTTCCTTCTCCTTCTCCTTGTTTCCTATGAATTTTTGCCCAGCACTCTCTTCCACTCTAAATCAGATATGTTGTAGTATTTTGGTGTGAAGAATTGTGAAGGGGGTGCCTCCTATTTATAGGGGAAACTCAATGGTAAAAATGGTACTTACATGTGATCAAATTTCACCTCATCCATTAGATTAAAAATGCACTTTTTGAAACTTCATCTCCTCCCTTGCACATGCTGCCGACGTCCCTCCCCTCAACCAGCCATTTAATGTGCTCTTTATTAACTAAATAACTTAATAGTTCAATTACCTAATTGGCTAGTTGAAAATATTGACTTTTCAACTCTAATTAATAAAACTTAATTTCATCATTTTTTATCTCCTGACTTTCGAAATGAGCAACCTTTTCTTGGACAATTTTTATTTTTCCTATGATCCACTTGGATAATTATACAAATGATTTTAATTAGTTTAAGTTTAATTGCTCATTAGTTTTTTTGCTAATTTCCTTTAATTTACTTAAGTGTTTTCATAACATTTTCTTGCCTCTTTTGGTTAGAAAATAACCATTATTTTATGTGTTAATTATGTCATATTTTATTTTCCCTAATTGTAGTCTCATAATTAATCATGTGTTAATTCATTTCAATATAAAATTTGCCTAAAATTATGATTGATAAATTATAATAATTTGAGACGCATATTCACTTTGATTTTATCCATCAAAATAAAAGGATAAGGATTTTAGGGAAAATCCTAGGTATTACAATGAGCCCAAGATCTTTCAACATGCATATAAACATGCTTATTGGTGTGAGACTATGCAAAAGGAAATATAGGCATTTGAAGCCAATGAGACTTGGACACTTGAACATCTTCCACCGGGGAAACATCTCATTGACTCTAAAGTGGTTTACAAAAGCAAATTCAAACAAATTGGAGAGTTGCATTCTCGTAAAGCACGATTAATAGCACCTGGATTTACTTAGAGAGAAGGTTTGATTTTCATGAAGCTTTTGCCCTAGTTGCAAAACTTGTTACTATTCAAGCCTTACTGGCTGTGGCAGTCAAACGAGGACTTACAGTTTATCAATTAAATGTCAATAATGTGTTTCTCCACGGTGATCTTCATGAAGAGGTTTACATAAAAATACCTAAAGGCTTTGCTAAAAAATGAGTGACACGAGTTTGTAGTCTGAGGAAGTCTTTATATGGGCGTCGTCAAGCCTCAAAATATTGGAATGAAATGTTTACGGGCTCGTTAACAAGTTTGAGTTTCAGGAAATCCTATGCAGATTACTCTTTATTCACTTATCACATGGTGACATATACACTATGACCTTGATCTACGTTGATGATGTCATTCTCGCTAGCACTAGCAATGACCACATAAGACGAGTTTTGAAGCCGATAGTTGATGTTGGCGACGAAGAAGAATAATCTTTTGCCCGTGTAGCTCGAACTCCATAGAACGATTCCACAGTAGACGAGTTTTGAAGCTGCATCCTTGGTAGAATCGTACAATGTTTTTTTTCCTGAAGAGTGAAGTTTGGGTGGGAGAGGAATATTGGGTCTGCGATGAAGGCGAAAAGGAAAATGGAAAAGCACAGTAGTGACGCTCTCTGAACAATAACAATTACTAAAGTTGTAATTATAATTTTATATATTACATATATTATTTATAATTATATTTAATTAACATTTTACCAAGTTTACAAAAACATTTTAAATTTAAATGTCTTTATGAAAATATTTTCTCTCCCATGATCCCTTCATGAACTAAACAAGCTAACATTAAAATTCCTCTATTTCCCTCTCCTATAATCAATTCAAACAAGGCAATATTAAAATCTCTCCCCTCCCCTCCATTGAACCAAACAGATCCTAAGGATACAAACAAAGATACGCTCAGTAATGTGCCAGATGATCAACACTAACCAACTCATCAAGTTAGGAGGATTCAAAGCTTTTGGATTCCAAATCATGAACTTGCTTCACTTAAAAAAAAATATATATATAAACCACTATAGCTTGGTAGTAGTGAATTGATGGATCCTAAAAGAGTGTGAAAGAGACAAACCTTAGCCACAGCCGAGCTTGACGCTCTTGAATGGAGTGTGAGTACGCAAAAACTCAAGCACAGTTGTTGAAGGGTCAACACTTGAGAGCTCAAACCTCTCCATTCACAGCAAACACCAAACTCTCTTCTTCCTCCGTTCTCCTTCATTTCTCTCTGATTAACCCAAAACCTCACAAATGAACTAATGACTCTCTTCTTTCACAGCAAACACCACGCTCTTTCCTCACAAAAACGATAACGTTGTCTGCTTTGATCGAACCATTCCTAATTTTCAATTCCCCCATGTGACTTCACCCCCCCCCCCTCTCTCTATTATATCTATATATATATGTGCGCGCGCGCCAACACTACACACAAATATGAGAAATTCTTATGTCAACTTGGTTTATCATTGTAACATCCCATTTTCACAAGCAGTATAAATTTTTTTTCCATCAAACATCATTTGTAAACATCAGAGTAGAGCACCAGAGCGATTGAGTAACTGATATATATTAAAATACCCACGGTAGCATGTCTTGCTGTTTAAACAGCGGTACAAGAGTGTTTCAAAAGTAATATATAACAACAAGAAAAAGTCTTCAGCCGGGTCTTCTATACGGCCTGCTTGCCTTTATCCTCGGTTCTCGGTCCTTCCGATCCTGAAGCTAAGTTAAGAGCTGAGGTCCATGCATCGAACCCCAGGTAACGGTTAACCTCATGATTACATATATCATATATGTACGACAGACATTCATAGAATTTTGACAACATTTACTACGGTCAGACATAGGGTATACGTATCAGATATGTATGGTAAAAACAATACAGTCGGATGACAGACAGTAGTACAATGAGTACGATAATAGTACAATGCAGAGTACGCATAATAGTACAGTCAGAGTACAGACAATAGTACAGTCAAAGTACAGACAATAGTACAGTCAGAGTACAGGCATGACAGACAATAGGCATGACAACGGAAACTCATATATGCATACAATAACCAATCAGAGTTAGTGTTATAGTACGCGAACGTACCTTCGTTAACGGAATTTCGGTACGGCGGTTGGTCAGAACGTAATCAGAACGTAATCAGGGATATCCTATCAATATAACAACGTATTTTTTAAGGATCTATCATTACGACGGACATTTTTAGTCATAATGACCATTTTACCCCGACCCCTAATCGACGAATTTCGCCAAAGACTTTTACTTTGACTTTAATCTTCCAAAATTTTGCCATAACTCGACCCCATCATGAATTTCGAAATTAATGACTAAAATACCCCTAACATATGATATCTAATCATACTTGGAAGATTAAAGACCAAAACAATATTTCTACTATAACTACCGAATCGAAAACTAGAACTTAAGACTCGGTACCGAAAAACTTACCTAGAGCTTCGCTGCTTTTTCCCCTTGACTCCTCCTTCTCTCTACCCTCTCTCTAATTTCGAAATCTAGGAGGTTTTTGGTGTGAAAAATGAAGAGAATCAAGGGCCTATTTATAGGAGAAGTCATGGCATTTCAACCGTTTGATCAACTTTATGAAACGAAATCTTAGCCTTCCATGTATTAACCTTAGCAAACAAGTTTTCCCTTCTCTCCTCACTCTCTTGGCCGACATCCCATCCCCAAAAGTCCACCAAACAACCAATCATGTGGTGCCACCTTGCACTGTTCTAGAAGGCTCTACCGATAAAGTCCCGGTTCGGTGTTCGAATCGCGTAATCTTGTAAAATCTTAGAAATCCAGAATCATAACTTTGAAGTTCTTTTCTTACTCATTAAAAATGTCTGGGTTAACTAAATTTTTTATCCCTTTCAGGTCTTCTCCGGTCCTGTCGAAGATTTACGGAAAAACGCGTCGGTTACTTCTGGACAAAAATTCACTGATTCCGAATATGTCCAGATATTTTCCAACTAGTTCAAGGATTTTGAGTTAGAATTTATTTTCTATAAACTCACTTTTCCAATATCTGGCCTTTTTCTCTTTGCCGGATCCCCTAATTAATCCGCCGGTCACGGAAATGACTTTGGAGACAGTCTATTCCGAGACAAAATTATACTTGTCTATAAAATACTCTGACCTTAGAAACCTTATTCATGGTTTTCTAGATAGGATTTAATCTCTATCCGTGGTCATTTATCCTATTTGCTTTTTCACAAAATATTACAATTTATATTATTATTAAAATCTATAATATCTAGATATTTATTCATCCAATTCTTATCCATTTGGAACTCAAAATTTTGGTCAATGCAGCTGGTCTCCTTTATTTGTTTTTAATTAATTATTTAATTAATTAATATTATATAAAATAATTATTTAATAATTATTTTTATATAATTTTTTACAAAATTTCCCTATTGGTCCATACTTGTTTCACTACAAAAAAAAACGATCATTAGTAGTGGTTAATATGACGTATTTGTAGCGGTTTTAGGTGTTACTAATGCTATTTGTAGCGGTTACTCAAACCGCTACAAAATCCACTGTGGCAAACTGATTTGTAGCAGTTGTCTAAAACCGATACTCATGTAATAAAACCGCTACTGTATTAGTAGTGGTTTTGTGTTACCGCTACAAAATGCTCTCAAGATGACGAATTTTCAAAAAATTGGCGCCCAAATTTTGTAGCGGTTGTAAAACCACTACAAATATTTAATCCGAATTTAAATTAAAATTTGTAGCGGTTGTTATAGCAGTTTTACAACCGCTACAAAATATTAAAAAATTGAAAAAAAATCATAATTTGTGTCCATTGTTACAATATTATATTGAATATTTTTATTATTTAAGTGACAAATTAAATGATAATAGTTAATATTTAAAAAACTGATTAACTTAAGTTAGATAAGTATAAATATTATGTAGGTATAATATTGAGAATATATAGATAATAAGGATTTATTGTGTTGTTGTAACAACCCGACTTTTCGAAAGCAGTATAAATTTTTTTTTCATCAGACATCATTTGAAAACATCAGAGTAGAGTATTTGAGCGAAAGAGTAACTGATATATAGATTCAAAAAGCCAACAGTAGTGTATCTGGCTGATTACAAAGGCGGCTCAATAACCGAGAGTTTTTAGAAATAAAAGACAACATCAAAAGGAAGACTCCTGCCGGAACAACGAAGTGAAGTCTTCATCCGGTCTTCTACGCGGCCGCTTGCCTCCATCCTCGGTCCTTGGTCCTCCCGAACTCGACGCTATAGTTAAGGCCGAGATCCGCACCGGATCTCGTGTAACGTTAACCTCATATTCATATATACAACATATGCATTACGGATAATCATACAAAGAAACAAGCATATCCCAACAAAGACATAATCCCTTTGGCAAATGCGTCACACCTAGCTATCGTGTCACACTTAGCACCATTTCACACCTAGCAATCGTGTCACACCTAGCATTTCACACCTAGCAATCGTATCCCAATACCCCGCAAGCATAACAACAAGACATGAAGATATCACGAGCTAACAATTACCACAATAGGTATACGTTACACATAGTACATATACGCATACAATAAACATCGATTAGTGTTACAAAGACGCGAACGTACATACACCAATAGTACATAAACGTACAACAGACATAAAGTCATCATCTATCACATATAATCATACCATACAAAGCATATTATATCCATCAGAGTTAGTGTTACAGTACGCGAACGTACCTTCGTTGACAGATTACGGTATTTCTAGCACGTTTTACGGAAAACTGTACTTTTAAGGAAAATCGTGAAATCTCCAACACGCTCGTCGGGCAACAGAATTCAGAAGAAATCAGGATTTCGATATCCTATAAGGGTAATATCACTTTCATTAGTGATTTGACATTATAATCGGCATTTTAGGTAAAAATTACCATTTTGCCCTTCTACCCCTAATCGAATTTCGCAAGACTTCGTTACTCTAGCAAATTTTCTTCCCGAAATTTCGCGTAACTTCGACGTAATTATGATTTTCGAAAATAATGACTAAAATAGCCCTCCCATATGATATCCAATCATACTTGAAAAATTTAAAGGCTACTCTAGCATTACTACTCTAACTATTGAAAGAACTACGAAAGCTTAAAGTTCTGCACCGAAAAACTTACCCGAGCTTCATTGTAATTTTTCCCGAGCTTCTCTCTCTAAAATCCTCTCTCTAGAATCGGTTTTGCTCTTCAAAATGGTGTGAGAAATGAAGAGGAAACTTGGCTATTTATAGAAGAAAATGTGACACTATTCACTACTTTTTCATATCGGATATCGGCCACGGGACCGCACTTTGCCACATGTCACGATCCTCACCGGCCACTTGGCAGCTGACATCATCATTTAAAGCCATGATGTCATGGTGGTGATGTCACTTACTTCCTCAAGAAGTCAGTCTTACCGATAAGTTTCCGATCGGTGTCCGAATCGCGTACTTTCTGGTAAGAGGTCACTTGAAGGTAAAAACTCACTGATCAATATTTTACCTTGACCTTGGAATTCCTATTCCTAGATCTCTAGATAGGATCCGTTTCCTAATTATTTAATTACTATTCATCATAATAAATTATATATTAAAATAATGTAACATGTGCAAAAATGCTACAAATATCATGATATTATTCCATTGCCTCTTATCTTCATTTTGAACTCATGATTTTTGGTCAAAAATCTGGTCCCTTTTATTTAATTTTCGTTTTTATTTAATTAATAATTAATTAATATTATATAAAATAATTATTTAATAATTATTTTTATATAATTTTTACAAAATTTCCCTATTGGTCCATACTTGTATTTAGGCTCAAAAATACCTAAACTCAACTATTTTTGTCCAAAATTTACAATTAATTAGTAAATATATTTTTACTAATTCTTGGCCAAAACCACTAATTTTAGGGTTTTACATAATTATCTCCAATTTCCTTTGCTTATGCTTAAGTAATTAGCCCAATATTACTTAATTACTTAATTATCACAAGTTGATAATTTTCTTACTTAGAACACCTCATTACCTTCATACTTTTGTATTGACATTTTTGTTTTCATGTCTCCTGCATTATCTTAGCATCTACGGGGTATTTCGGTCATTTCCTTACTTTTTGAGTATTCTTCTACAATTTCTCCAAGTTTGTAACTTAATAAATTACCTAAATTAGGGAAAATATCATTCCCTATTTCAAATAGATTTTTACTTGCCTCCTTTATAGCTTTCACAGGGTATTTATAACCCATAATGTATTTTAGGGACCTATATGTAATTTTCAACATTTTAGGGACCTAATTGCAATTTATCTAATTTCAAGAGAAATTACCCTGACAACAAGGTAAACTCAATACAAGGTGCTCGAGACCTCATATTCACCTATTTTTAATGGGTATTATTTACTCATTTTATGATTTTACCCTAAGTCATATTTTAGGGTATTACAGTTGTCCACCTCTGAGCAAAAAAATTATGTTGTACATTAGATGATATTTGATTATGTAAAGAAAGTTGATGATGATAGAAGGAATATTGAGGAAATATACTTAAAATTCTAGATAAGGAAAAAAATAGTATCACCATTGTAAGAAGGAAAAAATAAAACATTGAAATTTAAGATTTTGAAAGGGGTGGGAAGAAATGAGAGAAGACGAGAGAGAAAGGAGTGGGAAGAAATGAATGAGTGTGTGAGATGAGGTGTGGTGGGGATATTTATAGGGATATACGTAACATTTGTAGCGGTTGATGTAACGGATTCTGTATCGGTTTAATGTTTTGTAGCGGTTAAAAACCGCTACAAAAATTCATTAGTATTTTAAAAAAATATATAATTTTCAAATTTTGTAGCGGTTACACTAACAACTGCTACAAATGAATGAACATTGGCGGGATTAGAAATATTCAAATTTCAATATTACACACTTTGTAGCGGTTGATGTAACAGTTTTTGTAGCGATTCACATTTGTAGCGGTTTTTTTTTTGCGTTTTGTAGCAGTTTCAAAACCTCTACAAAAATTCATTGGTATTTTAAAAAAAAATCAAAATATCACATTTTGTAACGGTTATACTCAACCGCTACAAATATGAACATATTTTTTTAAAAAAAAAATAAACTTGGCGGGATTCAAATATTCAAATTTTAATATTACACACTTTGTAGCGGTTGATGTAACAGTTTTTGTAGCGGTTCACATTTGTAGCGGTTTTTTTTTTTTTTTTTTTTGCGTTTTGTAGCGGTTTCAAAACCTCTACAAAAATTCATTGGTATTTAAAAAAAATCAAAATATCACATTTTGTAACGGTTATACTCACAACCGCTACAAATATGAACATATTTTTTTAAAAAAAATAAACTTGGCGGGATTCGAAATATTCAAATTTTAATATTACACACTTTGTAGCGGTTGATTTAACAGTTTTTGTAGCGGTTCACATTTGTAGCGGTTTTTTTTTAACGTTTTGTAGCGGTTTCAAAACCTCTACAAAAATTCATTGGTATTTTTTAAAAAAAAAATTCAAAATATCAAATTTTGTAGCGGTTATAGTAACAACCGGTACAAATATGAACATATTTTTTTTTAAAAATAAACTTGGTGGGATTCGAAATATTCAAATTTCAATATTACACACTTTGTAGCGGTTGATGTAACAGTTTTTGTAGTGGTTGTTGTTGTTTTTTTTTTTTTTTTTTGCGTTTTGTAGCGGTTTCAAAACCGCCACTAATGGCGCGCCAAATTGGCGCCATATTTGTGACGGTTTGTATAAATAAACCGCTACAAAATAACCGCTACAAATTTGGCGCCAATTTGGCGCCATATTTTTTAGCGGTTAGTTTATGATAACCGCTACAAATGTCATTACAAACCAGCGCGCCATTTGGCGCGAGTCATACCGCTACAAATTTGTAGCGGTTTTGGGTATAAACCGCTACAAATTCGCATATTTGTAGCGGTTTATTTTGACCGCTACAAATTAACCGCCACAAAGTGGAACTTTTTTTGTAGTGTTTTTAGGCTTAAAATTACTTAATCTCATATATTTTTCTTAATTATTTTCCAATAATTAGAAAATATATTTTATGCTAATTTCAGCCATAAACCACTAATTATAGGGTTTTCCATAATTATCTTTGGATTTTCCTTTGTTTAAGCTTAAGTAATTAGCCAATAATTACTTAATTAATCCCCCACTAATTGTTGATAATTTTATCATTTAGAAATAATTATTTCCTCACAACAATTGGACTTACATTGTTATTTTATGCTTTACATAAAATATTAAAAATCACGGGGTCAATAATGATCCCGGAATACTTTTTAATTTTTCCCTCACTATTTTCCAAGGAAATAAATCCTAAAAATT
The DNA here is from genome assembly GCA_025563575.1 of Acacia pycnantha. Classification (NCBI taxonomy): domain Eukaryota; kingdom Viridiplantae; phylum Streptophyta; class Magnoliopsida; order Fabales; family Fabaceae; genus Acacia; species Acacia pycnantha. The sequence goes on along the minus strand of JAMWYP010000027.1, from coordinate 1,327,441 downwards.
TTCTAAATTAGAGACAACATACTCTCTAATTTTTAATAATTATTTTATTGCCTCTAAGGATTTTTCATAATTCCCTTAGGTCATTATATGCTCCACAAGGGCACTTTGGTCATTTCTGACACATTATTACTTTTTTCCTAATTTCCAAGAAATTCTCCTTTAGAAAATAAGATAATTATGTTATTTTCCCTAATTCAAATTTTAGGGTATTACAATCATGTCATTTGTGATCTGACCAGTTAAAAATACAACTCAGCTAAGATTAATTCTAGTTGGCTACTCATGTATTTAATATTTTAATTTTTGTTAGAAAAATGAATCCCTTAATTAACATTTCACAAGTAATGAAAAAAATAAATCTTTTGAATTCTTTTAATTTTATTAATATGTCAGCTAATATTTAGGAGGTTTCAAATAATCTCATGAGTTATTATATTTCAATTGGTTAGATCATAAATGATGTGGTAAACCAAGTTCATATAAAAATTTCTCCACACAGATATATTTGTTATCTTAGAATTCAAACTTTTTCTCTTAGGCTCATGGTTCGCGGAAGATCCTCTCCTTTTTTTCCTCATTTTCTTTTTAGTATCTCTTCTCCACCACTAAATTAAAAAAAAAAAAAAATAGATGGTTCTACTAACATGCAGTTAGTTGAGGTGGTAAGGGGTCTTCCTCCCCTAAGGAGGAGAACACAAATTTGAATCCTAGGAAGTATACTTGTTGGGAGAGGTGTGGACCCTTTGCCCTCTAAGCCTCAAGGAGAGACCCTTGATCAAATAAAAAAATGGATGGTTTGGATTTAATATTTTATAAAACTCTTATTATAATATTTATAACTTAAAATTTTTTCTATGCTGCAATTATGAATTGTCCAGATCAAATTCTAATAGTTTAAATTTACTTACTTATTTTTATAATGATAATTTTATAAAAATATTAAATTTAAATCATCCATTCCTTTAATCTAAGGGTGTAAATGATATCATGAGAAAAGATGGTGAAAGTAAAAAAAGAGAGAAACCCAATCATCTATGAATATTCGCATTGCTTTTGTGAGTACCCTGTAACGGATGCTCCAGTTTACAGATTTTTTATTTTCTTATTTTGGCCAGTGACAGTTTACCAATTTATTCTCTTGGAGGAAGGGACAACAAACTGTATGAGAAGATAATAATAATAATAACAATTACCAGAAGTACTGTGAAGCTGGCATTAGTTTATGTTCATGGGTGATGGGTCAGGTCTAACTTTTGGCCGAATACAATATTAATGAAACCAACAGGATTGAATGTATGAAAAACAATTTTAGTATGTTAATTTTATTGAATGACGTTATACATAATTTAAATTACTTTCCAAGAATTCCCTCAATCATCTCTCCATATTTATGTATTTCATATTAAACAAGAGCATTTATTAAAAACAAATGCTAATCAATTAGTTAGACAACATTCAAAAGGCCATACATTTTTCTAACCATAATTATAAGTCACTTCTAGTATATTTCGCGTCTAAGAAAAACCTTAAACTTCATAAACTCTACCTTCAAATTTAACAACTTTTTTAACTTTACTTATATTTAATATATATTATGCCACATGAAAACAAAGTTAATACAATAATAAATGAAAGGTAAATCTCTACATTAATATATATATATATATATATATATATATATATATATATATATATATATATATATATATATAAAATATTTCTCTGCCTTATAAATAGGACAAAAAATGTTTCTCTCTCTACCCTATAAATAAGATTAAGGGAGTATATTAGGAACCAAATAGAAAGTTTGCTTAAAGCCAAGGATGAAAATGAGCTATGTGTTTAAATATTATATTGTCACACTTATAATGAATATTAATAGTGAATAGTGTAATCTTTATTGTCAATTTATTATATTGGACACCTCTTGATTAGCCAGGTTTTAATAATTGAATTAAGAAATGAGGACTATGTCATGGAATAATTATGTTGTATTTTAAAGGTGAGATAAAATTATAATTAAAATTCACATAGAAATACTCATTTGATTTTAGATTTAATGTTATTTCAAAGAATTTTTTTAAATAAATAATTATTAAAACTAAAAAAAAAATTAATTATATTAAAAAATAAAATTTAATCATGTTTTGTCAATTGTTGTAATATCCCAAATTTTTGTCTTATTGAAATTACATGTAAAATGTGAATATTTAGTGGAATAAATGGAGAAGTTTAACAAATATTTGTTTTTCCAAAATTTTGAATTTTGAGATATAATATGAAATAAAGATATTTTCCATGGAATTAGTATTCCAATGACCAATTAAGGTCATAATTTTGGGCAAAAGAAGGTTATTTGAATTTTTCCTTAATAAATGTAAATTGAGGAAATAAAAAAAGAGAGGCAAAAATGGTTGTTATTTGCTTACATATGAAATCACTTGTTGATTTTGGCTAATAAGTGGAATTCTAAAGATCTTATGTCTACATTGGGATTATTTAAAAATGAAATATGAATATCCTATGATGGATATTATTTTTGAATTAATGGAGAAAGAAAGGAGGAATAATGGTTTTATTAAATTTTGAGTAAACTAATAATAAAATTAAAAAGTTGTCTCATGTGGAAGAATTAAAAGGCAGTCAAATAATCCTAGAGTGCCACATGTCATGGTAGGTGAATTGTGTGGTAATGAAGAGGCCAACAAGGCAAGAGAAAGAACGTAAAAAGGGATGACTTCACCTTCTTTCCAACCATAAAATTTGGCACCATGAGAAGGAGACAAGTAGACAACAAATTCACCAAAGAAGTAAAGTAAAAACGAGGGTTAAATAGTAATTAATCCAAGTATTATTTGAATTCTTGGAGAGTTTATATAAGTGATTAATATTATTTAATATTTTAGGAAGTGACACCGCTGAAGAATTTAAGGAGACGGAAGTAAATTGTTGGATTAAAAACCAATCAGGTAGTAACTATAATCTCATATCCTTTATATGTCTGTATATGCATGTTTTTACCATGATTGTGTAGTCGTGTCTTGGACAACATTCGTTGCATTCAGTTGTTTCTAGGTTCGAGTCCCAGTTGTTGTTGTTTTTGTTAGTTATGCTTAGTTTTGATGATGACAAATATGCTTATCAATATCAAGAAGTTTGCATACTACATTTATCTTCTACTTTAATTTGACTAATTCCTATATTTAATGTAGATGTAATGTTGATATGAAGCTCCAATGATGAAGAATGATCAAGATGGGAGATTGAAGAAGGAAGAACTTGTAGAATAGATTGAGAAAATCATTATTCAAGCCTTTAGATTGATTCTTGAAGTCTCCACGACAATATGGAAGTTGGAACGACTCAATTCGGAGTTAAAATGAGTATAAAAACGAGTTTCAGGAAGATTTGCGCTTAAATCCCGTCCATTCTCGAGTATGGAAGATGCATTCTCGAGAATGGGACAGCAATTCTCGAGAATGACAAGTTAATTCTCGAGAATGAGATTTGCTACAGTGATTTATGCCAAAATCCCGTCAATTTCGAGAATCATCAGCCAATTCTCGAGAATAAGCAACTCTGTTCAGCTCTGTTTCACGTTCAGCACGGGCGACCTCTAGTAATTCGACGATATCTCCCAAACTAGAGATTGGATTGAGGTGAAACCAATTTTGTTGGAAACTAGACTTCCAATGAGTCATTTTGACATAAAATCCAAGTCCAAATGAGGTCGGATGAGAGAGATATGAATTTTGGAAGATAACAGTAAAATCAACATCACACAGAAGACCAATCTTCATTAATTTGAGTGTATCTCACAAAATACAAATCCAATTAAGTTGAAATCGGTGGAATATGAAAGTAGACATCAAGAGAATTCCAAGGATATATAATTTACTAACGTCGGAGTTCAGAACAGATATTTATGTCCCTCGAAAGTGGATATTCAGTTCAGGATGCTGGAAAAACGCTGGTCAAGAAGAACATGCATTCATCTTATGCTAACAGACGTATTACAATGAGTTTGAAGCAGATTATTCTTGAATTACGAAGAAGACTTGAAAAACTTTCTGAGCATGAGTGGTTTGAAAAATTTGCTATCAACTTCTGATATGATTCTCGAGAATGACTTGAGATTCTCGAGAATGTGCCGATGGTGTATGTGCGTGATTGTTCACTGTCAATATTCATCTTTGATCAGAACAACTCTCGAGAATGGATAAGTGATTCTCAAGAATGAATATGCTTAACATTGTTCAAGCAACAAGATTACAGTGAAGCACTTGAAGAAACAAAGTTTAATGCCACGATGTTCAATAGTATGGTGTTCTTCATCCACAACGGTGATTCAGCAAAACCAATGAAATCAATGACCATAGTATGAAGTTAAATGGCAGACAAGAATGCAGGAATTTAGCCAAGCATCATACGATGGAATAAAACTACCTTCTTGAGTATTAGTTTTCAGTTACACAGTATCATTCTCGAGTATGGAAAAGGAATTCTCGAGAATGGCCATCTACGGAAATTCTATGAACGTGTGATTCTCGAGAATGCTTTTGTCTGTTCATTTCTGATTTTCATCTTCCGCCTGATTCTCGAGAATGCCTTTGACCATGCACTTCTCCTATTTTTCTTGAAAACACTGATACTCGAGAATTAACATTTGATTCTCGAGAATGCTTGTCCGAATACTTCCTCTGTTTTCTGAAATCACTGATTCTCGAGAATGGTCAACTGATCTCGAGAATGCCATTAACCAAATATTCTCACACTTCACAGGAAACACTGATTCTCGAGAATTGATTATGATTCTCGAGAATGCCTTGTGCGATCACTTTATATGCTTTCTGGAAAACAATTGATTCTCGAGTATTGCATATGATTCTCGAGAATGCCCATCTACGAAAATTTCAGAACGCCTCATTCTCGAGAATTAGAACCTGATTCTCGAGAATCATCGGGATATTTCCTTTCTGAATTCACATTTTTTCTGTCAATTCTCGAGAATACCAAACCATTCTCGAGAATGCATTTCCAGTTTCTTATGCTGTGATCTCACAAATGTTTAATCTCTTCTGTTAATCAACGAGTCACCTTCTAATTTCTATTAAACATCTTTAAACTCATTTATATCATATTTAACTACTTCTTTGATTGAGTTTCAGATGATTAATCAGGTGTTTGAATTTAGCTGAGGTGTGAAGCACCAAAACTGACAAGAAACAAAACTGACAGTGATGAACCCAATACAGAATGACCCGTACTGGCAAAAGCACTTTTATCGATATTCTAAACCATTCTTCAACAGAGACCACGCGGATAACAATTTGAAAAGACACCCAACTATATGCGAACATCTGATCATGGCTTGGCAAAAGGCGCAGATTTCCTTAAAGCTGAATGTTGCATATCCATTTGAATATTCAAACGGCTATATAACTACGAAACATCTCCTGTCCAACGGCTATATCCAAGAGTCACAACGGAAACATTCGAGCTTCACCAACGGACATATAATGCAACATCTATAAATACCGGAAGCATTTGAATTCGCAATTTGACGAAGAGAAACGCTGTGCATTCAAATTCGAACATATTACAATTTACAGTTTCATGAGTTTCATTTAATATCTTCGGATATTTTCTGTACTTCAGTGTTTATCATCATCTACTCAGTGAGGAGTCTAAACACTATTTGATTATTTGTTTATCTGTAAATCTTAAGGAACCTTAAGTGTGGGTGTACAATTACAACTTGTAAGGGGGAGTGAGTCCGAGTGAAAGGGTCATCTCGAGTACAGAGTGTATAATTGTGTCTGTGTCTTTGATTACAATTTGTAAAGAGGAGTAAGTCCTAGTGAGAGGATTACTCGAGAGTTATAAAGTGTGTAGTCAATATTTGAGATAGTGAAATCCCGGAGAGTTTCTGGGGACTGGACGTAGGTCAAGAGTTGGACCGAATCAGTATAAACCTCTCGTGTTCATTATTCTTCTTTCCTTCTCTGTTTAAGTGTTCTTGAGTAATTTGCGAAAGAATTTTATAATCACCTATTCACCCCCCTCTAGGTGATATTCCACCTTCAGTTTTTCCCAATTCTGTGGTCCAGAACTTGTTGTGTTCTCTACAATCATCGCTGTGTGCATTATTTGACTGTATGTTCTGGGATTTTCATTTTGCTATTATGTGTGCTACATTCCGCAGTCAACGCTGTGTGTATTATATGCCTGCATGTGATATATTGAATGTTAAATGCTAGTTTAATTATTGTTCTTGATTATGGTTAACTATCATGTACTGTACATATTTTGAATATGAGATTAATTGTTACTATGGGTCCTTTGGGATTCTAGCCATTGTTACATGTGAATTTTATAGTGTTATGGACGAGGCTCCCATAGCAAGATGGCGATTACCAGAGAATGAAGAATCGGGTAAGAATCAAGACCTAGAAATGTTTATTTGTAATGAAATTTGATTTTGGATAACTGTATTATTAATTATGTTATGGGGTTTGATCCTAGTATTTACTGATGATGGTTTTATTATTATATTATAATCAGTATTCAGTCGTCCAAACTGATTCACATATTCTGTTGTGCTAATAAATTTGAGGAATGACGTTTATCGGATCGGAGGGGGTGTGACAATTGTATCATGATTGTAAAAAATTTATTGTGTCAGCATTTTCCGTTAGTGACATTAATGGTATCAAGATTATAGGATTATATGTATATTTTATAAAGTTAAAGGACTAAAATAAACCTCATGCAAACTTAAATGACTAAAAGAACACTTTAGTTAAAGAAAAAAAAAAGAAGAAGACCCATAATCATGTGTAATCAGAAAATTTGACATAATAGATATAAGAAACTTGATTTGAGTAGTGTTCTATTACGGAAAAGCTGTTAAACCTTGTATGTTAATTTTATTGAAGTTATATATAATTGGGTTTAGGAGCAAAAATACACATGTGCTTATCCTCGGGAGCGCCCGGCACCATATGCTTTTTTTGGGAGCAAAAATACACATGTAGTTACATTTTAGGAGCAAAAGTCACACCACCGTTAAAATCTAGCCTGTTGTAAATATGGCTTTTGCTGTTGTAAATATGGCTTTTTCTGTTGTAAATGGCTAGATTTTAAATTTTGTTGTAAATACAGCACTTCCTAGTGTAAATATAGCATTTTTCTGTTGTAAATGACATTTCTATGTTCAAAATCCAGGTGTTTAAATGTTGTTGTAAATATGACATTTTCTGTTATAAATATGGCCAGATTTTAAATTTTGTTGTAAATATAGCCTTTTTGTTGTTGTAAATGACCTTTTCTATGTTCAAAATCCAGGTGTTTAAATGTTGCTGTAAATATGGCATTTTGCTGTTGTAAATATGACATTTTCTGTTGCAAATGCACCGTTAAGTTAGATTTTAACGGTGGTGTGATTTTTGCTCCTAAAATGTAACCACATGTATATTTTTGCTCCCAAAAAAAGTATATGGTGCTGGACGCTCCCGAGGGTAAAGCACATGTGTATTTTTACTCCTTTACCCTATATAATTTTAATTACTTTTCAAGAATGACCTCAATTATTTCTCTACTTAATTAATTCCTTTGTCTCTCCATATATATGTATTCGACATTAAATAAGGGTATTTGAGGAAAAATGTAACACCCCAAATTCCATACCACTTATTGTTTAAGAAAACATAGTTTTAGAAAGAAAAAAAACAATAGAGTTTGAGGTGCTACATCAGAGTAATGTGGAAACGGAGAGCATGCACTAACATTTGGGCAATGAGTAACTGATATAAAATGCCCCGACATATGATGATGCCTGACATATGCTGGTTAAATTGAAAATCCCAAAGGAATATTCATGTGATACATTAGTATAGAGCTTTGTATAATTACAAATCTTTATGGTAACTATACAATCTTCAACCAAGCCGTAGCTAGACTTGGGAAAATGAATCTAACTCAGTTAATCAAACAACTTGGCCAGGTAGGTATCTATCATGGGAGTCTCACCGAGTTCACGGCGACTTATTGACTGATCCACATAGACTAGCCCTGCCTTCGGCACCAAACTGTTTGAGGTAACTTCATTAGATCCATGCCAGAAAGTAGGCTCTATTAAACTTCTTCCGGCTCTTGTCTCGACCGGTGCCTCTTCACGGCTTTGTCCATCAGTGCCTCTTTATGGCTCCGTCCATTGGCGTCTTCTCAGTTTCAGGTTCCTTTCCTAAAATCTTAGACAAATCTGAGGTCCAATACCCATCGGACCTCAGGTAACAGTTAACTTCATATGAAAAGTATAACAGTATATGTATGACAAATGTTCATTTACATTACAGCATTGAACCAATATATAGCACACAACAGATGTAAGGTTACAACAATACATAAGCACACAGCAGATGTAATGTTAACAACACAATAATACATATCACATGTAATGTTATCCACGTTTGCACTAACCAGTGCCACGACAGCTCCTCGTGTCCTCAGCGCTAGGAATACAATACTACGACGTTATCAAGATTATAACCCTCATACAGCTAAATGTATATAAACTGTGACCTAAGACCGAGTTTAGCCACTCTATGAATCATTCTATCACATATAAGCACACAAGTTATATCAGAGTTAAAGTTACTAGTACGCGAACGTACATTTCACCGTGTAATTACCAAAACGCCTGTCCTTTGAATCCGACTTCGGACTTGATCCCGGATATCCTATACATTATTGTCGGATTAATTCCTTTTCCATAACTTATATGATATTACACTTAATATCATATCACTTAGAATAATATCCTAAAGGGTTAATTCCATCTCTTTTTACCTTTTTACCCTTAGTGGATTATTTATTCCAATTTTACCCTTACACTTTATTAAAAACGAATGAATGGATTTTCTGGGCAGATTTTCCAACAACTTTGAAAACTCATAATTAATTCTAAAAAAATCCTTTTGAGGTGTTGCAAAATTTATCATGACCCTTGATATGTATATTTTCAAGGAAAAATATTCCAAGAACCTATAACACCAAGAATCATTCCCAATTTAATGTTTTATCAACGCTGCCCAGATTTTTCCCAGAAAACGTAGCCTAACTTCAAAACATTTTATCTCCTTATGTAGAACTTAAAATGATACATATTTTATATATTTGGAAATCCCTACATGTATAATTTATTCCTGTAAAATTTCATGATTTGTGAAGATCATTTTAAACATAAAATAATAGCCTCAGTTTCGCTGACTTTAACAAGATTTTAAACCGAAAATTCTACAATTTTCACAATCTTGTTCTATTGATTTTAAAAATTATTCCCTAACATGTTTTTACCTCATTAGGAATTTTTCAATGCAATGAGGCCTAAAAACAAGTAAAGGAAGTTTCCTAGCAATTTCCTAGATTAAACTACAATTATACTAAAACAAACTAAAAAGCTCAAGACTAGAGAACCTTACCTCTTGAAGAACCTTGCTTCTCCTTCCTCCTTACTCCAAGAACAATCACTCTCACTTCTTAGAAATCAGCTACTTGGAGTTTATTTGGTGTGAAGAAATGAGGAGGAGAGCATTGCTATTTATAGGCAAAATCCTAAGGTTAAAATGGTCATTTAGCAAGGAAATCCAATTGTTATTCTTTCCTTACAACCATGGGATTAAAATGCACTTTTCAAATCAAATCTCCACCTTCCATATACCTGGCCGACATCTCCCTTTTCTTTAGCCATTTGATATGTTTTTTTTAATTAACAAAATATCATCCTCTCACATGAATTAGTCAACAATTTCAACTCCAAATCCTACCCAATCAAAGTATTGGTCGACATCCACATCTCTTTTGGCCTTTGGATTGTTTTTTTCATATTTCATGATTCATAATCTTAAGACTTTAATTCTCCCATTGGCTAATAAATTTACAAGAGGATTTAGCTTATTTTCTTGATTTCTCATTGGCTAGTTGCTATTGTTGACTTTTCAAAGCTTGATTAAAGTTTAATTAACATCCTAATCAAGTGCTTATATGTCCCTTGATTGCATTTGTTAACTAACCATGGAAATTAGTCCTTAATTAAATCAAGCTTTATGCACTTTAATCCTTACTTATTTCCATTGTCTTTCATCAACTTGAAGACATATGCCACTAATCTTTATTTAGTGCAAGCTTAATTACCAATTAATATTGGCTAATGTGTTCTAATTTAATTAAGTGTCTTCATAACCTTTTCTTATCTCCTTTGGTTATAAATTAACCATTAATTAATGTGTTAATTATGTCACATTTTATTGTCCTAAATATGTAGTCTCAAATCCAACCATTTATCTACTAATTTCCTAGTGAAATTTGGATAAAATTATAATCAATAGATTATAATTCTTTGAGTCACATATTCACCTTTGTATCTTGCTAATTTATTTATCAAAATACCATATTTACATTAATTATGAATATTAGGGTATTACAAAAAAAGTAATAGATTCTTCAGACAATTTGCAAAAGGACACATACATACATTAGGAACTAAAGAAAATATTTAGAATGAGGCTAAAAAAAAAACTGGAGGGATACATATTAAGTCTGGTAGGACGAAGTCTCAGAATAGAATTATTTCTGTTTTTTAAAGTGACTGAACAAAATCAAAGCCACGGCTTGATAAACAATGTGATAGATGTGCTTAGGGTCAAAGGATGACGATGAGCTTTGTGCAGGTTTTAAATTGAATTGATTAAGACATGAGACCTATCTCATGGAATAATTATGGTTTCTTTTTATTTTTTTATTTTATAGCACAGTTGAGGATGCTTTTCTCAATGACATTTTCTACATTTATATAGATTTAAACTCAATATACCTTATGCATATCTAAGCGGTCGAATATTCTTACATTATGATCAACAATATATGTAATTATGTTGTATTTTAAAGGTAATATAAACTTATAATTAAACACTTTTTTTACAACTATAAGACTTCATTTCTTAATGTTATTTCAAAGAACTCAAGGACCAAAAATTTCCGGCTTCACAAAAATGCTTTATGATCTGGGGTGTATTTGGATTATTGGTAGAAAAAGTGGAACAATAAAAAAAAAAAAAAGCAGCTTTTTTTTTCAATATGACTATTGCAAACTTAAGATATAGGGTAAAAGTGACATGGTGAGATGTGATTTATGTTTGGATTGACTTTTGTGAAAAAGTTAGTTTGAAAAATGAAACTTATTTTGATGAATAATGAAAAAGTAAGTTTAGATGTAAAATAATTGAAAAAGATATAAATTTGATTAAATGAGATATATATATTATATCTACATTATTTTAAGAAAAATATTAAAATTATATAATTTTAAGGGAAATTTTTTTGACGAATTTTTTTAAAGAGAGATACAAAAATTAAAATAATAAAATATTAATTATGTAAATATTAAATAATTTATTACTCATTTTTATTTAGAAAATAATTTTTCTATAAGAACATGCATTATTTTATTGAATTAAGTTAATCTTGGTTGAACAATAAATGTGCACACCTAAACTTGAGAGAATCTAAAACTTTGGTTTATCACGTTATAAAGAATTAGTCTTTTATATTAGTCCTAACCCGTTAGTGGTATGACTAGTTTTTGTTAAAGCAAAAGAGAGAGAGAGAGAGAGAGAGGAAGAAGAAGAAGAGAACCAAAGCCCGCACCTAAATTATTTGTGGTATTTGCCAGCACCTAGGTATTTCTCTGCGTCCAGCCAGCGTTGCTTGCTAATTCCAAAAAAAAAATATTTGTGGTATTTACGACGAAGAAAACAAAAGCCCACATCGACCGATGACTTTAGTTTTGAGACTTGGTCGTGTCCTTTTAAAAAAAATTGCAAGTAGTGGGGATGACCTTATTAAAAAATATTTGTGGTATTTAAGAGGAAGAACACACGAAATCCCACATCTAGTCCTCTACCGATGACTTTAGTTTTATGACTTGGTCGTGTCCTTTAAAAAAAATTGCAAATGGCCGGCAAGTGGTGGGAGATGACCTTATTAATGCTGTCAACTTGTTTCTTCTCTGGATCTCCAGCGGCTTCACCCTCACATTTTCTCTGTTTCATTTTCTTTCCATGGAGTCCCAGCTAGGCGAATTCAGACTCCAAATTCAAGCATCAGTTTTTAGATCACAACAGAAAAGAAAATTTCTCTTTTTTCCTCTGTTTACATATCAAGTTCAATCTGAGAGTATGTTGATTAATTCGATTGATTAATTACCATTATACTGTTCTGATTAGCTTATTGGAGATATATATGCGTTATTCTGGTTGTGTTTACAACAAATTAATGTCATTTGAGTAATTACATTTATTTATTTTTTCCCTACCAAAAGTATTCTCTTAGCGGACTACTAAGGGCGTAGATTTTAAGTAGGTTTTGCCTCTTAGAGTAATTAAGATCATTTTCTTACGTATGGCTACTAGGAATGGAATCCAACTTTTGACTACATGGTTGACACTCAAGTATCTCCTAACTGATAATATGTGTGTGTATGAATTTGAAATCGATTTTCAGCCAGAAGTTAACATATTTACTTTGGAAAATTTGATATGATAAGAAATTAGAGATATTTTTGAAAAATAATAATTTGTGACAAATTTGATATGTTAAAACTGCTTTAGTCATTGATCTTAATCTTGTTATTAGACCAAGTATTAACAATGCATATTCTATACAGCACTCGTATATGACCATCGCATTTGTCTAATCATGGAGATTCTCCAGATCTTCCTCTTCATCTTCTTTTGGTTCCTTCTTTTCAAATACTACAAGCGATCAAATTCCAAAAAAACCCTTCCCCTACCACCGGGGCCATGGAAGTTACCTCTTATAGGGAACATGCATCAAATTGTTGGGTCACTGCCCCATCACTCCTTAAGAAACTTGGCAAACAAGTATGGGCCCTTAATGCACCTTCAGCTAGGAGAGACTTCCAATGTTATTGTCTCTTCCTTAGAAATCGCAAAAGAGATCTTTAGAGCTGACATTCTTGCTGCCAAGATCACCATGGACAATAACATAGACATTGGATTCTCACGCCATATCGGAAACCATTGGAGGAACCTCCGAAAAATATGTACTTTAGAGCTTTTAACTGCCAGACGGGTCCGATCCTTGAGGTTCATAAGGGAAGAGGGGGTATGTGCACTTGTTAAAGATGTCTTGTCAAGTACAGGATCAACCATAAATGTGAGTGAGAAAATATTGTCTACCATAAGTTCAATAGTTGCAAGAGCAGCCTTTGGTGGGAAGTCTGGAAGTGGAGATCAAGAAGCTTTCTTATCTATAATGGACGATATAGTGAAGACGTTGGGAGGTTTTTCTATTGCCGATCTCTTTCCTTCCATCCAAGCGCTTCAAGTGATCACAAGAATGAAAGCAAAACGTGAAAGGCTCCACAAATTGAGTGATCAAATATTAGAAAACATCATCAGGGATCACAAACAAAGAAAAGCCAGAAGCAGCAATGATGAGGATAATGAAGAGAATCTACTTGATGTTCTTCTCAAGATTCAGCAGGGAAGGGATCTAGAATTTACCTTAACTCACGACCACATCAAAGTCGTCCTTCTGGTGAGTATTTAACATATCGTACATCAAAGTGAGTACTCCTCTCTCCTAAATAAAAAACATTTACCTAATTTGATTAGATTAAATAAGTTAATTAAATTAGTTAATATGACACGTATTTTATAAAATATCATAGTCATCTTCTTTAATTCCCTCCTCACTCTCCTCCTTGTGGTTGAGGGAGCATTACTAGGGTAAATTAGGAAAACACCAACAAATATAAAAACTATGTTTTATATTTAAGATCAAAATCAACTCCCCAAATATTCTTATATTAAGGACCAGAGCAGTAGTATCTAACACATCAATTCATATATATATATATATGATCTCATGACCCATTTTCAGGATATGTTCATTGGTGGATTGGAGACAACATCTTCTACTCTAGAGTGGGCAATGGCTGAACTGATTAAAAACCCATCTGTGATGGAGAAGGCTCAAGCTGAAGTGAGAAGGATCTACAAGGTAAGAGAAATTGTGGATGAAAGTAAGATTCATGAGTTGGAGTACTTAAGCTCAGTTGTGAAAGAGACCTTAAGGCTTCACCCACCTATGGTGTTATTACTTCCAAGGGAGAGCACTAGGAGATGCGTGATCAATGAATATGCGATACCTAAAAATACCAGAATCATGGTCAATGCTTGGGCAATAGGGAGAGATCCCAAACACTGGGTTGAAGCTGATACATTCAAGCCAGAGAGGTTTTGGGATAACCCAATTGATTTCCAAGGAGCACACATGAATTTTATACCATTTGGTGGTGGAAGGAGAAAATGCCCTGGAATTAACTTCGCTGTGTCCAGCATTGAGCTTGCACTTGCCAATTTGCTTTATCATTTTGATTGGAAGCTTCCAAATGGAATCACTCCTGAAAATTTTGATATGTCTGAGAAGTTTTCTGCAAGTGTGAGAAGATCCGAGAATCTCCAGCTTATCCCAATGAGTTATCAACCCTAGTTCTATATATAATTTCCTGAATGATAATATATCAAGTAGCCTCGTAATGACTTTAAGTGTTCTACCTTTTTTGTTTAGTTCTAGTTGTTGTAAACATGCTGATGGTAAAGAATGAATAATATGTTAAAGTTTGAATGGCTTGCTGAAAAGTATTCATGAAAATTGAGAGAGAGAGATTCATTGAGGACTGTCTTTAAGGAAAATTGAAGTTTTAGCACGAGAGAAGCATCCTCTACTGCACAATTTATTATTGGGGTAAGGTGCAGATTGACCAATACAACGATGTGTTACGCTAGGAGTACGGGGCACAAAAATGTTTTGAAAGGAGCAAAAATACCAATCAACAATTGAAAGGAAGCAAAAAAACCAATAAAGAATTTAAAACTTGTGAAAGTAACACAATTCCCATTTTGGTCTATTTGCCGAAGCTTTAAATTCTTCATTAGTATTTTTGCTTCCTTTTAATTGTTCATGGGTATTTTTGCTCCCTTCAAAACATTTATGTGCCTCTGAGCAAAAAAAAAAAAAACATTTATGTGCCCGATATTGTTAGCGTAATACTTCGTTGGCCAATTTGCACCTTAACCGTTTATCATTTTATAAATTTGTATTAAAATGTGAAACTATGAAAGTAAATGAATCCAATTTCCTAATATTTGGTATGAATTATTCAGAACTAGGATAAAATAAATAAAAAATGGGAAAATCAGAAGAAAAAAAGTCCACATTAAAAGTTTTATTGTTAAGCATGTAAAAGACAAAATAAATTAAGTGAATAAGATTCTGTATATTTTCTAACTGGCAATTACACAATGGGTATTACAGCCTTGTATAGATAAAAACTTAAAGGACAAGGATGAATATACAAATGACACGTGTTACATGGTAAAACATTAAATATCTTGTATTGTGATGTGGGCTGGCTGTCTGCGTGTGAGGCTATGAGCATTGCATTGTTGCCGGTTTCTTGGGTCTAAGTTCTGCAACTCTTGATATTAAGAATTATACCTAATAAATTTTGGGAAAATCTCATTTAAATATCAAATAAAATTTTAAAACCCCCAAAATATATGTAAAAATTTGTAAAGGACTTAAATATGATAGGGATCAAATTGAGATTTTAAATGTTGGTGAATATACCCTATTGCCCTCAGTCTTTAAATAAAGGTTAAAATATATTTTTAGTCCTTTAAGTTTACATGAGGTATATTTTTGGTCCTTTAAATTTATGAATCATACTTTTAGTCATATAATTCTAACATTGTTAATATGGCTAACGGAAAATGCTAACACAACAAACTTAAGTGATGACCGTGTAACTAACACTACTAGAAAAATGCCAAAATAGCGACAGAATTTGCAACGGAAAAAAATCCGTCGCAAATTGTGATGGAATTGAAAATCCGTCACAAATTGCGATAGAATTATTTTTCCGTTGCAAAAATTTGCGACGGAATCCGTCGAAAATTGCGACGGAATTATTTTCCCGTCGCAAAAATTTGCAACGGAACAAATTGCGATGGATTTTAAATTCTATTGCAAAATTTTGCAACGGAATTTAAAATCCGTCGCAAAATTTTGTGATGGAATTGAAAATCTGTCGCAAATTTTTCGCGATGGAAAATGAATTTCGTCACAAATTGCAACGGATTTTAAATTCTGTCGAAAAAAATCCAAAAAAATAAATTTGAGAAAATTACCTCCAGCGGGAAAAAGCCTGCCAATTTGCAATGGAAAAACTATTCCGTTGCAAAATTTTGCGATGGAAAACGAATTCCGTCGCAATTTGCGGCAGAAAAACAAATCCATCGCAAATTGCAACGGATTTTAAATTCCATCACAAAAATCCAAAAAAAAAAAATTCAAGAAAATTACCTCTGGCGGGAAAAAGCCCGCCGATTTGTGATGGAGGGGATTTGCGACGGAATAGGTTTCCGTTGCAAATCCCCAAGGGATTTGCGACGGATCTTCGTTCCGTCGCAAAACTTAAGTTCGAAATCGGGTTTAAGTTCCTCTCCTTCCCTATTTTTTCCAGTTTCCTCGTCCTCCGTCCTACTCTCTCCGTCCCTCCGTCCAGCCAGCCTTCGAACCGTCGTGCAACCTCCTTTTTGCCTCCTCTCCCTCCAATTCCGTCCTCTTCCTCCTTTTTCCGGCCTCCTCTCATCTCACTGCCGACGTTGGCCTCCTCCCCTCTCATCCATGGATAAGACGGCAATTTTGAAGTCATTTTGTTATTATCTTGCATCTGTATCTTATATAAAAGATAAGCATATTGTATATATGCATTACGGTATATGGTTTATCACAGCATTGTCACGTACACAATTTGGCCACTCATAATTAAATTGACTTACGCGTTTTTTAAACGTCTGAGAAGGGTTAAAAAAAATATAAGATGAATTTAATATTGGAGAAAAAATTATGAGCTAAATATCTCTATAACGACGTATACCTGGTATTATCTTCAAGACTCCATCTCTAAATATATTTAATCAACACCGATTCTAACTCCAAATTCATTCGTATTACATAATAGAGATCGAATCTAGAAAACATAATGTTATATCTTGAGAATTAATTTGATTTGGAAAATCGTTGAAAGACATGATTGATTATTTAATTAATTGCATTTCAAGTGTTGTGTTGTATGTTATATGCAGAGTGTTTGATACGTATGGATCAGGATATGGGTGCATTATTTAAATTAATAATGGTGCTTTATGGCTAAAAAATTCTCTCTCAGTTTTGTTAGGGGTCTGTCTTCTCTATTTCTTTCTCAAAGGACGATCCTTTCTTGTTAGCAATAGGAGGGTACGAGGGAAAATTGAAAGTGAGTTTAAGGCTGCTGTAACAATGTAATTTATTATTTTATTTTCTTGATGATCATTAATTAATGAGAATAACTGTAATACTTGAAAATTTGCAGGTCTAGAACACCTTATTGGATGTTGGCGTCTCTCGAATGGTGAAAGGAGATAAATAATGGTATATTATAAAGGTTATTTAGTATTTTAGGACATTAGGAAGGATTTATGATTGAAAATTATTTAGGATATATGTAAACCCAATGATTGTAATCAAACTATGTAAACTCTTTATGATTGTTACTATATATTTTTATGATATACAAGTTGTTTTTATTTCAAATTTTTTTATATTTCTTATGCAATTTTTTTCTTAAAAATGAATTTTGCGATGGAATTTATTTTCCGTCGCAAATTTCAAAATTGGTGACGGAATTCATGTTTTCCTTCGCAATTGCTAGAGCCGGGAAATCGGGCCGAGCCCATTTAAGCCCTGGTCCGTCAAGGGCCAGGCTTGAAAAATGGGCAAGATATTTGAAATTGGCCCTGTACGGCCTCGGGCTTAAACGAGCCAGCCCTGCAAGCCCTTTTCACTATAATTTTTTCTTTTTTTCCTTTTTCAATTTATTAATTTATATATATATTTTGTATTTGTTATAGAGTTATTTATCCATTTAACTACAAATACATAATAACTATACTCTAATTTTATGATTTGGTTCATTATTTGTTGCAAATAAAAATTATGGATGTGTTCATGATGCAGGAGAAGAAATTTATGATATTCTTACTCATGAGCCAGAGGCTACTACTCAAAGTGAAGAACAATCAAATGTCGTTAAAATTGATGATAGTGGCAAAGATGACGATAATAATAGTCATCGTACTAATGTCGCTTAATGGTATGCTTCTTATGTTTTATGTGAGTTATTTGTGAACATAGTTTGCTTTTGATTATGAATTAGTAACTGTGCTTATTTGTTGGATGATTCGTGTTGTAATTTACTAATTATATATCTTTAAAAAAACGGAGGAAAAATAGTTAAAATTTGGAATAGTAATTTTCGGGCCTTGGAGGGCCGGCCCTGGTGCTCTCGGGCCGGGTTTTGAAAAACAGATGTTTTTCTTACCTCAAGCCCTGGAGGGCCGGCCCTGTTAGGCCCTGGCCCTTCACGAGCCAACCCTAGAGGGCGGGGCCAGCCCTGATTCCTAGCTCTAGCAATTGCGACGCTATTTTTCGCAACGGACGAATTCCGTTGCAAACGATTTTTGTGATAGAAAATACCTTTTTTGCGACGGATTTTTCCATCACAAAAAATGAATTTTTTTTGTAGTGTAAATATTATTGATCTTAAATTTAAAATATGTATAACTTAAAAAATATCTAAAAACCTAATAAAACAGTTAATATCAAAACATCAATTATTTTAACAAATTTTACTGTAATAATATAAATATCAAAACATCGATTTATTTACATCGATTTTTCAGTTTATTGTAATTTAAAATTTAAATATTACATTAAGAAATCAAAAATTAAAAATGCTTTTTCGGTTGCACAGTCATCACTTGAGTATGCTACATCAACATTTTCCGTTAGCAATATTAACGATATTAGAAATATAGACTAAAAGCAAACTTTACAAAGTTAAAAGACAAAATGTATACCTTAAGTAAAACTTAAAGGACTAAAAACATAATTTAGCCTTAAATAAATTAAAAAAGGAAAAAGAAAAATGATCCTCGCCGGAGGGCCCCTGCAGCTGGCAACTGAACGGCCTGCAACCGCCAGTGGCCTGGACTTTGGCCGCTAGCTGCCTGAGATCCGGTGAGGTTTTTTTTTTTTTTTTTTTTTTTTTTTGAGTGAGGTTGAATCCTTTTTTTAAAAAAAAAAGATTGAATGAAAGTTTGTGAGGGTGGGATTCGAACCCAACCCACCTTCATAAGGGGCTAAGTGATCCAACCACTGGGTGACTTAGTTCCTTTAATATATATGCATTAAAAAATATATATATTCTTCTAAACAATTTTCTATGAAAAAACACTCTTATAAATCTCATTACAAATGTTGTAAATCTCATTACTGAAATTGTGAATCTCATTAATAAACTTGTCATTTCCATTACAAATTTTGTTCACAGTGCTCAGATTTTGTTCAATATTGTGAATCTCTCTCTCTCTCTCTCTCTGTATATATATATATATTCACAAGACTGAACAAAATCTGAGCACTTTGAACAAAATTTGAAATGTGAATAACAAAGTTCTTTAGTGGGATTTACAAGTTCAATAATAGGTTTTATAAGTTCACTGACATGTTTTCATCCTAACGAATGAACTTGTAAAACCTATTATTAAACTTTTAAATCTCATTAATGAATTTATTATTCTCATTACAAATTTTGTTCAAAGTGCTTAGATTTTGTTCCATCTTGTGAATCCAATTATATGTATGTATGTACGTACGTACGTACGTATTTATGTATGTATGTATGTATGTATGTATGTACGTACGTATTTATGTATGTATGTATGTACGTACGTACGTACGTATGTATGCATGCATGCATGCATGCATGCATGCATGTATGTATGTATGTATGTATGTATGTATGTATGTATGTATGTATGTTAGTTCTCTATTGGTTTTGATGATAACGGACAATTGTAAACACAGATGAAGTTTGTCTTTGTAAGTTGAAAAAATTACTGTCAAAGGCAAACTCGAGTTTCAATTTGGAAACTCGAGTTTTGGCCTGACAGAGAAATGCTCAAATTTTTATAAAGAAAGGGAAACTCGAGTTATGATTTGAAAACTCGAGTTTTGGCCTTACAGAGAGCTTTCAAGTTTTTCGCTGAACAAAGAAAAATCGAGTTTGATTTTGGAAACTCGAGTTTTGACAAGACAGAGAGCAACCAAGTTTTTCTTAGAAACCAAAACTCCAGTTTCCATTTTGAAACTTGAGTTTAGGTTAAACAGAGAGCTCTCTAAGTTTCCAACGTTTTATGGAAACTCGAGTTTACTTTAGAAAACTCAAGTTTACATCACCTGAGAACAATGCTCATCTCTAACCTTGTAAAAACTCCCATGTTCAAATCGACCAAACTTTTCAATGTTTTCACATAGAAGAGGAAACTCGAGTTTCGGCTTTACAGAGAAGTTTTCAACGAATGAGAAAACTCGAGTTAAGTTTTGGAAACTCGAGTTTTAGCCAGGCAGAGAAGCTCTGCTAAATTTGAACATTTGAAAACTCAAGTTTTGATTTGGAAACTTCAGTTTTGAGATTTTGGACTAAAACATAATTTCTCATTAAAAGTCCAAAACTCGAGTTAGTCACTTAATGACTCGAGTTTTGCACTATTCACTAAGCTTGTCCAAAATGCCAAATCGCGATGTTTGTCTCTGAAAGGAGAAAACTCAAGTTTGGATTGAAAACTCGAGTTTCGGTCTTTTACTGAAAGAACACTGAAGCATGAAAACTCGAGTTTGGATGTACTAACTAGAGTTTCCATCGTGAAATTTGAATTTCAAATAGAACGATTTTACGAAATGCTTATGTTTGATCTCAATACTCTATATCATCACTCATTACTATTCCTAACTATGTTTAATCAGTTTGTTAGTGAGTTTCAGATGATTTAGACAGGATTAAATGGAGATTGAGCAAAAAGCATAAAGCATGTCAGCACATTAAATAAAGAGTGCAGAAACCTTGCATGCTTTTGGACAAACATTCTCCACACGTTTTGTAGGAGTTAATGTTTGCCTTCTACATCCAGCAAACTGCTTCCTCAACAGATTAATAGTCAGAGAGTCAACTCTGAATTTCTGAAAAGCTGGATTAACCAAAGAGTAGAGAGAGAAGAAGACCAAAACCTTCACATTACAACTTGTAAGGGGAGTAAGTTCTAGAGAGAGAATTACTCTTGAGCGCAGAGTGTGTAATCAATCTTGCTAGTGAGAAATCCCAGAGAGTCTGGGGACTGGACATAGGTCAATTGGTTGGACCGAACCAGTATAAATCTTTGTGTCTTGCTTCTCTTCTCTATACTCTGTTTTACTTCTACTTCTTATCCGAAAAACAAAGCATTCCGAAAAGAATTTGAGAATCTCCAATTCACCCCCCCTCTTGGTGATTCAAGCTCCACTTTCATTTGGTATCAGAGCACAGGTCTTCTCTTAAGAGCTTAACATCTCGAAAAGGATCACCATGAACGGAATTCTTCCTGATGGAGCTTCGATCAATAGACCACCTGGTTTCAATGGAGAACATTACTCCTTCTGGAAGGCCAAATTTAAAGTCTTCGTTATGGCTAGTGAATATGGTCTTTAGAAGGTGTTTGAAAGAGGTGACTATGAACCAGCTACAATCGAAGATGGTGTCCTAACTCCAAAGCTCGAAGAAGAGTATGACGAGAATGACCAAAGAAATGTCACTCTCAACAGTAAAGTCATCCTCATGTTGCAAAGTGCTTTAAGTCAACAAGAGTACTTTCGTATTTGTACTCTACCATCAGCAAAAGCAATGTGGGATGCTTTGGAGATAGCCCACGAAGGAACAACCAGAGTCAAAGAAAATAGAGTCAACACTCTAATGACCGAATATGATCTTCTTCGAATGAAGACCGGTGAATCCATCATCGACTTCCAGCTGAGATTCACCCATCTTATCAACCAGCTTGCTGCATTGGGCAAGACATACGAGCAACCCGTTCAAGTAAGAAAGATTTTGAATATTCTTAGCAAAGAATGGGAAGCTAAGGTTACTGCCATTGAGGAATCCCGTGGTGAATCAATGAGCTCGGTAGCAGCTTTATTCGGTAACTTGTCTGAATATGAAGGGAAGATCAAGTTCAGAAAAGGACTTGATGAGATAAATGTCAAGAATAAAGGCATTGCTCTCAAGGCAGACAAAGAAGTCAAGGAATCTGATGATGATGAAGAAGAAGAGCTAGGCATGATGGTCCGAAGATTCAGAAAGTTCTTTCGGAAGGACCATGGGCATAAAAGATTCAACAAGGGTAGCACCAGCACTGAGACAAAGAAGCCGATTATTTGCTATGAATGTGAAAAGCCCGGCCACATCTAGTCGAAGTGTCCCCAACTAAAGAACAAGGACAAAGAAAAGAAGAAGTTCAATAGATTCAAGAAGAAAGCCTATGTCTCAGGAATTTGGGGAGATAGCTCATCCGATGAAGATGAAGCTGATGAGGAAGAAACGACAAATATATGTCTAGTTGCTCAAGAAGAGCAATATGAGAATGATAAAGAGGTATACGATTCTCAACCCTCTTATAATGATTTATTGAATGAGTACAATACTGTTCAAAATGAATTTGAAAAACTTGCTGAGAAATATATTGCTTTAAAAAGGAAAAATACCACTCTTGAACAGCAAGTAGAAAATCTTTCTTTTCCTGAGAAATTCATTTGTGATGATTGCAATGAGTTAAAGAAAAAGAATTCTCATCTTACGAAAACTCTTGAAAAGTTTACCAAAGGCAGTGAAATATTAAATGTGATTTTAAAAGCACAAAGATTTACAAACGATCGTTCTGGGATTGGATATAATCTCATCTTTGATAAAAAGAAAGGAAAGAAGAAGAATGGTGGAAAATCATATTTAAACTATTTTCGAAAAACTGTTCATTCTTCAAATCCATTTGTTCACTGCAACTATTGTAACCGAAAGGGTCATACAACTTCATCTTGTTTTCATAAGAAAGATAGGAGAGATAAACCCGTAGGTAATTATCAGTGGGTGCCTAAAGGAACCTATGTTCCTCAGGCTCGAACTAACCTCAAAGGACCCAAGAACAGATGGGTACCTAAGACTTGATCCCTTTTGATTTGCAGGTGTGTCTAAGAGCATTAAAATCCGACAAATGGTATATTGATAGTGGATGCTCAAGACATATGACGGGAGATCAATACAAATTTGCCTCAATCAAGCACAAGGATGGTGGCAAAGTAATCTTTGGCGGAAATCAATCTGGAAGGATTGCTGGAATCGGTGAAGTTGGGAACAACGATGGACCTCAAATCAAAGACGTCTACTTTGTGGAAGGACTTTGCCACAACCTCCTCAGTGTAAGCCAAAGTACTGATAAAGGTAACTTAGTTATCTTTGACTCTGAGGAATGCTTGATTGTGAGTAAGGATATTCTTTCGTTAGATAATATAAAATCAAAAGCTATTTTTAGAGCTCCTAGAGAAGGGAATTGTTACACTCTTGACATCTCTAGAGACGGCTCTACATTTCAAAAATGTTTTGGTAGTAACTTGGATGATAGTTGGTTATGACACAAGCGTCTAGCTCATGTCAATATGATCCAACTTGACAGATTACTTAAAAAGGATTTAGTGATTGGTGTTCCAAAATTACATTTTAAAAATGATATGATTTGTGATGCATGCCAGAAAGGAAAACAAACTAAATCCTCTTTTAAATTGAAAAATGAGATTTCAACTTCTAGATCTCTTCAACTACTTCATATGGATTTAGTTGGACTAGCAAGAGTTAGAAGTCTTGGTGGAAATCTTTATACTTTAGTTATAGTTGGTGGAAATCTTGGACTATGCTTTTGTCATCTAAAGATGAAACATTTGATCAATTTGTTTCTTTTGCCAAGAAGGTCCAAAACGAGAAAGGTTATTCAATTTCAGGAATTCGGACCGATCAAGGTGGAGAATTCGAAAATCACGCATTTAGTGAGTTTTGTGACAATTTGGGCATTGATCACAACTTCTCATCCCCAAGGACCCCTCAACAAAATGGAGTTGTGGAGAGAAAGAATAGAGTCCTGACTGAGATGGCTAGAACAATGTTAAATGAGAACTCAACTTCTCAAGTGTTTTGGGCTGATGCCATGAGTACGGCCTGCTACATCTCAAATCGGGCCTATCTCCGGAAGAAGCTGAACAAAACTCCCTATGAGCTGTACAAAGGGAGGAAGCCTAATATAGCACATTTACATGTGTTTGGTTGCAAATGTTTCATTCACAATAATGGTAAGGATAACTTGGGAAAATTTGATTCCAAGGCCGACAAAGGTATATTTCTGGGTTATTCTAATAGGAGTAAGGCATATAGAGTTTTTAATACTCGTACTCGCATTGTTGAAGAATCTGTGCATGTTGTGTTTTGTGAATCCAAATCTAATGTTTCTTTGGATGATGATGATGAAAATATTTCGAAAAATCAATTCTATTCAAAAACCACTCCTGCTTCTATTGAAAATCCTAAAAATGTTTTTGAAGTTGATCCTCAAAATAATATAGAAAATCCTCATCAACCTCAACCTAGAGCTTGGAGATTCATAAGGAATCATCCTTTAGACCAAGTTATAGGTGATGTTAATCAAGGTGTGAGGACAAGAAGCAGTACTTTAAATGAAGTTACATTTTCTGCTTTTATTTCGAAAATAGAGCCCTCTAAAATTGATGAAGCCCTTTCAGACAATGATTGGGTGATAGCAATGCAAGAGGAGTTACATCAATTTGATAGGAATCAAGTTTGGGACTTGGTACCTAGGCCTAAGGACCATCCGGTCATCGGCACTAAATGGGTATTCAAGAACAAATGTGATGAATCTGCAATTATAATCAGAAATAAGGCTAGACTTGTTGCCAAAGGCTATAATCAGGGAGAATGAATTGATTACGAGGAAACGTATGCTCCAGTGGCTAGATTGGAGGCAATACGCGTACTCTTAGCCTTTGCTTGCATCAAAGAAATCAAACTTTATCAAATGGATGTTAAAAGTTCATTTTTAAATGGTTTTATACAAGAGGAAGTCTATGTAGAACAACCTCCTGGTTTTGAAAATGAACATCATCCTAATCATGTTTATCGTCTCAAAAAGGCATTATATGGTCTTAAACAAGCTCCACGAGCTTGGTATGAAAGACTAAGTAAATTTCTTTTAGAGCAAGGGTTCATTAGAGGAAAAGCTGACACAACACTCTTTATTAAAAATAACAAGCTTAATGAAATCTTGGTAGTGCAAATATATGTAGATGATATCATTTTTGGTTCTACTAACGAATCTCTGTGTGAAGAATTTTCAAAGAAAATGCAGAGTGAATTCAAAATGTCAATGATGGGAGAATTGAAGTACTTTCTCGGTCTACAAATCCAACAACGGAAGGATGGAATATTTATTTCACAAATGAAATATCTCTGGGATTTGCTCAAGAAGTTTGGGCTGGAGCATTGCAACGGAGCTGACACACCTATGAGCTCCACCGCTTCTCTAAATGTTGATGAAGAGAAAGGAAAAGATTTCAACATAACCAAATATCGAGGGATGATTGGCTCACTTCTCTACTTGACAGCAAGTAGACCTGATATTCAATTCAGTGTGGGCATGTAAGCAAGATTCCAATCTGCACCAAAAGAATCACATGCTGAGCATGTAAAGAGGATTTTTCGCTATCTCTCAGATACAAAGGAGCTTGGTCTCTGGTTTCCAAAGGGTCAACAAGAATTCCTGGTTGCATACTGAGATTCTGATCACGCTGGTTATAAGACTAATAGAAAGAGCACGAGTGGACAGTGTGAATTTCTTGGAGGTTCACTAGTATCATGGTTTAGCAAGAAACAAACCATCGTGGCTGTATCTTCAACCGAAGCTGAGTATGTTGCTATCTCTAGCTGCTGTGCCCAAGTCCTGTGGCTAAGACAACAATTATTTGACTTAGGAGTTCATTTAAAAGATATTCCAATCCTTTGTGACAATATCAGCACAATCAGTCTTGCGAAAAATCCAGTACAACACACAAGAACAAAGCACATTGATGTGAGACATCACTTCATCAGAGATCATGTGCAAAAGAAAGATATTAAAGTGATGTTCATTCCCACTCATCTTCAACTTACTGACATCTTCACCAAGCCATTAGCAAAAGAGCAATTTAATTTCATTAGAAGAGAATTGGGAATGGTAAATCCCAATGAGTTGTGAGTATCTCTCTCCATCTTAATGTTAATTATGGTTTTGATGAATATTTGTTACTAACTTAAGCTTCGGAGTACATAGTAATATTTTATGCAGGATGTTTGAAATCCTGAAGTTTGCTGTCAAAAGACGCAAACTCGAGTTTTGTTTTCAAAACTCGAGTTTTATCGGGGTCAGAAGAAAAATGAGTTGTTGAGCAAAATGGAAACTCGAGTCGTTAAGTGAGTAACTCGAGTTTCGGGGAAACAGAAAGCAAGCTCTAAGTTTTCGCGAATTGGAAACTCGAGTCATAAAATGGAAACTCGAGTTTCGGGTAGACAGAGAACATCACACCTGTTGAGGTATCCACAAAACTCGAGTCAGTAAGTGGAAACTCGAGTTTTGATCACGGAATTTCAAAAGTTCACAATACACTTTTGAAGTCCAGGTAAAATTTTGCGCCCTATTTAAACTTGATTGTTCATTGTTCATCTAAACTTCCCTCAAAACTCAAGTTTGCCCTAGAGTTTTTCTCTGCTCTCTTCGTATTTCCCATTTCTCTCTTCGATCTTTCCCTCATTTTCAAACCCTAACAATGGCTTCCAGTTCTAACCCCCAAGATATCATCCATCTCGATTCTGATTCCGAATCTGAAAGTCAAAACCTAGCCGATCTACCTTTTGCACAACCTCGATCAAATCTATTTCCTAGGGCATCGTCAATCTCTCGGCGTACCTCTTCCAGTTTGTTTCAAGTTGTGTCAAGATTCACTGAAGAACACTCGTCGGCTCAAGCTCAAGCTCTTCCTCCAGCAGGACTCTTGGTTGGAGAGACTTTAGGTCAAGATAGTTTTCAAGTGCTTTCACCAAGATAGAGAACGAAAATACACGGAGACGACAACGAAAATGCATTTTTGCTAAAAAAATAAATAACAATAAAATTAGCAAGGAAAGATAGAGAAATAGAAACAGAGAATGAGGAACACACTGTTGACTATCGTCAGAGCCGAGAAATAGGAGATACTATCAGAAGTTGATGTAATGGTCACAGTTATCTATACATACTGTCAGAAGATAATTTTAATTCTGTACCCTCAAATCATTACCTCCTGAGTGTAAAACTTCACAGCACTGGCTCCCCTAGCATGGACAATGCGTTCTAGAATGCGTTCCCTATCAAAATTTGCAAGTTTCTCTACTAAATGATAATCCTCCAAGAGAATTGGACCTGCAAAATTGGATGAAAATAGATAAGTTAAGATGACTTACATATAACCAAATTTGTTCCTTAAGTTCTACAACAAATTGATTAATAAAACCCCCTCCCTACTTTGACTGAGTTACTGAGTAATTCCTCCCCTTACAATAACTTAGTAGAACATGAGACGTTGTTGTTTCTTCAATCAACACTCATCAACATAAATAAAAGAAATAATCAATACTGTATGAAAACATATTAGTATATAATAAACAGTTAAAAACCATCTATAACGAAGCCCGAGTACTTAAAAAGTTATAGTTACTAAAGTCGTTGGCTAATAATAAAAATCTAGTAAGCTATCTTCAACTACACTTGCACAATTTTTTGTTAAACATTGGATGGGTCAGCGTGCAGGACTAATGGTACTCACTCATTCGAAATAAGCTACTTTTAAAATATAGACCCAACAGGAACAACTGGACTCCCACAAATAATATCCCTGAAGGTTATGATGTAATGATATATACATGCATGAAAAATGAAAATTATAAATTAAAATAAATCATGAAAACCATGGCCAACAGACCACATAATATAATTTCTCCATGAATGCCAATTGTGTTGAGCAAGAGAATTTGGATATTTACCTACTTAAGCTCTCTGCTAAAGTACGCACTTCTGCAAATTCTAAAGGAAGAAGCAAAGACTTCTGTCTGAAAATATCAATGGAAATAATTAATATTATCAAAGAATGACAGTTATTTACTGTTTACAGTTGTTAGGAGATCAAAGGATCAATCTTAGCAGTTGCGTTGCTTAGTTAAAGGATACATAGTTTGCATACTATGGAATGTTTGTTTTCTTCAGTCGTGGGAGAAAATAAGCCCACAGTCATGAGGTGTATTCATAAACTTCAGCCATACACACAACAAGTAGTCAAAAAGGAATCAATGAAACTTCACTAATCCCATCCCTCTCTGAACCTGCTTTGACTCATCTAGAGTGTCAAGAATCTTAGTTACACATCACTCATGATTATTTTAATTCATTATGAAAGTGACAGGTAATACTACAAAAAATTACCATTAACATACGAAATCACACAGTATTGTCGTTTAATAATTAAAACTTAACATTGATGGTCATACAGCAGACAGAAGACATAGACTACGACAAGAACAAGCAGGTTGACAGGTATTTTACTCTTCCACAAAATTATCATATATAATTCCACTAAAATAATTATCATCTATAAAAGTTCAATCAAGCTTTGAATCACTGAGCCAAAGGTTCAACTAGCAACATAAACATGTATAATTTCATTCACCAAGCATACAAACTCTGGCTCAAATGATTTAGTTTATCAATAGATGGGGCAAGGGTAACACAAGGAGGGCACACAAGGCCCAAAGAATTACGGTTATCTAAAGCAAGGATTCTGCTTGACACCGTAGCATTTAGTAGTTATGTAAGCTATTGGAGCATACTGTTAACGAGTCAATAAACTAAGAAATGAAACTAACAAGATGAAGGATCTAATTAATGCTTAGAAAATAAATCCCCAATCATCACATAATACAAAGTTTATTTTGACTAATAATGGCCAAACACCTACTGAATGAGGAATAGAAGATACCTGAAGGTGTGATGGCAACTGCGGCGACCAAGGCAACGGCGGCGGAGTCACGGCGACATTGCGCACAAAACCCCTGACGAGCATGGGAAGGACCACGAAGGTCTGATGGTGTGAGAGATCGAGGAGGCAAGGAGGACGGTGATAGAAAGAGGATGGAGATCGGAGGAGGTACGGCAGAGAGGGGGATGACGGAGCAACGGCCGAGTGAGAGAAGAGACACGACGGACCAGGGTTGAGATCGAACAAATCTGAGAGGGAAATGGGTATCGCGGGAGACGAAGAGGGAAATGGGTATGAGGGGGATGACAGAGCAATGGTCGAGTGAGAGAAGAGACACAACGGATTAGGGTTGAGATCGAACAAATCCAAGAGGGAAATGGGTATCATTGGAGACGAAGAGGGAAATGGGTATTCGCGGGAGACAAAGAGGGAAATGGGTTTTGGGGAAAAAATAAACTACACTTCAACGTCTAATTATGTACACTTAGACTCCAAAAAGTGTTAAATTTTCCAATTTTGGCATCTAATTAAATACTTAGACTCCAAAAGTGTTTCCTTTGGCGCACTTTCACTTGTTGTTGGCGCCAGAGCCCTACTTTTGGTGTCTAAGTACTATACTTAGACGTCAAAAATCACCTCATAATTACAAAAATGCCACCGCGTTGTTTTTTACTTCCTATTTTAATAATAGGAAGCCAATTTGGGAAGTAAAAACCATTTTTTGTAGTAGTGTCAGGATGTAGAGCTGTCAAAACGGGCCACCCCGGCCCGTTAGGCCCTAGCCCGCGCGGGCTAGGGCCAAAAAGCCCACAGGGCCAAAATAGCCCGCATTTTAAGAAGCCCGCACGGGCCAAAAAATATATAGCCCTCGGGGTTAGGGTGGCCAGTGGGCCAAAAATCATTTAGAATAATAAACATAAGCTTGAATAATCAACTTCAGGATACTGCTAGGCACTGAAAAAATACATCATGATCTTGAAAAATTATTTTAGGATGTTGAAAAAATATTTCGAGTGCGGCGATCTTGAAAAAATACTTCAAGATCTTTGAATGAGGATCTTGGTGATACTTGAAAAAATACTTAATGATCTTGAAAAATTATTTTAGATGCGAAATAATTTTTCAAGATCATTAAATTTTTTCGCTCTACCGCTCTATCCTCGATCGGCATCTGAAGTATTTTTTCCGATAGCGATCCTTACCACGAAATATTTTTTTAACATTCTAAAATAATTTTTCAAGATCATGAAGTATCTGTTAGTATCCTAAAATAATTTTTCAAGATCATTAAGTATATTTTTAGTACCAGTCAGTATCTTGAAGTATTTTTTAAGTACCATTCAGTATCCTGAAGTATTTTTTAAGTACCAGTCAGTATCCTCAGTCAGTATCCTGAAGTATTTTTTTAAGTATCAGTCAGTATCCTCGGTCGGTATTACGAAATATTTTTAAGTACAGATCGGTACCACAAAATAATTTTTCAAGATCATTAAGTATACTTTCAATACCCAAGTCGGTATCACGAAGTATTTTTTAAGTACAGTCGATACCACTGAAATATTTTTCAACATCTAAAATAATTTTCAAGATCATGATATATTTTTCGATACCAAGCGGTATCTTTAAATATCTACGGTATCTGAAATATTTGTTTAAAAAAAAGGGATCGGTGTTTTTGCACGGTGGGCCAGGAAGTGAATGCTAGTGGCGGTGGGTGAATCCAATTCCTTGATTGAAGAAGGCGAGGAGGTGTAGTTTCAGATGGATTTGTACAATTTATGAATGTTGGAAACGGGGTTGATTGGTGACCCGCGGGTTGGCCCCAACCTAACCCCAAAGAGTGGGGCTTATTTTGGGTTAGGGCCAAAAATATGGGGGCCAAACATGGGGCTTAATGGGCTGGCCCATAGGGTCCAGCCCATTTTGACAGCTCTATCAGGATGATTTAACTCGAGCCAGGAGGTTTAAACTCGAGTTAGAACGTTTTCTACAGTGTTTTGCGCATCTAAGAGGGTTTGACTCGAGCCAAGAAAATCACAGACTCGAGTTAAGGTCTTAACTCGAGTCAGTCATTTTTCTGACTCGAGTCAATAGTGACTTTCAGAACTCTTTCACCTCTGTTTCACGTTTCAGCTGGGTGAGGTCTGGTAATTCGATGATATCTCCCAAACCAGAGATCGGATTGAGGTGAAACCAATTTTTTATGAAACTAGACTTCCAATACGTCATTATGAAAAATTTCAATCCCAAAGGAGTTTAGATGAAAGAGCTATGAATTTCAAAAGTTGGTACATCAATTAACGTCACATTTCTGACCAACCTTCGATGTTTTTTGGTGTATCTCTCAAATTCCAAATCCAATTGAGCTGAAACCGGTGGAATTTGAAAGTAGACTCAAAATTCGTTCCACCAAGACTTGAACCAACCAAAACAGAGTTTAGACCAAGGATTTATGGTCTTCGAAAATTGACACTCAAAAGTCTGGAACCATTTCAGCATAGGCTCAGTTTTCTGGAAGTAGCTCATATTATACACAACCAAATGAAGTGAAACCAATTCTATATGAATCTAGACTCAACAAGTGTTTCATATAATTTGGAAGCAACCAAGTTTTGATGATCTCTTACCTAGAGTCAAGGCAAGTTCAGACTCGAGCCACAGAGAATGCCAACTCGAGTCTAATCTAGTCAGAAAGCCATGGGAAGATAGAAAGATAGACATTTTGAGAAAGGTTTTTGAATCGAGCCTAGAAGCGTCTGACTCGAGCCATATGCCAACCCAAGAGTTTGAAGAATGGAGAAGACATTTTGACTTGAGCCAATAAGAGAAGACTCAAGCCAAAGCAACTTGTTAAAGCACAAATGAGAAGAACAAACTCGAGCCACGTTTATTGTTGACTCGAGCCTAAGCCCAGACTCAAGTCAAGGTCTCTATTGCCTCGAGTCAGACAGTATTTTCAAACCGTCTCTATGCCTTGATCGTTGGATTGACTCGAGCCAGTGATAGCTTTGACTCGAGTCAATATGTCTCTGTTTCTGAAAATGATGTGCGTTTGAATCTTCCAATTCTCTAACTATCTATGATTGTTTTTAGATTCTTCATATCATCCATCATTCTTATTCTTAACTATGCTTAATCAATTTGATAATGTGTTCTAGATGATTATATGAAGGATTGACAACAATCCAGATGATGACGTTAGAAGCAACGACTATTTTTTTCCAACAAAACTTACAACGGTGATATTCTACAACGGACCAATACTTCAACGGATTAATTTTAGTTGTCTATAAGTAGAGACACATTCAAAAAAGAGATAATAATGATGAGAGCTTGCACGGTCGAAATGCTAATGTAACACCCCAAATTCCATACCATTTAGTGTGTCCGCTGACACGTAGTTTTAGAAAAATCAACGGAGTTTGAGGTGCTACATCAGAGTAATACGGAACAGAGATCATGCACTAACATTTGAATGATGAGTAACTGATATAAAATGCCCAAGCATAATCTAGTTAACTTAAAAATTTCCTGAAGGAATATTCATGTGATACAATTATCTGGAATGTGTATAATTACAATTTCTAAAATAGTAACAATACATTCTTAAACCAAGTCTTAACTAGACTTGTGGCTTAGAACCCAATACAGTTAATCAAACCCATTTGGCCAGGCCGGGTAAAGTCTAGTGGAAGTCTCCCTGTCTTTCACGGTGACTTATGACTGAACCACATAGATCGGCCCTTTCTTAGTTTAATCACCAAATTGTTTGAAACAACTCTATAAGATTCATGCCAGAAACTAAACCCCTGTTGTCCTTCTACTAGCATTTGTCTTTGACCGATATCTTTCCACGGCTTCGTCTGTAACATCCCGTTTTCAAAAGCAGTATAATTTTTTTTTCATCAAAACATCATTTCAAATCATCAGAGTAGAGCACCGGAGCGATTGAGTAACTGATATATATTCAAAATGCCAATAGTAGTGTGTACATTTGGTTTTAACGGTGGTACATTAGTGGTTCAACGAACGTAAATACATCAGAAGTGTCTCCCTGGCGATCCCTACGCCGTGGCAACAAAAGATGGTCTGCAGCCGAGTCTCTATGCATGCTGCTACTCTTCTCCTCGGTCCTCGGTCCATGTTAGTGTGTACACTCGGCCTGGGTTCGGTGGCTTTAATGCTGCAGCTTTCTCCGGACAGTGTACACTGATGTGCTCAGGCTTTTGACACTTGAAGCATATCATCTTCCCTTTGCAGTCAGTACTTCGAGGATGATACCTCCCACATTTTGGACACGATCGGGGTCCCTTCATTCCAGGGTTGTACTGCTGCCCAGTCTGAAATGGCCTCTTGCTTTCTCTTTGGGAGTCACTCCATGGTGCCTCTCTCTTTCGTGAGGAATTTTCACGGCTGCCCTCGCACGATCGGTACGGCTACTATTGTGATTCTGTGATCTACGTAACTCCTTCAGGTTGCGCTCAGTCATCCGGCAAGATTCTACCGCTTGAGCCATTTTAGGAAAATACTGGGATACCAGCCTTGCTCTTATATCGTACTTCAGCCCGCAGATCAACCTGTTTGCCTTCCAGCTTTCGTTGTCATTACTCCTTAGGTATGACAAATATCGCAACAAATTGGTAAACCGGCCAAAATAGTCGTCGAAGGATTCCTCAAGACCTTGTTGGATGTGAAGAAACTCTTCCTCCTTAATCACCTGTGTCGAGGGAGGAAAATACTGTTCATTGAACTTTTCTATGAACCTCTCCCAAGTGAAGGGCAAAAACAGGTCCGCAACGTTGTAGCGACGCTTTTCCACCATCTATGCGCATCACCTTCGAGTTTGTAAATTGCCAGTTGAGCTTTCCGGTTCTCTGGGCATTCCATAACTTCAAAGATTTTGTCTAGGCTCATCAGCCAATCCTCAGCCAATTCGTTCTTCCCACGGAAAGCAGGTGGCTTGAGCTTGCAAAAATGGGTGACCCAATTTTGTGTGGTCTGCACAACTCTCCCTCGTCGTGGAGGTGACTGGGACCTATTATATCCCTCAGCTTCCTCATCGTGCTCGTCACTTTGCTCGTTTTCTTCTTCTTCTCCCTCTGTGTTTTGTTCTTCCTCTTCCTGTCTTGCTTGCCTCTCAGCTTGCCTTTCTGCACGAAGTTCCTCCATCATCTCTCTTTGTTCATGTATAACAGCCATTGCCTCTTGTAAGGCAATCTGTTGATTTGGTTCTTGGGCGTAAGGGCTCGGGATCTACTCTTTGATGCCAGAATCATCCAAGGTTGTCTACCTCACCCTCTGCCTCGGCCTCTGGGAGCTCCGGCTCCTCGTAGATTTTCCATGTCTCGTTCTTTTCTCCTTCATGAGGGAAAACGTTAGATATACAAGGAAAAACGACGATTAGTATATCACAGACTGTTAGTATCCACACTACTAACGAAAAAATACGATTATCAGAATTGTCAGTATTATCAGAGACTGATATCAGGATTATCAGAGACTGATATCAGCATATGTACAGGCGATGGGTATACCGGCTCTAGGTTAGAGTGATGCAGCGACAGAAAGTGGTACACCGGGTCAAGATGGTATACCGGTTCAGACTGGTACACTGAAGTAAGGTGGTACAGCGACCTTTGGCTATATCAGTACTCATTTTCAAAATATGCTCCAAAATTTTTTGAAAAGGCTTAGAACCTAACTCCGTTAACCGAACAGAATGGCCAGGTAAGTGTCTATCATGGGGGCCTCACCGAGTTCACGGTGACTAATTGGCATACCCACATAGAATAGCCTTGCCTTCGGCACCAAGGCGGCAAGTAATAACCGTTAAATTCATGCCGGGACTACTTGCTCCGATGCAAAATTGTAACATCCGTTTTCAAAAGCGATATAATTTTTTTCATCGAACATCATTTCAAATCATCGAGTAAACCTTTGGAGTGATTAGTAGCGATATATATTCAAAATGTCAATAGTAGTGTGTACATTTGGTTTTAACGGTGGTACATTAGTGGTTCAACGCAAACGTAAATACATCGAAGTGTCTCCACAGGCGATCCACTACGCCGTGGCAGCAAAGATGATGCAACGTAGAGTCTATGCATGCTGCTTACTCTTCTCCTCGGTCCTCGGTCCACCCGACCCTGAAGCTATATTAAGGGCTGAGATCCGATGCATCCGGACCTCAGGTAACGGTTAACGGATAATTGAATATTTTATACACTTATTTTTGTCTCTTGAATAATAATTTAGGACCCTTTAGCTAATAAATAATGGCTCTTATGTTTATTTGGGCCTTGGGCCTTTTATTGCATTTTAGCCATTTTTAATAATAAAAGTCCAGTTTTGTGTTGCTTCACTATTTCTACCATAACTCTTGAACCAGACATCGGATGTGCCTCATTTTTTTCTCATATTTCAGATGATTCAGATAGCTACAATTGTTATGAAGACATCAAGAGCAAATTCGGTCAAGAAGGCGGTCAATTTTGGAGCCAAAGTCGGATGTACAATTCTGATTATTTTGGACCCGAATTTTGTAATTTAAGTCCGATTTCGTTTTATTTCTGTTTTGGGCTAAAACTATTAGAGCCCATTCCGTTTTAGGTCATTTTAAGGATGGCAGCAGCCACAAACATATTCATTCACGTTTTTAACATTAGAGTGGATCAAAATACAAGTTTTCATTTTCTCTCATCATTGCTTCATGTTCTTCGCGCGTTCTTCGTGTTCTTCGTTCGTTCTTCGATTTTCCCGACCATGATCGGCTAAACTCTTGTGATTAACCCAACGATGAGGATTCCATGATTCATCCGAGAGAACTCGTGCCTAATCGGTAACTACTCGTCTTGTTTTCATCTTATCGGATTCGATTTGAAATAGTTCGAATATTAGATTTAATATTCGGTTTGGTTCATCCCAAGGACTTAGTTCGGACTAGGTTACGGTGTTCTTTGTGCGGTTGCAGTGAGACCCCATGGTCCTGATCCGACAGATTCTAGGCGAGGAATCTCCGGATGAATCACGAGATTTCGATTCATCGGAACCAAACGTGGGTTAGTTGTATTTTCGTTCAATGATGGAGGTTTCGGAATCAATTCGTTGGGTTGATCATCTTTAATGTCTCTCTGTTTATTTGATTACGTTTGACTACATTTTTATTGCATTTTGGTTATGTTATTTCATTTTGTTCTATTACATTAAACCAAACCCCCATTTTATCATTCTGTTTCACTATTGTTATTAAACAAGCCCATTGCAAATTCGTTGAAACGACCCGGTTCCCTAATTACGCAAATTAATTACGAACTTGGTTGTTTTGGAGATACGGACAATTAATCTTTCCAAAAATGGCGCCGCTCTCAGAATTTGCATCGGTTTGATTAGTAACGGTATTGTAAATAGCTTAGTTTATGTAGTTTAGGTGGTTCGGGTGGCCGGATAGAAATTTTTTCTGACTCCGATCACTCAAACCAGGTCTTATTCACAAGGAATTGGGTGTTTTAAGAAAAAGTCACGTCCTAAAAGGAAGTGAGGTCTCACTCATTTTCCCCAAATTCCAACGTTTAGACCATTTTTCTTTGTTTTAGGTTACGCTTTTTGATTTCCAACGGGACCATTTTTTTTAGGTATCTACGATTGCGTTGAAATTTGGTACAGTGATAGAAAATGGCGAATCGTTAGACCCCCTTAGAAAATGCAATGCTCCATTTTCCAAGGGCTATCCTCCGTTTCGCCAAATTCCATCGTTTAGGCCACTTTTTCAATTTTTGAAGTTTTTTTATTCCATTTTTGAGTCCCCCAATAGTCTAGGAGTTGCCCTGTCCAAGTCCCAAAAATTTTAAAAATCATTTGATACTATTTCTGGACTTGTTTTGTGTGTTTTGTCTCTGTGTCTCTTGGTGTTTTTCCACTTTTCACCACCTCTAGTGGCATTTTCGTAATTCTGATTTTCTTGTGGCATCTCGGTAATTCTGAGTATTTGCCATTTCTGCTTTGTGTATATGTTGCATGAGTACCAGGAATACTACTAATCCAGAAGATTTGTTGCCATTTGATCCTGAAATAGAAAGAACAATTCTTACTGCTAGAAGAGTTGTTAGGCTAAGTCATAAGATTAATCTGAAGCTGGATACTCAATTAAGTCGATTCGCCATTCGATTGTGTCCATTACATTGATCTTTACGATTGTGCTTCGATAGTATTTACGATAGTCTTGTTGTGTTCACTTGATTCTAGTAGCAACTTTGCTCGCTCGGACATTATGGCGGAGAGCGGGAAAATCATCATACTTTGAAGGAATTGGGTGCTGATGTTAATTATCAACCCTTGTGCATCCAATATCCTAACCTTCTTGCTAACTTTGAGTGAAATCTGGTCTAATACACTTGTTGCCTAAGTTTCATGGTCTTGCGGTGAGTGCCCATTAAGCATTTGAAGGAATTCCATGTAGTGTGCGGCCTGATGAAACCTCGTGCCATTGATGAAAATCATATCAAGTTGAGAGCTTTTCCTTTCTCATTGGAAGGTGGAGCCAAGGATTGGTTGTTGTACCTTGACCCTCATCTATTGGGAGGCTGGGTGATATTCGAGAGGATATTCCTAGAGAAATATTTCCCTTCCTCGAGCAAGCTGCGATCAAGAAGGAGATTGGCAACATTAAACGGATCATTTGGGAGACTATGCATGAGTATTGGGAGAGGTTCAAAAGGTTATGTGCAAACATCCACACCATCGAGATATCGAAAAGACTTGATCAACTCTTTCTATGATGGTCTTCATCAGGTAGACAAAGGGTTGGTGGATGCCTCTAGTGGTGGAGCTATGAGTAACAAGACACTGAAGAAGCAGAGAATTGATATCCATTATGGCGAGATAACTCTCGGCGGTTTGGCACCGGGGCCAATAGTACTCCTGTCTACCATATTCAAGCACCTCCGATTCGGTATGATTCTCGGAGATTAGAGAATAGACTTGATGATCGACCTCTCTTGTGAGGCGGTTGGCGGTGGCCACGAGGCAGTCAGATCTTCTCCTCCTCGGGTGGGTACTCTTGTGGGTTTTGTTCGACCCTTATCATTCTCCGACTCTTGCCCTACCTTGCATGATCCTACTTACCAAGATCGGTCGATGGGCTGCGGTGGGTGTTTTTCCGGGAAGGCCACAATACCAGCGAGAATAATGCCTTCTCAACACTTATAATCCTGGTTGGAGAAATCACTGACTTTATTTGGAACCAAAATCGGAGCAGAGCAACCAATACCAAAATCGAATCGAGTAACCGTGCTCGGCGAGTGCAGGAACTACCGGCGAGGCCGTACGGACCACGAGACTTTCCAACAACAGTCTGCACCCCTTTGCCTTTGCAAGCACCACCTCCTCGACCGACCATATGTCCACCTCCAGGGCGGCACAACGGAGCTAGTAGTAGTGGTGGTTCCTCACTTGAAGATATGATGAAGCAATTTGTCACGGCCAATATGCGGTTCCAACGGCAAGCGACACTTCCATTCGAGTTTGCAAACACAGTTGGGAAATTGGCAACATCATTGAACCGGCTTCAACCTCGGGGATCCAATTCCTTCCTCACAAACAATTCCCAATCCTAAGGGAAATGTGAGTGCTATATCACTACGATGCAGAAAGCAATTGGAGGAACCTAAGCAAGTGCAGATGTGACTTCCACGTCGAAAATGAGTCGGGAAATGTGAAGATTGACTGAAAAGAAAAGAGGCGATGCGGCAAGGTGAAGAGGAAGACATTCCTATCCTCTTCCCTTCCCTCGGAAGCGATTCGGTCCAAGAAGTTGGCGAGATAAAGCACAAGAGAAGGATATACTTGAGACATTCGAAGAGTAGAGATCAACATTCCTCTCTTAGATGCGATCAAACAAATTCCTAAATATGCCAAGTTTACGAAAGAGTTGTGCACCAACAAGAGGCGGCGAAGGGAAATGAGCGAGTGCTGGTTTAGTTGAAGATGTATTAGTCAAAGTTAATGAATTGATATTCCCTGCTGATTTTTACATCTTGGATATGGAGGGTGAGTCTCTAGTAGTAGGTCACCAATCATTCTAGGGAGACCTTTCATGAAAACGGCTAGGACTAAGATAGATGTGCATTACAGGTACTCTTTCCATGGAGTTTGGTGATATATCTGTGAATTTCAATATCTTTGATGCCATGAAATATCCTAGGAAGAGCATTATGTTTTACGTATTGATGTGATTGATGATCTTGTGGATGATGTTCTTAATGGTTGGTGTGCGATTATCCTTATTTTTCATCGAGAGTGATACCCCATTTGTGCATGCGATGATAATGAATGGTGCTCTGTTTGCACTAATTTGGTTAAGACTGCATTGTTTGGTGATTGATTTGCTTGATGATTCTACATTACTTGTAGACTCGATATTGATTCGAGTTTGAGCTTCATCCCGATCCTAACGTGCATCCGATTCGATTTTGATGAGCTTAATTACGATTTTGATGAAGCGAATTACGATGTTAACCTTGAGTGTATAGACACAACCCTTACCTTGTGCTTCTTTGAAAATGGTTTCGGGTATTCCCGGTGTGATGACATCGAGTTGTTGCAACAACCACCCAAGCTTCTCCCCTCCGAGCAACCGCCCAAACTAGAGTTGAAATCCCTTCCGGACCATCAAGTATGCATTTACGGAGGTGAATGAGCAGATTGCAGGTCATTGTGGCAAATAATCTTATGCGAGATCAAGAAGAAGTCTGCTAAGCTTATTGAGGCGAACAAGAAAGCCATTGGGTGGACATTGGTGACATAGTTGGCATTAGCCCTTCTATGTGCATGCATCGGATTCTATTGGAAGAGGACTCTAAGCGGTGAGGCCCACCGAGAGACGCCTTAATCCTCTTATCCTTGATGTGGTGAAGAAGGAGGTCACTAAGCTTACGCAAGTGGCATCATCTATCCTATTTCGATAGCCGGTGGGTTAGCCCGGTCCAGGTGGTTCCCAAGAAGTCGGAGTTCTGTAGTAGCCAATCGGAAGAATGAGCTCATTCCTACTCGAGTTCGAGAATAGTTGGAGAGTTTGCATTGACTATAGGAGACTCAGCCAAGCCACTCGCAAGGATCATTACCCTCACCTTTCATTGATCGGATGTTAGAGCGATTGGGTGGTAAGTCTCATTCTTGCTTCTGGATGGCTACTGGATACTTCCGGATCCATATTGCTCCCGAGGATCGGGGAGAAGACGACCTTACATGCCCCTTTGGGACATATGCTTCCGAAGGATGCCTTTTGGCCTCTGCAATGCACTGGCACCTTTCGGCGTTGTATGGTGAGTATTTTCTACGAGTTCTAGAGGGGGTGCATGGAGGTTTTCATGGATGATTTCACTTGTATATGGGTCGATTTTGATGCATGCTTAGCTAATTTGTCTAGAGTCTTGCATAGGTGTATTGAATCTAATCTTGTCTTTGAATTATGAGAAGTGTCACTTTATGGTTGAGTCGGGCATAGTCTTGGGACACATAGTGTCTAGGAAAGGGATTGAGGTAGACCACTGCTAAGATCGATGTTATTCTTTGCTTTGCCTTACCCGCTTACGTGCGGAAGTTCGCTCTTTTCTTGGTCATGCGGTTTCTATCGACGTTTCATTCGAGATTTCAGCAAGGCTGCTCAACCCTTGTCCAACCTTACTGCATAAGGACACGACTTTGTCTTTGATGATACTTGCAAGGCGGCCTTCAATCATTTGAAGCGTTGCCTTACTACGGCCCGGTGATCAACCCCGATTGGCACCTTCCCTTTGAGTTGATGTGCGATGCTTCCAACTATGCGGTTGGTGCTATCTTGGCACAACGGGTTGATAGAGCTTCCCATGTCATTGCATATGCTTCAAGACTTTGGATTACGCTCGAGTCTAATTACACACTGCGAGAAGGAGTTGTTGGCTATTGTATTTGCCTTCGATAAGTTTAGGTCATATCGCTAGCTAGTAGAGTCATTGTTTTCTCGACCATGCGGCTTTAAAGTTTCTTTTGAAAAGGCGGATGCTAAGCCACGACTCATCCGGTGGATGTTGTTGCTCCAAGAGTTTGATGTTGAGATTCGAGATAGAAGTGGAGCGTAAAACCGGGTAGCCGACCACGAGTCGCATCACCCATTCTCCCTCTCACCCCTCTTCTATTCGGGATGATTTCCACGATGAGCGGCTTCTCTGGCACTGCAAGTTAAGATCCCATGGTATCTTGATCTAGTTAACTACTTGGTAGTGATGTTTTCCTGTAGACTCCACTAGGGCCCAAACCTTAAAATTGAAAAGTGAGTCTAAATACTATGTTTGGGATGAATCTTATCTGTGGAAATTTTGTAGTGACCAAGTATTTAGGAGATGTGTGCCTGATCATGAGTTTCACTCTATATTGCATTTTGCTCATGCTTACACTGTGGTGGTCACTTTGGACCCCAAATAACTGCTAGAAAAGTGTTAGAATGTGGATTATTTTGGCCTTCCTGTTTCATGATGCCCATTTGTTTTGCAAATCATGTGATAGCTGTCGAGAGGCGGGGAGTATTTCCGTAGGCATGAGATGCCCAAAACCCTATATTGTTTTGTGAGATCTTTGATGTTTGAGGTATTGATTTCATGGGTCCATTTCTGCTTCATATGGTTACACTTACATCTTCTTGTTTGTTGATTATGTTTCAAAATGGGTTGAGCGAAAGCCACCGGACAAATGATTCTTACGTGGTGGTGGATTTTGTTAGGTCTAACATTTTCTGCGGAGTTTGGCATTCCTAGAGCTATTATCAATGATCAGGGTTCCCATTTTTGCAATCGAAGCATGGGTGCCTTGCTACGCAAGTATGGAGTGCTTCACAAGGTTTCCTGACCTACCATCCTCGGACCAATGGTCAAGCTGAAGTCTCCAATAGAGAGATTAAGCAAATCCTTGAAGACTGTCAACTCTACCCTGAAAGATTGGAGTAAGCGACTAGATCATGCTTTGTGGGCATATCGCACCGCCTACAAGACGCCGATTGGGATGTCTCCTATCGGATTGTCTTTGGTAAGGCATGTCATCTTAGGTTGAGTTGGAGCATCAAGCCTATTGGGCTATTAAGCAATGCAACATGGATTTGGCTAAGTCAGGGATGGAGAGGAAGGCTGCAGTTGCAAGAGTTAGATGAGCTTAGATTGGATTCCATGATAAGCATATTACGAGGAAAAGAATTTTCGTGGGCGG
The DNA here is from genome assembly GCA_025563575.1 of Acacia pycnantha. Taxonomy (NCBI): domain Eukaryota; kingdom Viridiplantae; phylum Streptophyta; class Magnoliopsida; order Fabales; family Fabaceae; genus Acacia; species Acacia pycnantha. The sequence goes on along the minus strand of JAMWYP010000027.1, from coordinate 1,285,054 downwards.
AAAGTTCTTCTATTTAATTCCCGTCTGAAGTTTATGCAGTAGCTTCGATCTAGATGGGATGGCCCTTTTGTGATCACTAACATATTTCCATTTGGTCTTTGTTGAGCTATGTGATCCACCCACGGGACGGACTTTTAAGGTCAATGGGCATCGCCTCAAGCCATTTCATGAGGAATCCCCACAGCGGCTTTGAGGAAGCGAGAGATTCTCCTCATTGATGCCACTTATCCTCCATAAACCCTTGGGGAGTATTCTTCTTTCTTCTCCCTCCTTCTCTTTTATTTGTTTTCCTTTTCTACTTTGCTTTTTGAAAATAAATACATTCTTTCTTTCTAATGATTGCTACATATTATGAACTAGGACAATTTGGTTTTAATGGATCATTCTGTTTAGTCTGGAACTCTTGACTCTTCGATTACAAGTCTTGGTAGTTGATTTGATGTTGTTGTTTACCTAAGTTGGTATTGACCTTGTGAGGTTTTGGGCCTGCATGAATGGAATTCATCTTTTGCCATTCTTTCTTTCATGTGTGCATCTCTCATGATTTGTGTTCTCTAGAACTTGCTCCTTTTCTTTTTGAAACTACATTTTTCACTTACGTGCATAAGTATGATGGAAGCTTGTTTTCTTTCTTTTATTCGCCTCACTTTGGCCAAATAGCTTTCCCTTGCATTATGATTCCCTTGCTAGCCCCTTTGTGCCTTTTGACCCATTCTTTTCTAAGCCACATTACAAGCCTAAGCGTAAAACCATTTTATTCCACACCTTGAAGATTTATTGAGCATTGGTTTCAACTTGTTTTGTGTTTAAGTGTGGGGGTTGCTCAGGAGTGCAACAGTTTAAGTGTGGGGGGGATATTTGATTTTGACATTGTAATTATGTATGCAATGAAAGGAAAGAAAGAAAAAAAGAAAAAAAAACAAAAGAAAAGAAAAGAAAAGAAAATACATAGAAAGGAATGTATATATGAGTAGAATAAAAGTTTCATACATAGAGAATGATTGTGTTAATCAGTGCTCTTCCTTTTGATTTCTTTGGTGCTTAGCCTCTTATTCCATACTATTACCTACCTTCACCCTAGCCCCGTTACAACCTTTAATTACAAGCTCTCTTGATTTGTGCATGTATGTGTTATGAGTAGTGGAGACGTAGAAGTTGAGCAAGCTTATGGTAGAAACAATTTCTTGAGTAGAATTTGAGCGATACACTTATTTACCTTAAACACTTGAGAGACTAATTGATTGAGCGCATCATTTGTGAGACCATCTTTTGTGATTAGCATCATTGATTGAGACTACCGTGAATTGTAATTTGAGATGAAGGGGTTTTGGTCTTGAATGATTGGTCTTTTGAAGCTTTGTGTCCCTTGATTCAATTTTTGCATTGTTAGCAATTATTAGTAAAGAAGAGTTTTTCCTTTAGGTCTTTCTCTTTGAATTTTGCTCAGAGTGCAAAAAGATAAGTGGGGGAATTTGATAATTGAATATTTTATACACTTATTTTTGTCTCTTGAATAATAATTTAGGACCCTTTAGCTAATAAATAATGGCTCTTATGTTTATTTGGGCCTTGGGCCTTTTATTGCATTTTAGCAATTTTTAATAATAAAAGTCCAGTTTTGTTTTGCTTCACTATTTCTACCATAACTCTTGAACCAGACATCGGATTTTCCTCATTTTTGTCTCATATTTCAGATGATTCAGAGAGCTACAATTGTTATGAAGACATCAAGAGCAAATTCGGTCAAGAAGGCAGTCAATTGTGGAGCTGAAGTCGGATGTACAATTCTGGATTATTTTTGGACCCGAATTTTGTAATTTAAGTCCAGTTTTATTTTATTTCGTTTTGGGCTAAAACTATTAGAGCCCATTCCGTTTTTAGGTCATTTTAAGGAAGGCAGCAGCCACAAACATATTCATTCACGTTTTTAACATTAGAGTGGATCAAAATACAAGTTTTCATTTTCTCTCATACATTCTTCATGTTCTTCGCGCGTTCTTCGTGTTCTTCGTTCGTTCTTCGATTTTCCCAGCCATGATCGGCTAAACTCTTGTGATTAACCCAACGATGAGGATTCCATGATTCATCCAGAGAACTCGTGCCTAATCGGTAACCACTCGATTCTGTTTTCATCTTATCGGATTCGATTTCTGGAAATAGTTCGAATATTAGATTTAATATTCGGTTTGGTTCATCCCAAGGACTTAGTTCGGACTAGGTTACAGTGTTGCTTTGTGCGATTGCACAGTGAGGCACGCCACTGTCCGACAGATTCTAGGCGATCGTCTAGGCGAGGGAATCTCCGGATGAATGCTGAGATTTCGATTCATCCGGAACCAAACATGGGTTAGTTGTATTTTCGTTCAATGATGGAGGTTTCTGGAATCAATTCGTTGGGTTGATCATCTTTAATCTGTCTCTGTTTATTTGATTCTGTTTGACTCTGTTTATTGCATTTTGGTTATGTTATTTCGTTTTGTTCTATTCTGACCAACCCCCCATTTTATCATTCTGTTTCACTATTGTTATTAAACAAGCCCGCAGCAAATTCGTTGGGAAATGACCCAGGTTCCCTAATTCTGCAAATTAATTACGAACTTGGTGTTTTTGGGAGATACGACAATTAATCTTTCCATTAACCTCATGTTTATATACACTATATATGTACGACAGACATTGATAGACTTTCGGAAACATTTACTACGGTCATACATAGGGTATACATATCAGATATGTATGGCAATAACAATACAGTCGGATGCAATGTTAAGGCACAATGAGAAATGTACATGATCAGATATGCACGGCAATAACAGTACAGTCGGATATAGAGTTAAGGCACAATGGACAATAATACAGTCGGGTGTAAGGCATGACATACAGTAGTACAGTCGGATGTAAGGCATGACAGACGAAACACATATATGCATACAATAACCATCAGAGTTAGTGTTACAGTACACGAACGTACCTTCGTTGACGGAATTTCGGTATGACGGTTGGTCAGGATGTAATCAGGGATATCCTATAAGGACAATAGCGCATTTATTAATGATCAAACATTATGACAGACATTTTAGTTATAAATGACCATTTTGCCCCTGACCCCCTAATTGGCGGAATTTCGCCAGAGCTTCGCTACTTTGACTCTAATCTTCCAAAATTTCAACATATCTCTTATTCCAATATATTTTTCAAAATAAATATCATATTCATCCCTAAAACATGATATCTAAACTAACTTGGAAGATTAAAAATCTAACTAGCATTTCTACTATAACTACCGAAATAACTACTAAAGCTTAAGACTAGGGACCGAAGAACTTACCCAGGGCTTCGCTACAACTTTCTCCAAGCTCCTCCTTCTCTCTACCTTCTCTCTAGAATTCAAAATGCTCAAGGAATTTTTGAGGAATGAAGTGAACCAAAGGGGTCTATTTATAGGAAAAGTTGATGGATTCAACCCTTGGATCAACTTTATGGAATTCAATCTCAACCATCCATTTGAAAACTTAGCAAACAATTTTTTCTCTCTCTTCTTTGTGTCTTGGCCGACCTCCCTTAGGTCATTCTTCAAGAAAAAGATGTCACCAAGGTGATGTCATCCTCTTTACTTTATCGATTCATCCGATAAAGTTCCCTATTCGGTGTTCTAATCGCGTAATCTTGAAGAATCTCAAAAATTCCTTAGCATAGCCCTGAAGATCTAAACTTCCTCTTTAAAAGCATCTGGGTTAACTAAATTTTTGATCCCCTTAAGGGTATTTCCTATCCTGTTGAACATTTTCGGACAAACGCCGTCGGTTACGGAAATTACTTCAGGTAATGTCAACTTCGGGACAAAAATCCACTGATTCACAATATGTCCAGTTATTAGAACCCTAATTCAAGGATTTTGAGTTAGGATTTATTTTCTATCGGTTCTCATTTATCCTATTTGCTTTTTCGCAACTTTTTCAACAACTTCTTCACTAAGTTTCCTTTAAACCTCTTTTGCATTCACACTACACCATATGAACATTTTTTTCTCCCTTTCTCTCTTCCAATTTTCGAATTGGATGGCCTCTTTTTGGCCATGGAATTTGTTCTCCTACTTGCCAAAACATCACATGACAAAGTGTTCCTATTGGCTTGTATTTTTGTGTTGACTTTTCAACAACTTCCTAACTAAGTTACTACATCAATTTCCTTCTTCTTTTCTTTATTATTTTCAAAATTCATGGAGTATTTTTGACAAAAGATGTTGCTTTTTAATTCCATTACCTTATATTATTCCATTATTAAAGTAATTATCCCATTGGTCAATACACAATTACTTGGATATCTCTTTAACTTATGCTTAAACAATTAGCCAATAAATATTTATTGAATCACCTACTAATTGTTGACAATTTTCTTAATTAGTATTAAAATTATCTCACAACTATTTTACTTACATTGGTATTTTTTGCTCCATGAAAAATATTAAAAATCATTGGACAACATATGTTCCCCAAAATAATATTTAATTTCGCCTTATTATTTTCCAAGGGAAATAATCCCAAAAATTATCTAAATTAGAGACAACGTACTCTCTAATGTTTAATAATTTTTTGATTGCCTCTTAGGATTTATCACAGTATTTTATGGCTCATAGATTCATTTAGGGCTTTTTAGTACTTTAATTCCTCCAATTTCAACAGAAATTGCCCTAGAAAATTATGATAAATCCCCTCCAATATTTGAGACCTCATATTCACCTATTTTCAATAGGTATATTTTACTAAATTATGATTCTTATCATGAGTCAGATTTTTAGGGTGTTACAATAATTTAATAGCCAATAGAAACACTTTGACCATGGGATATTTGTGCAAGTGGAGAAGCATATTCCTTGGCCAAAAATAGACCATGTAGTTCAAAATTTTCATGTGGACGGAGGGAGTTTATGTTTAAATAATATCATGATATTTTGGGAATTAAAAGCTATTAGGATTAATTCAAGACGTAAGTAAATGAGAACCGATAGAAAATAAATTGTGTACTAAAATATGTTAATCATAGATCAAATATAAGGACATATTATGAACAAGTGTATTTTTAGCTTGAGATAGGTTATCTCCAAAGTCATTTTCGTAACTTTTGGGATTAATCCTAAAATGACAAAAAGGCTAGTAAAAACCCCTAATTGGACCATAATCCTTGTTATTTCAAAATACTTCTCAAGAGACTACATAAACTTCAGAACATATCTCTAAAAGTATTTGTGATTTTATAAACACATACAAATAGAACACTAAGCAGGGAAATTAATCGGTAAGAGGAAATCCTAAAGAGATAGGATTTCATTGAAAAATGAAGAGATAAGGGAGAGAGAGAGAGAGATAGGGACGTTTGGAGGGCATGGAGGGTGAGGATGAAAGCTTCATTCTAACCCTAGATCCAATGGTGGACAATTGAGTAGAGAAAGTTCAAGAGAATTACCAAATGTGCCATAGACTTCTTCTATAAATAGGCCTCTTCTCCATTTGAAATTTCACACCAAAATCTCAAGAGAAATTCGAAATTTGAGAGTGAAAGAGAGAAGGAGGAGTCTGTGAGAAGGAGGAGCAAAGTTTTGGGTAAGTTCTAGTCTTTAGTTTTGAAGTTCTTAGAGTTCTAGTTTAAGTTCTTCGCTATTTTATTGTTTGGATCTTTAATCTTCCAATATATTGTGGTTATCATGTTTTTATGATTGAATATAGTTTTATTTCAAAAAAAATGATGGAGAAAGAGATATAGCAAAATTTTGGAAGATTAGAGTCAAAGTAGCGAAGCTCTGGCGAAATTTCGTCGGTTAGCAAAGTTAGGGGTAAAATAGTCATTTGTGACTAGGATATCTGTTAGGATATTGTTCAAGAGTTAATAGATACGGTATTACCCATTAGGATATCCGGGAAGTCCGGAGTCGGGTTCAAAGGCCGGACGTTTGGCCATTACACGGTGAAAGGTACGTTCGCGTACTGTAACACTAACTCTAATGCTTATAGTATGTTTATATATGATAGTGATATTCATAAACTAAGATGTTGTCTTAGTTCATTACTTTCACATTCAGCTTTACACGGGTTATAGTCATATTAATACCGTTGAGTTTTCCTAGCACTGAGGACACGACCGTACATCGTGGTACTGGTGAATAGTGCAGACCGAGATAACTTACATCTGATTGTAGTGTTATTGCCTTACATATGTGATTATGTATTTCCTACATCTTTATGGGCTTTTGTAGTGATTATGCTGAAATGTCATGAATAATTGTCATACATATATTGTTTACATAAGCATGAGGTTAACCGTTACCTGAGGTCCGATGGGCATTGGACCTCAGTCTTAACTAATAGTACAGGAAAGGATCAAGCAGAAATATCAGAGAGGGTACCGGTAGATGAAACCATAGAGAGGAACCAAGGGGCAAGGCCGTAATAATGCACCGGTCGAGACAAGAGACGGAAGAAGTTATCAGAGCCTATTGTCAGGCATGGATCTAATAAAGTTACTTCGAACAGTTTGGTGCCGAAGGCAAGGCTAGTCTATGTGGGTCAGCCAATAAGTCACCGTGAACTCGGTGAGGCCCCCATGATAGACACTTACCTGGCCATTTTGTTTGGTTAACGAAGTTACGTTCATCGCCCCAAGTCTAGTTAAGGCTTGGTCTAAGTTTTATAGTTACTTTTTGGGGAATGTAATTGTACAAAGCTCTGTATATTGTATCACATGAATATTCCTTCGGGATTTTCAATTTAACCAGCATACGCCTGGAATCATCATATGTCGAGGTATTTTATATCAGATACTCATTGTCCAATTGTTAGCACATTGCTCTCCGTTTCCGCAGTACTCTGATGTAACACCTCAAACTCTGTCGAATTTTCTAAAACCAAGTGTCAACCGACACCATTTAAGGTATGGAATTTGGCGTGTTACAGATAAGCTTTGTGGTGAGGTAGAAAATATTTTATTTGCATCATAGTGTGATAAAGGATACTTGACTAGGTTTCTTGATAGAGGAGGTGGATCCACATGGGCTAATGACTGCGATAAATTGACTTCATAACTATCCAAGTGCCTACATGCCTATCATGCGTACTTTGTCGAGGCTGTTGTGTATCCTCTAAAATAGGCACTTATGTTTCTTCTTGAGTGATCTCATTATCATGCAGATGATTAGACTCCCCTTGATTTTAGGGAACATTATTTGTGTTGTACTCAATACAACCTAACCAAATAGCTTCATAATCATCAATGACTGGGCAATTATGAGGTTTACTTAGTAATGATTCAAGGTAGTGTTCTAGTGTGGCATACGAAAAGTGATCCTCAAGGAACAAAACATCACGTGTACATGCATCCGTTCGTCATGAATGTCATATACATAATATCCTTTCTTACCAGTGGGGTATACTAAGAAAACACAAGGTCGGCCTCACTCATCAAGTTTATGTTTCCTGTTTTTGTTATAAGCATAAACCAAACAATCAAAAACCTTCAAGTGATGATACTCAGGTTGTTTGTCAAGTAATATTTCATATGTTTCCTAGAGTGCGAGACAGGAGTCGATTGATTAGATGCATTGTTGTAAGTATACATTCACCCCTAAACTTAATCAGTAAGTTGAAAATGTAGTGCTCGAGTAACTTTGAATATGTGTCTATGTTTTCGCTCCACGACCTCATTTTGTTGTGGCGTGTAAGGGCAACTATTCTGTAACAATATTCCTTTATTAGAATAATATTGCATCATGCGCTCATATTTGAATTCAAGACCATTATCCACTCTAATCCATTGGATTGGTTGAATTGTGTTTCCACTATTTTTAAAAAATTGATCAAATACTTTGTTGTGCTAATTTGTGTTTCATCAAATAGACCCATGTTCCCTTGCTATAATCATCCACAATGACTAAAAAATAGTGTGCACCACTCAAAGAGGCTGTATGAAAACTACCCCTAGTGTCACAATGTATTAGTTCCAAATATGAAGAAGCTTTTATCGAACTAATTGGAAAACTGAGTTTAGTCTGTTTGGCTCTTATGCAAGAATCAAAATGAAATGATTTAAAAAAATTGCAAGGCATGTTAACACTTTTAAGGTTTTCCTCATAGGGGTGCCCAAGTCTCTGGTGCCAAATTTCTACTGTCTGACTTTGCCGCACATGAAAGGTCTTATTCGGTTGGCCCTCTTCCAGTAGATAGAGTCTATCACGTATTCTTCCTGCTCCAATCATGTTCATCAAATGCAAGTTTTGTATCACATATGTTATTGAGCACAAATTATCTTGGGTTAGCTTGCTAACAGAAATTAACACAACTACAAAAAGCAAATATGGCATCCCCAAAAAAGTCCCTTTTTCAAAAGCGGAAGTAAAAAATAAACGCAGTGTCATTTTTGTAATTATATTGAGAAATTTTGACAAATTAGGCATCCTTTTTACAAAAATAGACACAAAAAGTATACTTTTAGCATCCTAATTAAAAAGGGACACCAAAAGTAGGGACTCTTAACGTCCTAACTCTAAAAGGGATGCCAATGGTAGAGTTTTTGGTACCAAGAGAACTACTTTTGGTGTCCCTTTTAGATTTAGGACGCCAAAAATGACAATTTAGGCATCCCAATTATAAATTAGGATGCCTAAAGTATCACAAGTATTTTTGTGGTGAATAATTCTCCATTAAAAGCAATTGAAAGCCACGATTGGAGGGGGTTAGTTGACGCCGAGATTTCAAACAGCAAGAACTAAGAATTTGAAACAGAGGAGAGAGAAGCCACTACAAGCACCACCGTCGACAGAGTCGCAACCAACACCACCATAACCAACATCTTCCTCCTATTCATCACTTGCACTATCAAGAACAATGAAGAAGAAGGAATCGGAGATCACATTATCAACATTGACTTCTACATCACCATCAAATTCACCTTCATATTCTACATTATCAAAATTTTCAAATTGGGATATCTCAGGAACTTCACTCCATGGCAGATATGAAATCTTCAACGCCGTTTGGAGTTGCAAGATCTCCGTTGAACCAAGCTCCCGATCTATTGACGACAATGAGGTGAGCTTCCAACTTCAGATCCTTCTATGGAAGAGTCGACGAGGGGAGTGTGGGTTTTTAGAAGACTTCGCTGCCGTTGCACAATCACGTTGAAGAAGCAAAATAAGGCAAAAATGGAGGAGAAGGTGAAGATGAAGTCGGGGGAGACGACGAAGACTGAGATCCGTGGAAATGTTGCCACTGTTGGTTGGAAAGATTAATTGTCGTATCTCCCAAAACAACCAAGTTCGTAATTAATTTGCAGAATTAGGGAACCTGGGTCGTTTCCCAACGAATTTGCAGCGGGCTTGTTTAATAACAATAGTGAAACAGAATGATAAAATGGGGGGTTTGGTTTAATGTAATAGAACAAAACGAAATAACATAACCAAAATGCAATAAACAGAGTCAAACAGAATCAAATAAACAGAGACAGATTAAAGATGATCAACCCAACGAATTGATTCTAGAAACCTCCATCATTGAACGAAAATACAACTAACCCACGTTTGGTTCCGGATGAATCGAAATCTCTGCATTCATCCGAGATTCCTCGCCTAGACGATCGCCTAGAATCTGTCCGGACAGTGGCGTCTCACCGTGCAATCGCACAGCAACATCGTAACCTAGTCCGAACTAAGTCCTTGGGATGAACCAAACCGAATATTAAATCTAATATTCGAACTATTTCCAAATCGAATCCGATAAGATGAAAACAGAATCGAGTAGTTACCGATTAGGCACGAGTTCTCTGGATGAATCATGGAATCCTCATCGTTGGGTTAATCACAAGAGTTTAGCCGATCATGGCTGGGAAAATCGAAGAACGAACGAAGAACACGAAGAACGCGAAGAACATGAAGAACAGATGAGAGAAAATGAAAACTTGTATTTTGATCCACTCTAATGTTAAAAACGTGAATGAATATGTTTGTGGCAGCTGCCATACTTAAAAATAACCTAAAACGAAATGGGCTCTCATAGTTTTAGCCCAAACCAGAAATAAAATAAAACTGGACTTAAATTACAAAATTCGGGTCCAAAATAAATCCAGAATTGTACATCCGACTTTGGCTCCAAAATTGACCGCCTTCTTGACCGAATTTGCTCTTGATGTCTTCATAACAATTGTAGCTCTCTGAATCATCTGAAATATGAGACAAAAATGAGGCAAATCCGATGTCTGGTTCAAGAGTTATGGTAGAAATAGTGAAGCAACACAAAACTGGAATTTTATTATTAAAAATGGCTAAAATGCAATAAAAGGCCCAAGGCCCAAATAAACATAAGAGCCATTATTTATTAGCTAAAGGGTCCTAAATTATTATTCAAGAGACAAAAATAAGTGTATAAAATATTCAATTATCAAATTCCCCCACACTTATCTTTTTGCACTCCCGAGCAAAATTCAAAGAGAAAAACCTAAAGGAAAACTCTTCTTTACTAATAATTGCTAACAATGCAAAAATTGAATCAAGGGACACAAAGCTTCAAAAGACCAATCATTCAAGACCAAAACCCCTTCATCTCAAATTACAATTCATGGTAGTGTCAATCAATGATGCTAATCACAAAAGATGATCTCTCAAATGATGCGCTCAATCGGTCCGGTCTCTCAAGTGTTTAAGGTAAATAAGTGTATCGCTCAAATTCTACTCAAGAAATTTGTTCTACCATAAGCTTGCTCAACTTCTACGTCTCCACTACTCATAACACATACATGCACAAATCAAGAGAGCTTGTAATTAAAGGTTGTAACGGGGCTAGGGTGAAGGTAGGTAATAGTATGGAATAAGAGGCTAAGCACCAAAGAAATCAAAAGGAAGAGCACTGATTAACACAATCATTCTCTATGTATGAAACTTTTATTCTACTCATATATACATTCCTTTCTATGTATTTTCTTTTCTTTTCTCTTCTTTTGTTGTTTTTTTTTCTTCTTTTTTTTCTTTCTTTTTTTTCTTTTACTTTTCTTTCTTTCCTTTCATTGTATACGTAATTACAATGTCAAAATCAAATATCCCCCCCCCCACACTTAAACTGTTGCACTCCCGAGCAACCCCACACTTAAACACAAAACAAGTTGAAACCAATGCTCAATAAATCTTCAAGGTGCGGAATAAAATGGTTTTACGCTTAGGCTTGTAATGTGGCTTAGAAAAGAATGGGTCAAAAGGCACAAAGGGGCTAGCAAGGGAATCATAATGCAAGGGAAAGCTATTTGGCCAAAGTGAGGAGAATAAAAGAAAGAAAACAAGCTTCCATCATACTTATGCACGTAAGTGAAAAATGTAGTTTCAAAAAGAAAAGGAGCAAGTTCTAGAGAACACAAATCATGAGAGATGCACACATGAAAGAAAGAATGGCAAAAGATGAATTCCATTCATGCAGCCCAAAACCTCACAAGGTCAATACCAACTTAGGTAATCAACAACATCAAATCAACTACCAAGACTTGTAATCGAAGAGTCAAGAGTTCCGTACTCAAACAGAATGATCCATTAAAACCAAAATGTCCTAGTTCATAATATGTAGCAATCATTAGAAAGAAAGAATGTATTTATTTTCAAAAAGCAAAGTAGAAAAGGAAAACAAATAAAAGAGAGGAGGGAGAAGAAAGAAGAATACTCCCAAGGGTTTATGGAGGATAAGTGGCATCAATGAGGAGAATCTCTCGCTTCCTCAGCCGCCGTGGGGATTCCTCATGAAATGGCTTGAGGCGATGCCCATTGACCTTAAAAGTCCGTCCCGTGGGTGGATCACATAGCTCAACAAAGACCAAATGGAAATATGTTAGTGATCACAAAAGGGCCATCCCATCTAGATCGAAGCTACTGTGCATAAACTTCAGACGGAATTAAATAGAAGAACTTTCTCGCCCACGTAAAATTCTTTCCTCGAATATGCTTATCATGGAATGCCTTAGTCTTTTCCTTATACAACCGTGAGCTTTCATAGGCATCCAATCTAAGCTCATCTAACTCTTGCACTGCAGCTTCCTCTCCATCCCGACTTAGCCAAATCCATGTTGCATTGCTTAATAGCCCAATAGGCTTGATGCTCTAACTCAACCTAAGATGACATGCCTTACCAAAGACAATCCGATAGGAGACATCCCAATCGAGTCTTGTAGGCGGTGCGATATGCCCACAAAGCATCATCTAGTCGCTTACTCCAATCTTTCCTGTAGAGTTGACAGCCTTCTTCAAGGATTTGCTTAATCTCTCTATTTGAGACTTCACTTGACCATTGGTCCGAGGATGGTATGTCGTGGAAACCTTGTGAAGCACTCCATACTTGCGTAGCAAGGCACCCATGCTTCGATTGCAAAAATGGGAACCCTGATCACCGATAATAGCTCTAGGAATGCCAAACCTCGCAAAATGTTAGACCTAACAAAATCCACCACCACGTAAGAATCATTTGTCCGGTGGCTTTCGCCTCAACCCATTTCAAACATAATCAACACCCAGAAGATGTAAGTGTAACCATATGAAGCAGAAATGGACCCATGAAATCAATACCCCAAACATCAAAGATCTCACAAAACAATATAGGGTTTTGGGGCATCTCATGCCTACGGAAATACTCCTCGCCCTCCGACAGCTTATCACATGATTTGCAAAACAAATGGGCATCATGAAACAGGAAGGCCAAAATAATCCACATTCTAACACTTTCCTAGCAGTTCTTTGGGGTCCAAAGTGACCACCACAAAGTGAAGCATGAGCAAAATGCAATATAGAGTGAAACTCATGATCGTGCACACATCTCCTAACTACTTGGTCACTACAAAATTTCCACGTATAAGGGTCATCCCAAACATAGTATTTAGACTCACTTTTCAATTTTAAGGTTTGGGCCCTAGTGGAGTCTACAGAAAACACCACTACCAAGTAGTTAACTAGATCAAGATACCATGGGATCTTAACTTGCATTGTAGAAGCCGCTCATCGGGAAATCATCCCGAATAGAAGAGGGGTGAGAGGGAGAATGGGTGATACGACTCAAGTGGTCGGCCACCCGCTTTGCGCTCCACTTCTATCTCGAATCTCCACATCAAACTCTTGGAGCAACAACATCCACCGGATGAGTCGTGGCTTAGCATCCGCCTTTTCAAAAGAAACTTTAAAGCCGCATGGTCAGAGAAAACAATGACTCTACTAGCTAGCAGATATGACCTAAACTTATCGAAGGCAAATACAATAGCCAACAACTCCTTCTCGCAGTGGTGTAATTAGACTGAGCAGAATCCAAAGTCTTGGAAGCATATGCAATGACATGGGAAGCTCTATCAACCCGTTGTGCCAAGATAGCACCAACCGCATAGTTGGAAGCATCGCACATCAACTCAAAGGGAAGGTGCCAATCGGGGGCCGGATCACTCGGGCCGTAGTAAGGCAACGCTTCAAGTGATCGAAGGCCGCCTTGCACGCATCATCAAAGACAAAGTCGTGTCCTTATGCGTAAGGTTGGACAAGGGTTGAGCAGCCTTGCTGAAATCTCGAATGAAACGTCGATAGAAACCTCGCATGACCAAGAAAAGAGCGAACTTCCGCACGTAAGCGGGGTAAGGCAAAGCAAGAATAACATCGATCTTAGCAGGGTCTACCTCAATCCCTTTCCTAGACACTATGTGTCCCAAGACTATGCCTGACTCAACCATAAAGTGACACTTTTCATAATTCAAAGACAAGATTAGATTCAATACACCTATGCAAGACTCTAGACAAATTAGCTAAGCATGCATCAAAATCGACCCATATACGTGAAATCATCCATGAAAACCTCCATGCAGTCCTCTTAGGAACTCGTAGAAAATACTCACCATACAACGCCGAAAGGTGCCAGTGCATTGCGAGAGGCCAAAAGGCATCCTTCGGTAAGCATATGTCCCAAAGGGGCATGTAAAGGTCGTCTTCTCCCGATCCTCAGAGCAATATGGATCCGGAAGTATCCAGAGTAGCCATCCAGAAGCAAGAATGAGACTTACCAACCAACCGCTCTAACATCTGATCAATGAAAGGTAGAGGGTAATGATCCTTGCGAGTGGCTTGGTTGAGTCTCCTATAGTCAATGCAAACTCTCCAACTATTCTCGAACTCGAGTAGGAATGAGCTCATTCTTCCGATTGGCTACTACAAGAACTCCGACTTCTTGGGAACCACCCGGATCGGGCTAACCCACCGGCTATCGAAATAGGATAGATGATGCCAGCTGCGTGCTTAGTGACCTCCTTCTTCACCACATCAAGGATAAGAGGATTAAGGCATCTCTGAGGTTGCCTCACCGGCTTAGAGTCCTCTTCCAATAGAATCCGGTGCATGCACATAGAAGGGCTAATGCCAACTATGTCACCCAATGTCCACCCAATGGCTTTCTTGTTCGCCCTCAATAAGCTTAGCAGCCTTCTCTTCTTGATCGGCATAAGATTATTTGCCACAATGATCGGCAACCGCTCATTCACCTCCGTAAATGCATACTTCGATGGTCCGGAAGGGATTTCAACTCTAGTTTGGGCGGTTGCTCAGCCGGAGGGGAGAAGCTTGGGTGGTTGTTGCAACAACTCGATGTCATCACACCGGGAATACCCGAAACCATATTCAAAGAAGCACAAGCGTAAGAATACGTGTCTATACAAAGGTTAACATCGAATTCAGCTCATCAAAATCGAATTAAGCTCATCAAAATCGAATCGGGATGCACGTTAGGATCGGGATGAAGCTCAAACTCGAATCAATATCGAGTCTACAAGTAATGTAGAATCATCAAGCAAATCGAATCACCAAACAATGCGGTCTTAACCAAATTAGTGCAAACAGAGCACCATTCATTATCATCGCATGCACAAATGGGGGTATCACTCTCGATGAAAAATAAGGATAATCAAGACACCAACCATTAAGAACATCATCCACAAAGATCATCAATCACATCAATACGTAAAATGTAATGCTCTTCCCTAGGATATTTCATGGCATCAAAGATATTGAAATTCACGAGATATATCACCAAACTCCATGGAAAGAGTACCGAATGCACATCTATCTTAGTCCTAGCTGTTTTCATGAAAGGTCTCCCTAGAATGATTGGTGACCTACTACTAGGAGACTCACCCTCCATATCCAAGATGTAAAAATCAGCAGGAATATCAATTCATTAACTTTGACTAATACATCTTCAACTAAACCGAAGGATGGGCATTACTCCTATTAGCTAACCGAACAATGACACCGCTTGGACGCAAGGGACCAAGACCAAGAGATCTATAAACAGATGCAGCATGACATTAATAGAAGCACCTAAATCTAGCATGCAATCATCAAATCTATAGTTACCAATAAGGCAAGGGATAGAAAATGTCCCCTGGATCTTTGCATTTACGAGGCATGGTAGGCTGGATGAGTGCCGAGACATTCGGTTCAAGCTCACTCGTTCATTTCCCTTCGCCGCCTCTTGTTGGTGCACAACTCTTTCGTAAACTTGGCATATTTAGGAATTTGTTTGATCGCATCTAAGAGAGGAATGTTGATCTCTACTCTTCGAATGTCTCAAGTATATCCTTCTCTTGTGCTTTATCTCGCCAACTTCTTGACCGAATCGCTCTCCGAGGGAAGGGAAGAGGATAGGAATGTCTTCCTCTTCACCTTGCCGCACCGCCTTTTTCTTTTCGAGTCAATCTTCACATTTCGACTCGTTTTCTCGATGTGGAAGTCACATCTCAGCAGCTTGCTTAGGTTCCTCCAATTGCTTTCCTGCATCAGTAGTGATATAGCACTCACATTTCCCTTAGGATTGGGAATTGTTTGTGAGGAAAGGAATTGGATCCCCGAGGTTGAAGCCGGTTCAATGATGTTGCCAATTGCCCAACTGTGTTTGCAAACTCGAATGGAAGTGTCGCTTGTCGTTGGAACCGCATATTGGCCGTGACAAATTGCTTCATCATATCTTCAAGTGAGGAACCACCACTACTACTAGCTCGTTGTTGTGCCGCCCGTGGAGGTGGACATATGGCCGGTCGAGGAGGTGGTGCTTGCAAAGGCAAAGGGGTGCAGATCGTTGTTGGAAAGTCCGTGGTCCGTACGCCTCGCCGGTAGTTCCCATAATCTCGCCGATACTGGTTACTCGATTCCGATTTTGGTATTGGTTGCTCTGGTTCCGATTTTGGTTCCAAATAAAGTTGGGGTGATTTCTCCAACCAGGATTATAAGTGTTGGAGAAGGCATTATTCTCGTTGGTATTGTGGCCTTCCCGGAAAAACACCCACCGCAGCCTACCGACCGATCTTGGTAAGTAGGATCATGCAAGGTAGGGCAAGAGTCAGTAGAATGATAAGGGTCGAACAAAACCCACAAGAGTACCCATGCGAGAAGGGGAAGACTGCATCGTCTCGTGTCACCGCCACCGCCTCACAAGGGAGGTCGATCATCAAGTCTAGTCTCTAATCTCTCGAGAATCATGCTGGACTCGGAGCTTGAATATGGTAAACAGGAGTACTATTGGCTCGGTGCCAAACCGCCGAGAGTTATCTCGCCATAATGGATATCAAGTCTCGGGCTTCTTCAAGTGTCTTGTTACTCATAGCCCCACCGCTAGAAGCATCCACCAACCCTTTGTCTACCGGTGATAGACCATCATAGAAAGAGTTGATCAAGTCTTTTCGATATCCGATGGTGTGGACAGCTTGCACATAACCTTTTGAACCTCTCCCAATACTCATACATAGTCTCCCAAATGACTTGTTTAATGTTGCCAATTTCCTTCTTGATTGCGCTTGCTCTTGAGGAAGGGAAATATTTCTCCGTAAATAACCTCGAATATCACCCAGCTCCCAATAGATGAGGGTCAAGGTACAAAGAACCAATCCTTGGCTCCACCCTCCAATGAGAAAGGAAAAGCTCTCGGCTTGATATGATCTTCATCAATGGCATGAGGTTTCATAGTGCCGCATACTACATGGAATTCCTTCAAATGCTTAATGGGGCACTCACCGCAAGACCATGAAACTTAGGCAACAAGTGTATTAGACCAGATTTCACTCAAAGTTAGCAAAGAAGGTTAGGATATTGGATGCACAAGGGTTGATAATTAACATCAGTGCACCCAATTCCTTCAAAGTATGATGATTTTCCCGCTCTCCCGCCATAATGTCCGAGCGAGCAAAGTTGCTACTAGAATCGGTGAACACAACAAGACTATCGAAATACTATCGAAGCACAATCGAAATATCAACGTAATGGACACAATCGAATGGCGAGAATCGACTCTAATTGAGTATCCAGGTTCGGTATTAATCTTATGACTTAGCCTAACAACTCTTCTAGCAAGAAGAATTGTTCTTTCTATTTCAGATCAAATGGCAACAAATCTTCGGATTAGTAGTATTCTGGTACTCATGCAACATATACACAAAGCGAGAAATGGCAAATACTCGGAATTACAGAAATGCCACGTAAAATCAGAATTACGAAAATGCCACAAGAGGTGGTGAAAAGTAGAAAAACACCAAGAGACACGAGACAAAACACACAAAAGCAAAAACCTATGCTAGAAATTGACCAAAACAAGTCCAAACAATATCAAATGATTTTTAAAATTTTTGGGACTTGGACAGGGGCAACTCCTAGACTATTGGGGGACTCAAAAATGGAATAAAAAAACTTCAAAAATTGAAAAAGTGGCCTAAACGATGGAATTTGGCGAAACGGAGGATAGCCCTTGGAAAATGGAGCATTGCATTTTCTAAGGGGGTCTAACGATTCGCCATTTTCTATCACTGTACCAAATTTCAACTCAATCAGAGATACTGAAAAAAAATGGTCCTGTTGGAAATCAAAAAAGCAGAACCTAAAACAGTGAAAAAATGGTCTAAACGTTGGAATTTGGGGAAAATGAGTGAGACCTCACTTCCTTCTAGGAAGTGTTTTTTGCTTAAAACACCCAATTCCTTGTGAATAAGACCTGGTTTGAGTGATCGGAGTCGAAAAATTTCTGTCCGCCACCCGAACCACCTAAACTACCTAAACTAAGCTATTTACAATACCGTTACTAATCAAACCGATGCAAATTCCCGCAATGGCGCCATTTTTGGAAAGATTAATTGCCGTATCTCCCAAAACAACCAAGTTCGTAATTAATTTGCGTAATTAGGGAACCCGGGTCGTTTCCCAACGAATTTGCATGCGGGCTTGTTTAATAACAATAGTGAAACGAATGATAAAATGGGGGTTTGGTTTAACAGAATAGAACAAAACGAAATAACATAACCAAAATGCAATAAACAAAGTCAAACAGAATCAAATAAACAGAGACAGATTAAAGATGATCAACCCAACGAATTGATTCCAGAAACCTCCATCATTGAACGAAAATACAACTAACCCACGTTTGGTTCCGGATGAATCGAAATCTCTGCATTCATCCGGAGATTCCCTCGCCTAGACGATCGCCTAGAATCTGTCCGGACAATGGCGTCTCACCGTGCAATCGCACAGGAACACTGTAACCTAGTCCGAACTAAGTCCTTGGGATGAACCAAACCGAATATTAAATCTAATATTCGAACTATTTCCAGAAATCGAATCCGATAAGATGAAAACAGAATCGAGTAGTTACCGATTAGGCACGAGTTCTCTGGATGAATCATGGAATCCTCATCGTTGGGTTAATCACAAGAGTTTAGCCGATCATGGCTGGGAAAATCGAAGAACGAACGAAGAACATGAAGAACAGATGAGAGAAAATGAAAACTTGTATTTTGATCCACTCTAATGTTAAAAACGTGAATGAATCTATTTGTGGCATCTGCCATACTTAAAAATAACCTAAAACGAAATGGGCTCTCATAGTTTTAGCCTAAACCAGAAATAAAACGAAACTGGACTTAAATTACAAAATTCGGGTCCAAAATAAATCCAGAATTGTACATCCGACTTTGGCTCCAAAATTGACCGCCTTCTTGACCGAATTTGCTCTTGATGTCTTCATAACAATTGTAGCTCTCTGAATCATCTGAAATATGAGACAAAAATGAGGCAAATCCGATGTCTGGTTCAAGAGTTATGGTAGAAATAGTGAAGCAACACAAAACTGGAATTTTATTATTAAAAATGGCTAAAATGCATTAAAAGGCCCAAGGCCCAAATAAACATAAGAGCCATTATTTATTAGCTAAAGGGTCCTAAATTATTATTCAAGAGACAAAAATAAGTGTATAAAATATTCAATTATCATTGGTCGCCACTTCTGTTGTAATTTTTTTTATTTGAGATTTGAGGTTTGTGAATTTTTTTTCTTTGGTCACTTCTGTTGTAATATTTTTTATTTGTGATTTGGGTTTTGTGAAATTTTTTTCTCAAGTTGGTTTTGATTTTTTGAAGGAGGGATAGCTTCATCACACACAGAGCATTATGTCCTCCCTCCTTCTCCAACGTTGCTTCTTCAGATCTGGAAGTTCTGAATGTAAGCATGAATGATGACTGTGGAAATTTTCTTTTCTTTTCTTTTTTTAAAAACTTATGGCATCCCTAGCAAAAAAGGACGCCATAAGTTTCTTATTTACTATGTCGTTCACATAGGAGTCCCCTTGGAAAAAGACGTAGAAAGGGTCTAAAAACATACGTTAAAAGTTCTTTTTGTAGTAGTGTAAATTGCACTTAAATATGTTATATGAAGAACAGTTATAAGTATCATCCCATTTGACAAGAGAACATCTCCTATGATTTTAAACGATAAAGTTTTCCTATTTGGCATTTTATTTGGAATTTGATGTCTTGCTAGAGTCACATTCCACAAGAGTCTCTCATCAAATGTTATTGTATGGTTACTCCTATATCAGTTATCCAAGGATCATTAGGAATAAATTTACCTGCTATATTTACCACGGGTGTGTTGCCTCTTCCAAGATTTAAGGGATTGTACACCTTGTTGAGATATGGCACCAAATGATGATATTGTTTGGGCAAGACTAGGAATGAGGCTTTCATTGGAGCTCACCTATGTCAATCTTGAACCTTGCCTACGTTCTCTTTTGTCACATCCTCCCTTCTTGAAGTCTTATGGATAACCTATGATTTCATAACATCGACCTTTGGTGTGTCTAACCTTCCCACAATGATTGCACTTTAATAGTTTCCGCTTGTCATTTTGCATATCTCCTTCTCTTGAGAAGGATCGATGTTATAAGATGTTCCTGAGATTTTCATCATCTCGTGAGACACAATTTGGATATCAAGAGACCATGCTCTGGTACCCTGTAAAATATTAAAATGAAAAGAAATTGCACACCTTTCATTGATAGATTAAAGGCATATACATACATTCTAGCTAGAATCATGAGTTTCCTAATGGAGAGTATCATAACAACCGTATCTCCAACTAACATTCAAAAAATTCCATGGTAATTAAACCCGGACTGGACCGGCCGGTTCAGACCGGAAACCGGCGAACCAGCCGTGAAACCAGTCCGGTCTGCCATAGAAACCGAAGTCTGATTTTTTATTTTTTTTTTCAAAAATCGTCCATTGAAGATGTTTTCAGAGAGAGAGAGAGAGAGATGGAGAGAAACAGCTGATGAGAATCAGATCCAGTAAAAATAGAGCCAATGCGAACAGATCCGGTCCCCCTAGATCCAGAGATGCCGAGCACTGATCAGAAAACACCGAGTGGCCAGAAAATGCTGAGCAAGTGGGGGGCCATGCGTTGGCTAGATGGAAGGTCCAGGTTGATTCTTTTTTTTAAAGTCAGACAAACACAGCTTGTGAAAGAACTAAGAAGTGAATACGAGTGAGAGAGACAGAGAGATCGGAGATCAAGCGGCCGAGCAAAAGGGAAAATGAAAGAAGATACAATAGAAAAGAAGATGAGAGAAAGCATCGCACAGAAGAGAGAACCGAAGTTGTTTTCAACTTTTCAATACTTTACGCCACTATATTGGCCTAGGAAGTCTCAATGGTCAGGTTTGTCAGCAGATAATAAAACACATTGGGCCTACAAAAGTTGGCTCTTTCCTCCATGGAAAATATCTATTTACTTTATCATATTATAATTTTATTTTAATATATTAGTAACATCAAAATCTTCATTTCTTCTACCGGTTTGGTCCCGGTATGACTCCGATCTGACCCACTGACCCTTGACCCAATACCTCGACCGATTCAGTGATCAGTCCGGGTTTAATAACCTTGAAAAATTCAAATAATATGATCATAATATTATAATATCAAATCTCGTTATATGCTCCAAAATATATTGATTGATTTCAGTTTGGACGCTATTAAAAATGATATAATCATCATGTGCATATATATCTCCTCTAAAATTTGATTTTCTTTTATTGTATAGATATCATCTTTTTTATTTAGATGCATACTATATAAACGAATTATATTGCCTGGCCAGTGTTTGTTTTGTTTTTCCTTATCATAGTTTTTAAATTTCTCATGAAGTTAAATTAAATTAAATTTGTCGTTCCCATTGTTCTGTTTTTGCCTTTATTTTACTCTGTTGTTTGGATTTAACTCCAAACACTATTTTTGGATGATCAGACTTGATGATTATTTGATTAATTAAATTTATGTCCTGAGAATTCATTGACACGCTCATAACATGAGAAATTTATTACTACCTCCGCCCCTAATTATAAGTGTAACATCCCATTTTCCAAAAGCAGTATATTTTTTTTCATCAAAACATCATTTCAAATAATCAGAGAAGAGCATCGGAGCGATTGAGTAACTGATATGTATATATAAAATGCCGTAAGCATGGCTGGATACAACAGCGGTACAAAAACCGTGTGGTTCAAAAGTATAATACAACAGAAAGAAATCTTCGACCGGATCTTCTACGTGGCCTGCTTGCTTCTTTCCTCGGCCCTCGGCCCTCCGACCACGAAGCTATAGCCGAGATCCAATTTACCACAATGGATCTCGGTAACAGCTTAACCTTATGCTCAAATAAAACAGTATACGGATGACAGATACTCATGACATAACAACACGTAACGTAAACATAGAGCAAGATAGGTATAATCGGTGACCCTAAACGAGTCTCTATCCGTGAATGTATAATCGGTGACCTAAACAGAGTCTCTATCCGTGAATGTATAATCGGTAACCACACAACAGAGTCTCTATCCGTGAATGTATCTCGGTAACCCTAAACAGAATCTCTATCCGGGGATGTATCTATCACATATATGTATATGAGCAGCACAGAGTTAGTGTTACAGTACGTGTCCGTACCTTCGTTGACGAGCGTATGTACTTCTGGCGGAAAATCGTACTTTTTACGGAAAACAGTGTTACGTCCAACAGCGGCACGTCGGACAGCGTAACGGCAGCAGATCAAAGTTTCTGATGTCCTATATGATTAATATCACTATTATTAGTGATTTGACATCACAACAGGCATTTTAGGTAAAAATTACCATTTTGCCCCTATACCCCTAATCGGCGGAATTTCGCCAGCACTTCGTTACTTTTACCAATTTCTTCCAAAATTTTGCCAGAACTTCGACCCAATCATTATTTTTGAAATTCATACTAAAAATACCTCTATCATATGATATCTAATCATACTTGGAAGATTAAAAACTAATCTAACATTTCTACTCTAACTCTCAAAAAAAACCTACGAAAGCTTAAAGCTCGGTACCGAAAAACTTACCCAGAGCTTGTTGCCAAATTCCCCGGCTTTCTCCTTCTCTCTTCCTCTCTCTAGATTTCGGCCAAGCTAGTGAGAAGTGGTGTGGAAAATTTATGAAGAGCAAGGTCCTATTTATAGAAAATTCTAGGGACATAATGGTCTTTTTTGCATTTAATCTATACCCTTGGATCAAACTTGTTTGAAAAGGCAAAATCTTGTCCATTGAAGCCTCTTGGTCGACATAGATGAAGAGGTGGCAGCCAAGTGCTTGGTTCAAGGAAATGATTCATAGTTTGCTTTATGGCCCGCACCGATAAAGTTTTCCCGATCGGTGTCCAATTCGGGTAATCGCGTAAAATCCCAAAAATTTGGAATTACAACTTTGAAGACATTTTCTCACTTATTAGAAATGTCTGGCTAAATAACTTTTTGATTCCATACAGGGTTCCAACGGTCCTGCAGAAGTTTTACGGAAAAACGTGTCGGTTTCGGAACGAACTTCCGGAATCATCAACTTCTGGACAAAAATTCACTGATTCCAAATATGTCCATAAAATAATAAACTCATCTCCAAATGTTGAGTTACAATTTATTTTGTTCAAAGCCTAATTTTATGACTATCTGCTTATTTCTCAAATTTTCCCTATTTCGTCTTGTTAGCAAAATGCTCTACCAATCTCGGAATTAACTTCCGGAAGCGTCCATTTCAAGATAAAAATCCACTGATCAATATTATATCCAGACTTTAGAAATCTTTTTCCTGGTTCTCTAGATAGGATCCGATTCCTAAAGGTATTTATTTTCTTTTACTATTTACTTTTTTATTATTTAATTAGAGTTTAATTATAACACTCTTCTTCATTTATTTTTCTCTTTTTTTTTCTTTTTCCCTCCACCATGTCAGCCCTCACACTAAATATATATATTTTTTTTATTTTATTTTTTAATTAATTATTATATAATTTAATAATTATTTTTACATAACTTTTCATAACTTTTTCCTATTGGTCCATACTTGTTTTTAAGCTCAAAAATACTTAATCTCATTTATTTTTCTCAATATTTTCCAATTAATTAGCCAATATATTTATGCTAATTTTTAGCCATTAACCACTAATTATGGAGTTTTACATAATTATCCTTGAATTTCCCTTTGTTTATGCTTAAGTAATTAGCCAATAATTACTTAATTAATTTCTTAACCATAGTTGATACTTTTCTTAATTAGAATAACTCATTACCTCACTACTTTTGCTCTGACATTAGCATCTCATGACTTGTGCATTATATAAGAATTTACGGGGACATTTTGGTCATTTCAATACTTTTTGAACATTCTTCTTTAATTTTGCCAAGTTTATAATTTATTAAATTACCAAAATTAGAGGCAATATACTCTCTTAATTTTAATAATTATTTTACTACCTTTTAGGATTTTTCACAATTCTCCTAAGTTACTTATGTCCTATAAGGGCATTTTCGTCATTTTGGCACTCTAATTTTCAAGAGATTTTTCCCCTACAAATTTGACATCACATATTCACCTATTTCCAATAGGTATTATTTACTCAATATGATACTTATCATAAGTGAGATTTTTAGGGTATTACAACAAGAATATTTTTATAGTGTAAATTACACTACAAAAGTGCTTCTATAATTAGGATTGGAGGGAGTACTTTTTCTATGGATGCTTTTATGGTTTTCAGACCAATAATAATTTCTAATCAATGTTGGTGCTATTTCCTTGGGTTTTTCTTTGGTGTCAGCTTTCAAAACCAATTCAATTAATTAGACCTGGTCCAAAATTATGGGGAAATCCTTGATCTTAAAGGTACTTTCTTTTGTTCTTTAAAAAGGTTTTTGTTGTTAAATTTGAATATAAAATTTTCATTCTTTGATTTTATTGAATTTCATGGCTCTTGTGAAATATGATTCATTCATATGATATTTTACCTTGTTTGACACGCGCCCAAACATGCATTATTATAATTTGGTTTCTTTTTGTGCTTGCCCGGTTTCTTTTTCTGGACTTCAAAGCTTTGTATAGTTCTTTTTTAATGTCATTTTGTTTACTATCAAAAATATATATATGCATCGAAATTTTTTAATACGTTTCTAGTTTGATTTATTTTCAGTTATTAGGGTCAGGAATTGTAGATTTAAATATTCCGATCATTTAATTACTACATAGTATGTTTATACACACACGCGCGCGTTTGTGTGTGTGGTCAATTTGTGAGAGAAAATATATTCTCATTTCCTAAATTTTTGTGATACAATCACTTATTTATATACAAAAGAGAGGGACATAATAGTAAAGACAAATGAAAGCTAATAATTACTAATAATTACTAATTAGCTAATAACTACTAATAAATAGAGAATATTTACAATAAATACACAATATTCTCACACTCTCCCTCAAGTTGAATCATAGACGTTAATCATGTCTAACTTACTTATGCAACTTTTAAATGCACGTTTGAGTAATTCTTTTATCAACACATCAACAATTTGAAGATTTTTCAGTAGATAAGTGAGAAATATGAGCCCTTTCTAGTTTTTCCCTAAAGAATTGTCTATCTTTCTCCATATGTTTCGATCGTTCATGTTGAATAGGATTTAAGGCCATGCTTATGGTGGCCTTATTATAGCAATAGAGTTTCAGTGGTAAATCCACGTTGACTTGTATCTCATCTAGAACTCGTTTAAGCCAGAACTCCTTCATTATCCCTTGAGCTAGTGCCCTCAACTCAGCTTTAGCACTGCTCTTAGCTACAAACCTTTGTTTCTAACCATGTAACCAAGTTTTCCCATACGAAGAAGCAATAACCAGCAATTGATCTCCTGTCAAGATAAGTTACTCCCCAAGCTACATCAGTGTATACTTCTACAGTTCTTCATTCCTGTTTCTAGAAGAACAACCCTCAGCCAAGAGTATCTTTTAGATACCTCAAAATTTTGTAGGCTGCGTCCATGTGATTCTTCTTTGGCTCACTCATGTACTAACTGGCCACATTTACCCTCAAAGGCTACATTAGGTCTTGTACGATAGAGATAAATTAGCATCCTAACAAGTCTCTGATATCTTCCTTTATCAACAGCTTCATTTTCTTATTGTTCTTGATCTTATTATTATTACTCTTCTTCTTCTTTTTCAATCCCATCCTCTGAGTCACCTTCTTCTGACTACTCTTTATTGTTCTACTTAGATTTCTTCTTTCTCTTTTTTTGAACCACAATAGGAGTTGGCTCGGGACTGCAACCCAACATGCATGTTTCTTTGCCTTGTCTTGACCTAGCAACCGCCATCCCAAGAAAGTATTTTAAGTTTACAAGATCTTTGACTTCATATTCTTTCTCAAGTGCAACTTTTATCCTAGATATTTCCTCAATATGATTTTCATTAAGGATTATGTCATCAACATACACAATGAGGACGTACTTCTTTCTGTCCTCTGTTTTGACAAACATTGTAAATAATCCTTGTTTGTAGCCTTGACTTCAAGACTTTCGAGAACCTGTCAAACCATGCCCTAGGAGATTGCTTCAAACCATATAACAATTTATTCATCTTGCACACTTGATCAATTCTTCCCTTTTCAAAACCTAGAGGTATGTTCATGTATACTTCTTCTTTTAGCCCTCCATGTACAAAGGCATTCTTGTTGTCTAGCAGGTGAAGTGGCTACTCTAGGTTGGCTGCCATAAACAATAAAACACTAACAATGTTTAGCTTCGCCACTAGAGCAAATGTTTTTTGATAGTCTAGACCATATGTTTGAGTGAACCCTTTTGCTACCACACGGGCTTTTAGTTTGTCTAGAGTACCATCAGCTAGATATTTAGGGGTAAACCCCTATTTGCAGCTTACATGTTTCTTACCTCTAGGTTTTTCAACTTTATCTCACGTTCCATTCTTTTCTAGTGCTCCTATCTCCTTCATAACCATTTTTCTCCAATATGGTATCTCCATTGCCTCTTAGATATTGTTGGTAATGCATACTTTATCCAGATTAGTAATAAATGCTTTGTAACAAGGAGAGATAGCCTTATAAGACATATGTTTCTTAATTGGATGTAGGGTGCAACATCGAGGTTGTTTCTTGAGAGCAATTGGTAAATTAAGGTCAAATTGTTCACTAACCTCTTTAGCTACTACCATTTCTACCTCTTTTGATACTACAGAAACTACCACCAGTTCTGACTCCTTTAGTGCTTCAGATGTAAGGTGTTCTCCTCCCTTAGATTGTTGTTTGCGTGAGTACACCAATCCATCCCCATACTTGTTTTTTTGCTTTTTTGTATCTCCCCCGTCTCGTCCATTTTGTATTGAGGTTTGCATACGAGATAGTGAAGGTGGTGGTAATAACTCTGGCTCTATTTGCGTTGATAGCTTTAGCTTTATTAATGGTATAGGTGGTGGTAATAGCTCAGATGGTGTTATCACTACATACTCTCTGTTGGGTTACGGTTTCCAAGTTTGAGGTCTGAGGTTCATCACCCATATTCTCCCCCTAAATTGAAGACTAGGAATAGAAATAAACATTTTCATGAAAGGTGATATCAAAGCTAACAAAGGTGAAATAGGATCAAAGCAAATGTATCCCTTTTTAGTGGAAGGGATTCAAAGGAATATACATTTCAAGACACAATGATCAAACTTGCTATTAGAGTGCATATTGACGTACATGGAGCAACCGAACACACAAAAGGGAAGGTCGAATTCAAGGTAGGTTGTGGGAAAGGTACTTTTGAATCGTTGGAGCAGGGTTTTAAAGGATAGGACTCGATTTGGCATTCAATTAATGAGATAGGTGGCATGCAAGATGGCATCCTTGAATAGAACTTTGGCACATTGAAAGTTAGCATTAGTGCTCAAGCGACATCTAGGATATGTCGATTTTTACGCTCAACAATCTCATTCAATTGGGGAGTATTAGGACATGATCTTTTGTGGATAATACCATGTGTTTGTGTTGGAAATTATGCCCTAGGGGCAAGTCATTGTACTTATCAACGATCCCCATATGAATTGGGTAGTCACAATGTCTTGCTAGAGGCCGCTTGTGACTTGTGGACTGGTACAGTATTGGCCCACTGCCAATCTCATGTGGGCCTACAGGGTCGCACACAAGAATGGCCCAACACGAGTAAGAGTGTCCAGATTCATTGAATCTTAAATGTGTTTAAGATTTAATGAATACTTATTTAATCTAGGATGTGTGTGTGTGTGTGTGTGTGTGTGTGTGTGTGTGTGTGTATATATATATATATATGCATATATAAATATATTAAATTTGAAATAATAATGATATTATTTATTGACAATAATATTATTATATATAGTATTTAATTTATTTGATAAATTAAATAACTATAATAAATTGAGATATTGTATCTCAGATTTAATTTTCGAATAAAGATATTGCATATCGATTTAATTTGAGCGAGATATCGGATCTCATTTTAAATTAAATATAATGATATCATATCTTGATTTAATATATATATTAAATTCGAAAATAATAATGATATTATTTATTGACAATAATATTATTATATATAGTATTTAATTTATTTGATAAATTAAATAACTATAATAAATTGAGATATTGTATCTCAGATTTAATTTTCGAATAAAGATATTGGATATCAGATTTAATTTGAGCGAGATATCGGATCTCATTTTAAACTAAATATAACGATATCATATCTTGATTTAATTTATAAATATAAATTAAATCAGAGGGCTTTTAATTCGGATTAAATAAATAGATTTGATTAGATCTATCAAATAGATTTAATTAATATATTTTTTAATCCAGATTCAAAATTTGTTTTGAATATAATATGCCTGCAAGGTTTAGAAAAACCGACGGGATTTTTGAAGAATACTGAGGAGCTAGCACGCTGCCGTCAGTGTTGGAGGCCGTTCATGTGGATACCGGTAGAGGGAGGGGACACGCGTAGTCTTCTCCTGTCTGATCGAACAAGAAGGCGTTAGCCCACGTGATCAAGAAGCAAGGATAGAAGGTAGCCCAGCAGTTCGAATTGTTCGGCATAGGTATGATTCGGAAACCCTAAATCCAGATTTAAACGCTATTGAGCGATCCGCCTAAGGGATTCGTTAAAAATTTTATTCCGCTGCGTGTACGGATCCCAACAGTTTGGAGGAAGACACTCAAGGTTAGGTTGAAATACTCCGTGCCATTATCATTATGCAATACTTTGATGCTTGTGTCGAATTGATTTTTAACCATAGTGAAGAATTTCATGAATGCTCAAGGAGCTTCAGACTTGTCTTTTAAGAGATAGACCCAATAAAGGCAAGTGTGGTCATCTATGAAAGAGATGAGCCATTTTGTTTAGGTACGGTTTGGAATGCGAGAAGGTTCCCACATATCACTATGGACGGTAGTGAAAGGCTTCAATGGTGTATATGGAGCTCTAGGGTATGATGAGCGGTGGTGTTTGGCTAATTTGCATATCTCACATCTAACATTAATGCTAGTATTTGAACAGATGGATAGGAATATACGAGATAGGTAATGAAAATTGGGATGACCCATTATCTTATGGCATAACATGAAATCATCAATTTGAGAGGTCGATATAGAATTATATACCCTAATCGGATGTTGGTGACTCAATTCAACGTCATCAAGAAAGTATAGCCCCTCGCACTCTTTAGCACGACCAATCATCATTCCTAATGATAGATCTTGAAGAACACAATGAGATGGCAGAAATTTAGCACATCAGTTAGCTTGTTTTGTCAATTAGCTAACAGATAACAAATTGCATGCTAATTTTGGTACATGGAGAACATATTCAAGAGTAATAAACTCAGAAATCTGAATACTTCATTTCCTAGTGATAGGAGTAAGAGAACATCAGCAATCTTAACCTTTTGACTACCGACACATGGGACATATAAGCTTTGAACAGTTGATGGAAATCAGTCATGTGATCTAATGCTCCAAAATCAACTATTCATACTTGTTTATCCCGTGAGATTTTGAAGGCTTGAAGAAAGTTACTCTTTTGGGCTAATAACACCGAAGCTACAGTTTTAACATGTATCTTACAACTGCTTCAGTTTTAGTTCTTCTTGCGAAATATGTGTGAAGAATACGTATCAAAAGATTAAGTATAAAACACATGGCTACCAAAAACCACCATTCCTGAGAGTCACAAATAGGCACATTAACCAAAACTCAAAATGTCAGTTTGGAGTTCAAATTTCAAAATCATAGTTTAGTCCTTCAAATTTCAGAAATGACATTCCTATGAACTGTCAAAATGATAGATTGCTCCACAAGTGAAATTTCCAGTGAGACGAGGATGAAGCAAATTGAATAGGATGAAGCTAATTGCAGACTCATACGTGTATTGCCAGTGAGATGAGGAGGCCGATTATCGATGACCCTGATTGAAGAGGTCGACGTTGATAGATGAGATCGGTGTTGCAGTGGTGCTGGGATACCAAGACGAGGAGTTCAACGTTGTGAGAGGAGGGTCGATGGTGAGCCTAGGTTGATGCTAATGAACGACGACACTATGAAGAAAGCAGTCGACGATCACACACTGGAGAGCCGCAAGGAGGTCGATAATCACAGAGAGCAGCAAGAAGGTCGACCCATCGGAGAGCTGTGGAGAGGTCGACGATGATGCTCAATAGAATCGGGCATTATCGGCTACGATGAGATTGATGGCGATACTCGACAAAGTAGGGAGTTACCAACGCCAAAAAATATTCTCTGATTTTTTTTTTCAAAGCTCTGATACCATGTGGACAATCTTAAGAGAAAAAATATTCTCATTTCATAAAATATTGTGATACAATCGCTTATTTATATATAAAAAAGAGGGACATAATAGTAAAAACTAATGAAAGTTAATAAATACTAATAATTACTAATTAGTTAATAACTACTAATAAATAGAGAATATTTATAATAAATACACAATATATATATATATATATATATATATATATATATATATACTCTTCCGCCCAAAATGCTTTGAAAAAAAAATCGCTTTTTGGTAACCTTGCTTATGGTCTGATTTATAATGTGCTTCCCCAAATTAAATTATACAAAATGAAGGAAGAAAATTTGTAAAGATTGTTTCTTTTTCAGAGAAAGCAAAGTTTAGATGAGATAATACATTTCACTTGTAAATTTGTAAATAATATAAATCTGCTGTGGTTTGAGTTGTGAATACTAAAAAAACTCACTATAAATGTTTATTTATAGGAAACCAACATATAGTATTTGAAAACAAGAAAAGGTTAGTTGTGAATATTTTATAAGCGAGTTGATACTTGACAGTTTATTAGTGATTATAATATGGTTCTAGTTTTTATTTAGAAGAGGAGAAATTTCGAGAGTATTTAAAATAATATAAGGTGCTGGACACACTAACAGTTAGTCTAATATATTAAGTGTTATTAAAAATATATATTTTATCATAGCTTGCTAAATATTAACTGCTACTTAAAAATATTATACGGTGTTGTTTGGTGTACTAAAATTGCTTTAAGATAATGAGTATTACTGATAATATACTTATGGTATTGAATGTTATGTTAAAAATGGTGTCCAGTACTCAAGTCTATATTTGAGACCCAAAATGATGTAGCTTCGGTTAGAGGAAGGACAAACAGATGTTAAGGCTTGGTTTGGTTTGGGGGTAGGGTAGGGGAGGGGAGGGGAGGAAAAAATTTAAAAGGGATGAAAATTCATGTGGACCCCACTACAAATAACTTTCCCCACCCCACCCCACCCCAAACAAAACCAAGCCTAAGGGTAGCGGAAAGAAGCCAATTCCCTATCTTCAAGTCCGGGATATGACATCACTTTTATATCATCACGCTGTACGGGTCAAAGATCCGACCCAATTGAAACACCATGGGCCTGTCCAACCATTTCTTCAAGAACCAACCCACTACAGTAAAAAAAAAGAACCAACCCACTAGCTCATTTCCTTGATATCATACCCACATACCGTTGGGTTTGGCCCAGTAGCTGGTGTAATACCCTAAAATATGACTTAGGGTAAAATCATAAAATGAGTAAATAATACCCATTAAAATAGGTGAATATGAGGTCTCGAGCACCTTGTATTGAGTTTACCTTGTTGTCAGGGTAATTTCTCTTGAAATTAGATAAATTGCAATTAGGTCCCTAAAATGTTGAAAATTACATATAGGTCCCTAAAATACATTATGGGTTATAAATACCACCTGTGAAAGCTATAAAGGAGGCAAGTAAAAATCTATTTGAAATAGGGAATGATATTGTCCCTAATTTAGGTAATTTATTAAGTTACAAACTTGGAGAAATTGTAGAAGAATACTCAAAAAGTAAGGAAATGGCCAAAATACCCCGTAGATGCTAAGATAATGCAGGAGACATGAAAACAAAAATGTCAATACAAAAGTATGAAGGTAATGAGGTGTTCTAAGTAAGAAAATTATCAACTTGTGATAATTAAGTAATTAAGTAATATTGGGCTAATTACTTAAGTTTAAGCAAAGGAAATTCAGAGATAATTATGTAAAGCTCCAAAATTAGTGATAAATAGCTAAAAATTAGCATAAATATATTGGCTAATTAATTGGAAAATTTGAAGGAAAAGGGATGAGTTTAGGTATTTTTAAGCCTAAATGCAAGAATTGACCAATAGGAAAATGTTGTGAGAAATTATGTAAAAATAATTATTTAATTAATTAAATAATTAATTAAAAAAAGGCAGAAAATAAAAGAAAAAAAAACGAAATAAAAAAATAATAATAAAAATAGAATAAGAAATAAGAAACTTAGTTGTTAAGTTAAGTTTAATATTTTAATAATATAATTAATTAAAGTGAAAAAGGGTGAATAGTAATTTAATAATTAGGAAACGGATCCTATCTAGAGATCTAGGAATGGGATTTCCAAAGTCAGGATAAAATATTGATCAGTAGAATTTTATCTTCCGTTAAACTCTCCCGGAAGTTAATTCTGAAGTCAATAGGACTTTTCCTAATAAGACGAAATAGGAAAATTTCGAGAAAAGGGCGGATAGCCGGGTTGGAAGTAAAGACTTCAAAATTAGAGTTGTGACAACTGAGAAAGAATTGGGAATTTTTATGGACATATTTGAAATCGGTGCATCTATGTCTATAAGTGGAACTTCCGATTTTCGTTTGAAACCGGACACGTTCGGACACGTTTTCGAGAAAACTTCCGTCAATCCGAAAATGGCCTAGGCAGAGTCAGAAAAATAGTTGGAATAGACATTTCTAGTATGGAAGAGAAGGTCTTCAAAGCTAGTTAACCGAATTTTGAGATTTCCCGAGATTACGCGTTTGGACACCGATCGGAGACTTTATCGGTATAAAACTTCTTGAAGAAGTAAGTGACATCATCAAAGTACATGGATGACATCATGGGGATGATGTCATATGGAGGAAAGAGAAAGGGTTGGATGGCCAAGATTGTGCCACCTAATCATGTGCGATCCGACGGCTAGAATTCATCCGGTAAAGTGTGAATAGTAGCACAAAATCCTCTATAAATAGGACCTTGCTCCTTTGGAAATTTCACACCACTTCCTTTGAGCAAAAACCGAAAATAGAGAGAGAAAGAAGAGAGAGGAGCTATGGGGAAATCTGTAGCGAAGCTCGGGTAAGTTTTAAGTCACCGAGCTTTAAGCTTTCGTAGTTCTTTCAGTAGTTAGTAAAGCTAGAGTAGTCTTTATTTTTATGATTAGATATCATATGATAGGACTATTTTAGTCAATATTTTCGAAAATCATGATGGCATCGAAGTTCTGGCAAAATTTTGGGAAGAAAATAGCCTATGTAGCGGAAGCGTAGCGAAATTCCGCCAAGTAGGGGTATAGGGGCAAAATGGTAATTTTTACCGAAAATGCCGATTATTGTGTCAAATCACTAATGGAAGTGATATTACTCTTATAGGACGTCGAAAACCTAATCTGCTCACATTACATTGCCCGACGGGCCATTTCACGTTTTTCCGTAGAAAAGTACGATTTGAAGCGGAAGTGCCGTCTACTGTCAATGAAGGTACGTCCGCGTCTTTGTAACATTAACTCTTATGTTTATGGTATGCATATATGTGCTATGTGTATTGTTATGGTATGTTTATTGAATGAAAATATGTTAGAACAGGTTTGGTGCCGAAGGAAAGGCTAGTCTATGTGGGTAAGCCATTAAGTCGCCGTGAACTCGGTGAGGCCCCCATGATAGACACTTACCTGGCCATTCTGTTCGGTTTACGAAAGTATGTACGTTCGCGTACTGTAACACTAATAGGATGGATATGGTATGCTGTATATGGTAGGTGTGTGATGGGTGTATGATATGTATATATGTGGGGTGTTGTTGGAATGCATATTATGTTAAAAGATAACTGTATGCATGCTGGGAGCGATATATCTGTAAGGCTGGGAGCGATACATTTATAATCTTGGGAGCGATACATTTATAATCTTTGGGAGCGATACATCCGTAATCTTGGGAGCGATACATGTGCATTGGTTGGGTGTGGTTTATATGTTGTTTGGTAACCCATATGTGTGTATGTATACATGAGGTTAACCGTTACCTGAGATCCGGTGCGGATCTCAGCTCTTAACATAGCGTCAGGTTCGGGAGGACCAAGGACCGAGGAGAGAGGGAAGCAGCAAGTTCAGGGATCCGTTACTACTCAGCCGCCAACAATGCATAGTAGAATTTAAAAGAAGGATTTGGGTTTTTTTTTTTTTTGCTCAAAGGAAGGATTTTGGTTTAAAAGGAGGAGGTTTGGGCATCGATGGCTCTTCCGTAAAAAATTTGGGAAAAAAATGACCATTAACTCGTATTTATGTAATAGATTATTGCTTACTTATATATTTAGAATTAATATAAAGTTGTTGTAATTAGATGAGGCCATTAATACGGACGCGCCTTTGGTCCGCTGCCATTTTGGTCCGGTGCGGTCCTATACCCAAAACGGTGCCGTTTTGGGTATAGGACAATGAGCAAGTTTCCACTTTTTTTTGTTTGAAAAATATTTCAGGTCCGAAGGTTATTAAAAAGATACTTTGTGGTTGATACTGAAAAAATATTTCATAATCTTGAAAATTATTTTAAGATCTTGAAAAAATATTTCAGGGCTTTAGCTGGTACTAACAAGATACTCTAGGATACTGGCCAGTAAAGAAAAAATATTTCATGATCTTGAAAATTTATTTTAGGATCTCCAAAAAAATTTCCTCAAGTATATTTTTAGTATCAACCAGTACCAGTACCTAAAATTTTATAATCATGAGGTACTTTTTCACTATCCTGAAGTATTTTGTTAGTATCAGTCAGTTCTCTAAAATAATTTTTCAAGATCCTAAAATAATTTTACAAGATCATGAGATATTTTTTAGTACCAGTAAGTATCCTGTTAGTATCAGTCAGTGCCTTGAAATATTTTTTCAAGATCCCAAAATAATTTTCCAAGATCATGAGCTATTTTTTCAATACCAATCAATATCCTAAAGTATCTTGTTAATACCAGCCAATACTCTAAAATATTTTTTGAAGATTCTAAAATAATTTTTCAAAATCATGAGATATTTTTTTTAGTACCAGTCAATATCCTGCAGTATTTTGTTAGTACCAACCAGTGCCCTAAAATATTTTTTTAACATCCTAAAATATTTTTTCAAGATTATAAAATAATTTTTTAGTATCAGTCAGTATGCTGAAGTATCTTTTTAGTACCCTTCAAGGCCCTGAAATATTTTTCAAAAAGAAAAAAAAGTGGGAACTTAGCTCATTGTCCTATACCCAAAACGGCACCATTTGGGTATATAGGACCGCAGCAGACTAAAGCCACACCCCATTAATGCATAGACACACAGAAAATTGGTCAATACATAGTTTGAAATTTAAATTGCTTTGACCCTTTTTATAAAATCCTATTTGGGGTTGTTTAAGCATTTAATTTTTTGTATTTTAATCATTTTTCCCTTAATTAATTCTATCATCTCTCCTCATCTTTTTTTCATGTTATATTATCTTTCGTATTTTCTCTTCTTACTACTTTACTTGTATGGTTTACCCCTCATAAATCATAATTAAATAAGGACATATTTGAAAAAAAAGTTCATTTCGTATATATTTATTAATTTTAAACAATTTTAATGCTTTTTATTAAACCACATAATTCGGTTATTAGCCTCTAAGGTAGAATGTAAAATCTCAATGTGAAATGTGAATCATTGTTGTTTTATTTCAAAAAAAAAAAAAAAACCATGACAACACTAACTCGACATAAATGAACTTTTGGGGAAAGAAAGGCATAAATGAAAATGTGTGCAAGTTCTTGTCTCACCAGCTACAAGAAATTTAAACCTCCAAAGGCAAAGGTATATATGGTCCTTATGCGTCATTGTTGTGCACTTCCAAACAAGCCTTAAGCTCGAACAACTTAGGTGTTAACCATATATTCCCTTTGGTTCTTATTATAAGGCACCAACCACCAACATTTTTTGGTCCTTATTATAAGGCACCAACTTACTTTAACTAACTCATTTATTACTATTTTTCCATTATGCCCTCATTTTTAACTAACTCATTTAAACCTACATCATTAAAGTAGGGGTAAAGTTGGAAACATTTATTACTTTTAGACCTCATTAATGACTTAACCTCCATTCATTGGTCCGTGAGAAATTGGTAGTTGGTGCCTTATAATAAGGACCAGAGGGAGTATTATTCTGCAACCCATAAAAATAAGGATTAAGGGTCTATTTTATCCTGAAAGTTTTTATCAAGTGGTAATTTTGTCCCGAAAGTTTTTTTGGGGTAAGTTTTTCCTCGGAAAGTGTAAAAAAATATACAATTTTGCCTTAGCCATTATTCTAGTTAATTTTAACCGTTAGCAGACCAAATATGCTGAGCTGATAGTCTACATATCATCCACATCATTTTTGTAAATATGCAAATTTGTTCTGAAAGTCCATGTGCCATGAACTTCATTTTCTTTTAAAATTAGATTTAAACTTGACAAAAATGACGTTGATGACATGTGGAGTGCCAGCTCAATATATTTAATCAATTAACAGTCAAAATTAATTGAGATAACGGCGAGGAAAAAATTCCGCCCTAAAAAACTTTTAAAACAAAATTGTCCCACGGTAAAAACTAAAATGGCCCCTTAACTCCAAAAATAACAGACATACAAATAAACTAAAAACATCCAGAGCAGATTTTTTCAGTTGCTCAGGCATATTGCCCAAAATGCGTATTGCTCTACTTTGAGTCTCTTATTGAGGGTATTATTAGTCTTGTAATTAGGAACTATTTTTACTTATGTTCATGGCAACTTGCATATCTGACAGTTTATTCTAAGAAAAAGATTGAAGAAACGTTTTTTTTTTTTATATATAAGAATGAAGAAACGTTACACGTACGAGACATGGAAATAAAAAACAAAGCATCTATGGGCCTAGGGCTTTATCCGTATGGATGAACCCAACGAGTGCGTATTAGGCCTAACCAAAACACCTAAAGCTCTATTGGAATTTTTTTTTTTTTTTTTTTGCTATAAAAATTTTAGGAAAGGGGTTGGGCTCACCCACAATCCAAGAGCAGGGCGCTTGGAGCCCAGCCCGCAGGACATACTGGATTGAATTGATTATGGATCCTTTGCAGCATATTTGGGCCCATTTAGGCCCAAAAATTTCACGCCGAGAAAAACTCATCTCAGTAACCGACGTTAAACAGCTCCTCTAGGCATATTACCAATAGAGTTGGGTTTAGTGAAAAGAGTTAGTTCTTCATAATATAGTGAATCAAGGTTCGAATTCTAGCTGGGAGAGGTACCTACATTTAGAGCCAGTTTGGTTCAACCTCATTACATGCCTGCAATAGTAACCATGATTACATTACCAAGAGAAGAGTGTTTGGTTGCCCTTTAACATAATAAAAAAGTTTACCATGGTAATAATGATTACCAAAAAATTGGTAATCCTCATTCATGCCCCCCCCCCCCATGAATACTTATTTTACATGATTGAAAAAGTCTAATTTATTCTTTTGTTTCATTTGTTTCATTTCACCTATCACACTACAATCGTTGCTGCTGCTGCCACTACCTCCTCCTCTTCCACTATTGCTACCTCCACTATTGTCGCTACCACTACCACTACCTCCCCCTCCACCACCGTCACTACCACCACCATTGTCGTTGCCATTACTCTCTCCTCCTCCTCCAACATTGTCGCCTCCACTATTGCCACTGTCGCTGCCTCCTCCTCCACTTCTGTCACCGCCACCTGCCACCACTACCTCCTCCTCCTCCTCCTCCATTATCGTTGTCACCACTTGCCATTGCCACTGCCACACCATCATTATTGTTGCCTCCACCACCACAAGATGATCCTCTGTGAGATAGCGTGATGGTTTTGATGAGGCAGGGCCATGGCTCATTACTATTTTTTCTACAAATATTATAAAAGGTAAAATAGGTTTTGCGTGATATATTAAATAATTATTAAAAAATAACTTATTGCACTTTGCTTAAAAATCACACCAAACACTAGCTCTATAATAAATATCTCATTGCATCGCATTGTACTGCAATGTATGCACTGTAGGGTGTAATGAGATCGAGCCAAACATACCCTTTAGTGCCTAACACTACCCTTAAACATGATTGCCTCCATTTGAAGGATACTTGTATCTAGGGGGAATAAAGAGCTCCTCTAGGCATGCCCAGTTAATCATTTTTAAATAATGTTTTTCTCAAGAAAATAAAAAACAAACCATTGGACGTCAGAATTAAAAATCAGCCTTAATTATAGGGAGAAAATGTCAATGGCCGTGCAATTGAAATCTAATTTAGGAGATGCCTTGTCAATGAAGGAAGTGTAAGAAATAGGTATGTGCATGAAAATGAACATACAAAATTAAGAAATAAAATGGTTTCTAGCTAACACTACAAAAATAAATAAATAATAATAATCTAATTATCCACGGAATTTCAGTTTTCTGAAGGAATTACTGACAAAACAGAATCTATCGGCAATTTTGTTTCTGTCGTTAAAATACACAATTTTCTTGTTTGAAATACGTAGGGAGGAATTGAACATTTGACCTCTCGTGCGCATTCTAATGTCGTTAAAACGTAGGCGGTGGCACAGTTGTAATTTTCTGCTTACTTTTAACAGTCGTTGTATCTTTGATACCATTTATTTTATTTTGTGATACCATTTAATTTTATTTTACGAAATATTAGTGCTACCTATAAAATCTGCAAGATTATATGACCATTGCGATTTTATCTCATATTTATAGCTATTTCCTATTATGTAGCCTAGACTTTCAATAGTTAAGGGAATAAATCTGACCATTTTTTCATTTAGTTAGTTCCTAATAATTAAATTTAATAAATTAAAAATATACCTTATATATATATATATATATATATATATATATATATATATATTATCTGTGTGTGTGTGTGTGTGATTTTATCCCATATTTATAGCTATTTCCTAGTATGTAGCCTAGAATTTCGATAGTTATGAGAAGAAATCTAATCGTATTTTCATTTACTCAGTTCCTAATTAAATTTAACAAATTAAACAATATATCTCTTTTATATTTATATATAAAAAATATATCTATATTTTTTATTTTGAGTTATAACGACTGGTTTTGAAAAACCAGTCGTTGAAACTTAACTTTTTTAGATATTTTAATTTAATTTATTTTTTATTTTGAGTTTCAACAACTGGTTTTTCAAAAAATAGTAGCTGAAACTTGAACTTTTTAGATATTTTATTTTTTATTTTAAGTTTCAACGACTGGTTTTTGAAAAAAAGTCGTTAAAACTCGATTTTTTTAGATATTTTATTTTATTTTATTTTATTTTTTGAAATACAATGACTGGTTTTTCAAAAACAGTTGTTGAAACTCAAATTTCTTGGATATTTCAACTTTAATCTCGCGCCTTCAACATTTTGTTGTTCCCTCTCTTCCATAAAACACTACTACAAAAATTGGATATTACTACCCTAAAAAACGTCCTTATTTAGAAATAGGACGTCCAAAGTGAAGGCGGTGGCATTCTTGTAATTATATTTAAGGAAGTTGAGCCTTCAGCGTCCTGAATAAGAAATCAGGACTCCTTAAATTGATTTTTGGCGTCCGATTTTTTTCAGACGTCTAAAATTGTTTCGCGCCATAAAAATATGAGAAATATTTGTTTGGCGCCATAATATTTAATTTTTTTCAATAAAATTCATTTATGGCGACCTACATATATTTCAGACGTCTTTAATGTGTCAATTCTTCGCTCCCTGAATTTTTTGTTTGGCGCCAAGGATTTTCTTTTAATATTAATTAGAAAATTTAATAATATTGGCGACCTGAATCAGAATCAGGTCGCCTATATTTTAAAAATGGCGACCTGATTCTGATTCAGGTCGCCTATATTTTAAAATATAGGCGACCTGATTCATAATCAGGTCGCCATTTATAAAATATAGGCGACACGATTCTCATTCGTGTCGCCAAAAATTGAATATAGGCGACCGAAAGATGATTCAGTCGCCTATAGTCAATTTTTTAGGTTAATAAACTCGCGCCTCTTCATTTTCCCTCACACACTCATACTCCGACAGAGGCCGCGAAATCCTCTCGCGACTCACTCTCGTTCCGCTCTTCGTCGCTTCCTTGCCGTACGTCTCCGCCGTCGCTCCTTCGTCTCCGCCGTCGTCACTGATCGATCGATCACAGTACTCTCTCGCTCACTCCGCCTCTTTCGCCGATCGAAGAGACCCACCAAACCCAAGTAAGCTTGTTCGGATGTTACTCTTAAGTTCTTTGATTCCTAATAACCCATTTTAATCGTTAATGCTTCTTGCTTATGGATTGGATTTTTGCTTCTGATTAGGATTCCTGCCTCTCACTCGCTCACTCCACCTCCTTCCCGATCAAAACCTGCGAAACCAAGTAAGCTTGTTCGTTCTTCTTGTTCTTTGATTCCAAACCCCATTTAATTGGTAATGTACTTCTTGCTAATTAAAAAGAATACAATTTGGAACTGCTCTTATTTGTAGATTTTTATTCAAGTAAATTTGGTGGCCAACTAAATTGTCTAAAGCTTCATTAAATTGGTCATGTCACACCGATTGGTTGTAGTAGTTGATTTTGAAGGATTATAGGAGTATTTTGTGATTAGATAGTGGTTTAGTTTTGGTTGTTCTTATGCCTCTGGTCATTCATTGATTCTCTCGTTAGATGTGCTTTGTGTTACTCTTCCCTATCGAACTTCTATATTCATCGTAATCTCTTGGAGTCTCGCTTTATGATTAAGGCCCCAATGTCCTTAAAGGTAATACTTTGATAGCAATTAATTCAATGCAAAACACTTCTAGCTTTAATGTTGTAAAAGCACGTTTACTTTAAGTAAACATTGACTCTATGGCTCTATGGTTTCTTTATCTTACATAATTGATAAATTGTTTAGCTGAAATTGGTTTAGTTAGTAAGTTTAGGGTTATTAAGCTGAAATTGGTTGTTATTGAAATTTTGGGATGTCTTACTTTTAAGGGGAAATGCTGCCGAAATTTACTTAAAAGAAAACATGTCGTTCTTGAAATTGACATGAACTTGACTGTTGTTGGAAATGTTAGGTTGTAATAAAATGGGTCATAGTTGGATGAATGCATTGAGAACTAGTGAAGAATATGAGAATGGGGTGGAAGAGTTTATTGAATTTGCTAGAAGGAATGTGGCCACAAAAATGGGATGTATTATTGTCCATGTGTTAATTGTTTAAATGGGAGTCGAAGGGTTATTGCTGATATAAGGGACCACCTACTTTGTGATGGAATACACCTTCGATACACAACGTGGATATGGCATGGTGAGGAAGTAAGTACCGGTGCGGCCCCATGCAAATGAAGTTGAGGTAGATGATGATGATGGAATGGAGAAAATGATTAATGATGTTGAGGCGAATCTTTTGCACAATCGGGTGAATATGAAAGCGTGCGGAGTGATGCAGAGACACCTTTGTTCCCTGGTGTACTAAGTATACACGGTTGATCGCGACCTTACATTTGGTCAACTTAAAGGCAACTTGTGGGTGGACCGATAGCGCTTTCACGTCGCTGCTTGAATTGTTGTGTGATATGTTGCCAGATGATAATGTACTTCCAAATCGTATGTATGAGGCCAAGAAAATCTTGTCTACGATGGGTATGGAGTATAAAAAAATACACAGTTGCCCTAATGACTGCATATTGTACAGAAACGAGTACGAAGGCCTCAGTAATTGTCCGAAGTGTAAAACTTCACGATACAAAGTGAAGAAAGTTAGTGTTTCTGGAGAGCAGACAACAAAAAGGCAACCTTTGAAGGCATTGTGGTATCTTCCAATAATTCCACGGTTTAAGCGTCTGTTTACTAGTGAAGCAACGGCGAAGAAGTTGAGATGGCATTCTGATGAGAGAATATCCGATGGAAAATATCTTCGGCACCCGACTGACTCTCCGCAATGGAAGAAAATAGACGAAATGTTCCCTCAATTTGGCAAATGAGCCAAGAAACCTTCGGCTGGGCTTTGTACAGATGGCTTCAATCCGTATCGAACTCTTAGCAGCACCCATAGTGCATGGCCGGTTCTCCTTGTAATATACAACTTACCTCCCTGGCTATGTATGAAACGCAAGTATGTGATGCTTTCTATGATGATTTCTGGACCAAAACACCCGGGAACAATATCGATGTGTACTTGGCGCCTTTGGTTGAGGATTTGAAGAAGTTGTGGGAGGAAGGCGTAGATGTGTTTGATGCATATAAGAAGGAGCACTTCAAGTTGCGTGCAATGATTTTTACCACGATAAACGACTTTCCTGCATACGGAAATTTGTCAGGGTACAGTGTGAAGGGGCATAAAGCATGTCCAATATGTGAAGCAGACACAAACTTCCATCAACTAAAGCACGGAAAAAACGGTCTACCTCGGCCACAGGAGGTTTCTTCATCGGTTCCACCCATATCGTAAGTTAAGAAAGCGTTTTAACGGCTTACCGGAGCAGAATACGGCTCCAAAGGCGTTAACCGGAGAGGACGTTTATAGTCGGGTGAAACATATCAACGTCATATTGGGTAAGCAGCAAAGGAAGGCGAGTGAGAAGAATATATGGAAGAAGAGATCAATTTTCTTTGATCTTCCATATTGGCGTAGTCTTGATGTGAGACACAGTCTTGATGTGATGCATGTGGAGAAAACGTTTGTGATAGCCTTGTCAGTACTCTTTTGCACATACCAGGGAAGACTAAGGATGGAATTAGTGCGAGACTAGATCTGGTTGACATGGGAATAAGAGAAAGGTTACATCCACGAGTAATGGAAGATGGTAAGAGGGCATACATGGAGCCAGCAACTCATACACTATCAAAAGCGGAGAAGAAAAGTTTGTGTGGATGTCTATATGACATTAAGGTGCCACAAGGATATTCTTCTAATTTGAGAAAGTGTGTCTCAATGAACGATTTGAAGTTAGTGGGAATGAAGTCCCATGATTATCATGTGTTGATGCAACAACTACTACCAATAGCTATAAGAGGCATTATGAAAGATGAAGTTCGATCCACTATAACAAGATTGAGTATTTTCTTCAATGCTATCTGCAACAAAGTCATTGACATTGAAAAGTTGGATGAATTGGAGAATGAGGGTTATATTATTTTGTCCCAACTAGAGATGCATTTCCCTCCCGCCTTTTTTGATATCATGGTGCACTTGATAGTGCACTTGGTAAGGGAGGTAAGACTGTGCGGTCCAGTTTACCTAAGGTGGATGTACCCTTTCGAGCGATACATGAAGATCTTAAAAGGGTATTCTAAAACCCTTATCGGCCGGAAGCCTCAATAGTTGAGAGATATGTAGTTGAAGAGGCTATGGAGTTCTGCAAAGATTATCTATCAGGGCCGACGATACAATCTCAGCATGACGAGG
Source organism: Acacia pycnantha (assembly GCA_025563575.1). Classification (NCBI taxonomy): domain Eukaryota; kingdom Viridiplantae; phylum Streptophyta; class Magnoliopsida; order Fabales; family Fabaceae; genus Acacia; species Acacia pycnantha. Next base: position 1,241,322 of record JAMWYP010000027.1, on the reverse strand, counting down.
GGATAAGCGAGGGAACTCGAGGAATCAAACTGAAGAATAAGCCTCGTGAAGAGGTGTTGCAAGCACACCTGTACATCTTGAATAATACGGAAGAAGTTCAACCATACATTGATGAACACAGAAAGAGTTTGAAGAATATGAATCCAAGGAAGAGTGACATGCAGATAGCGAATGAGCAAAAGAAGACGTTCATAAAGTGGTTCAGTGAGAAGGTATTGCACGAGACCGGAGTGTCAGATACAATCGAGTGGTTAGCTTGGGGGCCTTCTTTTCAGGTCATCACTTGGAGCGGTTACGATGTCAACGGATATTCTTTCTACACAAAAGACCAAGATGACAAAAGCTGTGCAAAATAGTGGGGTGATGGTTGAAGCTGAATCCATGCACTTTTCGAGTTCGAAAGACAAAACCCGGTGGTAGCATCAATGGCCTATTATGGAGTGATCGAAGAAATATGGGAGATCAACTACAGCAAGTTCAAAGTTGCTTTATTGAAATGTAAGTGGGTTAGCAATAATGCTGTTGTAATAGATCCTAAATTTGGATTTGTCTCGCTTGATCTTCAAAGACTTGGTCATAGAGATGAGCCATTCATTTTAGCAAGTCGCGAAACAAGTGTTTTATGTTACGACCCCGCAAATAAAAGAATGTCCATTGTACTTCAAAGTAAAAATGAAGTATGGTGAAGAATCCTTGAACCTTGACGATACACTCCCTTTCACAACAAATCCACCTACAACACGTGAAGTAGAATTGATAGATGATGAAGAATATGCTGCAAGAAAGGATCATTGTGAAGGAATATGGGACACCATGTAAAGTAAGATCTTCAGTTACAAAATGATTTGTTTAACTACTATGTTCTTTTTGTGGTCGTTTAACATGTTGGTTCATTTTATTAATCTGTTTATTATTTAAAAACCTATCTAACATAAATGATTGGTCTTTGATGAACAGAATATGTCTAGCTCGACGAGTCATCGGGAGATAGGGTTGATATGCCCGTTGAGAGAAAAGGGAGAGGTAGCACACACATGGGTGAGCTAATTGCTCGCCGTGACAGTCAGAAAAAGAGGCTGCATGTGGAGTTTGATGAAAATATGAATCCAGTTGGCAGAGAGGAAGACAGCTTCATTAGCTATTTAGGCTATCTGGCTCGAAGCAAAGTGCGTATTGTTTACTCAGCTTGGAAGTTCGTTGATGATAAGACGAAGGATTTGATTTGGACACAGATTTTGGTATCTCACTTTCGATATATCTGCATTTGTATCTTTAGTCTTATTACTTGATTTCTCATATCTTCTCTTTCACCTTGCAGCAAACATTTGATGTCCCTAACACTAAGGCCATGAGGAAGCATTGATGGGCGAAGTTCGTCTCCGTTGGAAAGATTTTAAGAACAAGCTGACAAAAAAGTATATTCGCGGGGCAAAGAGGGACCAAGATCCATGTAAGACCTATTCCTTCATTTCTCCGGAGGACTGGAGGGAGTTTGTGGCGTCCCGGCAGAATCCTGAATTTCTGGTAAAATTTCTGTCATATCTTATCTTTAATTTGAATCTACTTGAATTCGTACGATCAGTTTTGTTTGTTTTCGTGTCACAGAAAACAAGCCAAGCCAATAGAGAGAGGCAAGCGAAAAATAAGTATCCGCATTGCTTGTCTAGAGGTGGCTACAGAAAGCTGGAACGAAAGATGATGGAGGAAGAGCTGCAGCGATTGAAGGAAGCTTCCCAATCCGATCCTTCCACTGCTATCCAGGCCCCCCAGCGTCCTCCTCGTCACAAAAAATGGAAAGTCATGAGGATGAAGGGGGACAAATACATCAATGAAGATGTTGCTGCGGTTGCCTCAAAGATCGTAAGTAGTTGAATTAGAAGTATTAAATAGCCTCGCTTGTTTCATACTATATAAGAGTTTAGTTATTATTTATGAAAAATCTTATGGTACAGATTCACTTGAGCAGCAGAGTAGCCAAGGCTCATTCACGCCGGTACGCGGCAGGACATTTTGTCGACGGCGATTGGGAAGCCGGATTACCCTGATGCTGTTCGAGGGGAGACGAGGGGAGTGAGTGTCGCAAAATTTTTCGGACGACGTTCACGTTTGTATGACGCAGAGAGCCAGCAGGAGCTTGAAGCCAGAATTCGAGCAAACCTTATGAAAGATGTTATGGCACAACTACGGGGTGAAATGCAAGCTATGGTACAACAGAGGTACATATTAGCGGACCTTCTCCCCCTCCGAGAGGTAGTTATTGGCGGACCGTCTCACACCGCAGAGGTGCATATTAGCGAACCGTCTCACACTCCAGAGGTGCATATTAGCGAACCGTCTCACACTCCACAGGAGGTATAGCTTGCACCCTATATTTGGATGACACACACCGGCGGATTGTTGCCGATGGTCTTGTTTACCCAGAACAAGACAAACACCACAACAAGCAAATTCCAGAAAACCAACGTCGGGTGACTGTGACGAGTGTGCGAGAGGGGGAAGAAGAGACAGCCGTCCCGATTGATGATGAGGAGGTTACCACACTAGGCGCTGCCATCACATGGTTCATCCTTTGGCCGGCTCATCTTATTGAGATGTGGACGACACTTGCGATGGTAGGAAATACATTACTGATTGAGTGTGAGTTGTTTCCGATTGATTTTCATTGCTCATTCACTCATAATATGTTTTTTATGTTTTCATAGGATGAACAAGCTGCTGGCTTATTTCCGTACCTAGCACAGCTGCAAGAGATGTACAAGGACATCGGCCTCATAAGCTTGCAGATGCCTCCGGGCATTGTCGGTGCAGAAAAGACATATCCGATGACATTTGACAATAAAGATTTGATGGAGTTTTTGACGATGGATTGTTTAGATATACAGTTTCTTCAACTTGCAATCCTGTAAGTTTGTTTAACCCTTTAATTATGTTAGTACTCTTTTTTTGTTTAAGATCTTCAATAACATTTATCATTTCATTTCATAGTGTCTCGCCGTGAATTATGCGCGCACACCGCGAGCGAGTTTGTATGGATACTTATGTCCTGGATGCACGGCTTCGGCTCAAAGACGTTACCCAGAGGTCAATTTATGTTGGTCTAACAATGGGCGACGGAGGGTCGTCTTGTTATCTAGCGCCAATACATGAAAGGTGCATACTTTTGTTTTGTCTGATAAGATTTTTGTGTCAAAATTGCGGTCTTATCTTAATTTAATATTAATACGTATATGTTGTAGTGGTCATTGGACGCTGTGTGTTGTTTGTCCGAGCAAGAACTCCTGTTATTGGTTCGATTCAAGAAATGGCAATCCTACCGAGGATATCAAAACATGTTTGCCGAGTAAGTAAATTTTTTTCTGAATCGTCGATTCTTCTTTTAAATGAATGGTTTAACATGTCTGTTAATTTCCATTTTAATGATAGGGGCCTCAAAACGTATAGACAGCTTATCAATGCAAAAGAGCAGGGAGGACCGAAGTGGTTTAAACCGACAATGAGTAGTTTCAATTCAAGTTATTTCATTGACACAATAGCTTTAGATATGCCTTTATTCGTTTTTAACAATTTGCCTTTGATTTATAGTGCCATCAACAACCGTGGAGCACCGAGTGCGGATATTACGTTATGAGTTGGATGCAATCCATCGTTAACAGTGGACGTACTCAAGGTTTTCAAAACGTACGTAATCGCTCCGTGATTCTCAAGTTTATTTAATTTTTGTTGTTGTACTTGAGTTGTTAATTATTTCCTTCACTTAATTGGTTTATCTTATACCTTGTTTCCCCAATTTACAGTTTTTGGGTACTAAGGATCCGTACTCGCAGGATGAGATCGATTCGGTTCGAGACATGATATCTAGATATCTTCTTCAACACATAGCGTCTAGTTAGTACTGAGCATGATTAATTAATATGTTAACTGTTGTTCATTTGTATGTATTTGGTGTTTTGTCTGTACAAAATATGCAATTTTGGTGTTATATATAGTCTGTTTATGTATTGTGTTAGAGTGAGATTCTTCTGTTGCTTGTGGTGGTTTCTGGCTGATTCTTCTGTTAGAGTGTGATTCTTCTGTTGCTTGGTAGATGTTCATATTTTGTAGTTTACTTTTTAAAAAAAAAATTTCAACAAAGGCGACCTGATTTTTAAATCAGGTCGCCTTTGTTACGATAAGGCGACCTGATTATAATATCAGGTCGCCTTAAGTTCAACAAAGGCGACCTGATTTAAAAATCAGGTCGCCTTTCTTGAAATTAAGGCGACCTGATAAGAATATCAGGTCGCCTTTAAGGCGAATTCTATCTTCTTATTTACCTATATAAGGCGACCTGATTTCAAATCAGGTCGCCTTATTAAAACGACCTGATCTAATATCAGGACAAAGCTTCATGTTGTTTTTCAATTTTCCCCATTAGCGATGTTTTTGGCTTTTCAATTTCCCGCTGCAATGTTTTTTTGCCGCTGCTATTTGGGGGAAAAAGGACATACAACGACTGTTATTTAAATAAAAGTCGTTGAAATTCAACGACTGTTTTTTAAAAAAGTCGTTGTATGTCACAAACTTTCAACGACTCTTTATTTTACGACCCTTGAAAACAGTCGTTTAACAGCCTCAAAAACGGTCGTTAAAAGTGTTTTTTGTAGTAGTGATTTTACCAAAGTAATGCAGTTGGTGGCGCAAGAAAAGGTCACGTGACTTGTTACGTAAAAAAGACTCACGCCACTTTGACAAAATGCGTCAGTTTGTGTCAGTCCGTGATGAAAATTCACGCCACTTAGTGGCGTGAATTTTCCTCACGGGACTTGTCCCATGAACTTTCTTCACGGGACTTGTCCCGTGAATTATTGGAATCAGACCCAAGTGGGTCTGATTCCATATAAAAAATATATATATATAATAATATATAATAATAATAATAATAAATGATAAAAAAGTGGAATAATTTTAAACTCTAGTTCATTTAATTTGAAGTCAAAAGAAAGAAAGCAGGGAGCTGAAATAACTCATTAAGAAAGCCTTTTAAAAGATTACGCGGTACAATTTGGTTATAACAACAGATCACAATACAGGGGATCTATATATTTGTTATACATCAAATATTTTTATAACAACAGTATTGATTTTGGGATCTGTATCTTTTTTTATAACAACAGATCACAATACAGGGGATCTATATATCTTTTTTATACACAAAAAATATTGTTGTTATAATCAAATTAAATGAAGTAGAGCTTAAAATTATTCCACTTTTTTATCATTTATTATTATTATTATATTATTATATATTATTATTATTATATTATTATATATTTTTATTATATTTTATTATATTTTTATTATATGGAATCAGACCCACTTGGGTCTGATTCCAATAATTCACGGGACAAGTCCCGTGAAGAAAGTTCACGGGACTGACACAAACTGACGCATTTTGTCAAAGTGGCGTGAGTCTTTTTTACGTAACAAGTCACGTGACATTTTCTTGCGCCACCAACTGTATTACTTTGGTAAAATGTTTCCAATCTTCTTTAATTAGGTAAATTTTTTTTTTAAAAAAATTATTTTGGGCAAAAAGCCTGCTGCTTAGACCTCACATTGTTTATTCACATAATACATTATATATATATAGAGAGAGAGAGAGACACACACTCCTTCTAGTCTTTATTATAAGGCACTAACTAATTTTTCTCACAAACCAATAAAAATAGTTAAAGTCAATAAAGTTGTCCTAAACTTTAAGTAATTTCCAATGTTACCCCTACTAATTACACTAAACTCTAATATCATATTAATTATTACTCTCACCCAATACCCTTATTAATTATAGGCATACATGAAAAAATAATTAATGCTCTTTGGGAACAAGCAAGTTCCTTATAAAGAGGACAAAATAAACTTGTTAGTTGGTGCCTTATAATAAGGATCAGAGGGAGTGTGTGTGTGTGTATATAACAATTAAGAAAAGGAAAAATACAACAAAAAGAATTTTAAAAATAGGCAAGGATAAAATGACATTTCAAATATTCATAACACCAGAGAAATGTTACTACTTGATTTGTCTTTTTAAAATGGGTTAAGGTGCAGATTACCAATAAAGTGTTACACCAGGAGTACCCAGTACAAATTTTTTTTGAGTAGACCATGACTACAAAAACAAAAACAAAAAGTGCAAAATATCACAATGCCGTTAAAACTAAAGTAACAGCCGTTACTTTCCAAGTGCAGATTTGTCAACAAAATGTTACCCTAGGAGCACCTAGCACAAATAAGTTTTGAAGGGACCAAAAGTACCAATCAACGATTAAAAATAGGTAACTAGCACAATCAACAATTAAAAATAGTTAACTAGCACAATGACGTTAAAATCAAGCTAACAAACGTTTGGTGCGAATTGAACATTATGCAGTTGACTGGTGAGAGTATTAAGGTGACATAGATCTAGTTCTGCGTACAAACTTATCTCTTAGCCTTAGATCTCTGCCTTTGACAAGTGACTCAAGAATCCTTATCTCTTCTTCATCCTCTTCTCCTTCCACATCCAGCAAGGGAGCAAGAACCTAAGGTCGCTCCAAGTGGGTTGAAAGCTGTTCTGTGGTAGAACACAAGTGTCTAGCCTTTGGGGCTAGGTATAATTGATCTTGGATCAAAGGTAGCGTCCGCTGATATCTATAGGGGAGATAGCAGCGGTCACCGGTGGATCACTGTGCTACACGGGGTGCCTCCTTCCCAGGCGCTGATTCGTGGGAGGCTTCCGCAGGAGTTCTTCTATTGGGCCTTCCTCTGGTAGGCCCATTATTTGAATCCATAACAGTTGCCCCCCAAGCTCAGGAGTTCGGGTTTCTGAGCTGCTGAGATTTTTCTATCTCGGGCTCTCCCCGTTGTGTCTATCTCGGTTTTGGCTAAGCTCCAAGAACTAATTCCCGACTTGCCTTGTCCACGGGTCCTCAGGGATTAGTTCCGGGCTTTGTCTTTTACCGGGTTTCTTTACCGCAACACCTAGTTGTTTTTGTAATAACGCTGCCATGTTTGTTTTTCACCAATGGCTTGCTTGCTTTACTCATTTGTCGTTTTTGCCCGCGGTTCGTATTGACTTTTGTTTTTTGAGGATTTCCTATCCAGCATTGTCCCCAATTTTTTGGTGGAATGGGGACACCTGGCATGTGGCGTATCGTTTCTCATCCGACACTATGCCATTATTCCTTTTCTTGGAACTCTGCATCGCCATTGTTTCAACCTATCCTCATTCAATGCCGCGCAGCCACTGCTGTTTACTCACGCTTCTTAACGTTAGTCATGATTTCTTTCGCGAAATCGAAACGTCATGGGAAGCGAAACGTCATCTCCCTTAAACGTCCCACCTGAACTGAAATGTCATCTCCCTTAAACGTCCCACCTATTGCTGCCTGACCCTCGCGATCCCCCTGGGCTATAAATAATTTCATCGCTCCTCATCTTCTTGTGCCACCTTGGTCTGCCGCCTTTTCTTTATTAACAGATATCTTGCTAAGAATGATGAGTTTACCAGTGAGAACCGGCGCCCTTCATTCTTCCGGTCATGTGGGGAAAAAGACAGCGATCGAGAAAGAAAGGAAGCCCTTCCAAGGACTGCGACCTTGGATTCAAACGCGTTTGCCAGTCTTCAAGCATATTCCATGGTGGACGCCTGGGATCCCAAACGCATTTGCCAGTCTTCACGTCTGGTTCAATGTCGTACAGGGTCCTAGGGAGACTGAAGCTGTATTTGAGCATCTTCTAGTCAGAATCTACCTCCATCAAGGGAGGCCCGAGGCCCGATTAGCGGTTCTGGACTTATCTAGGCATTCCTAGGGTCTGCTGCATATTTGGTGGGAACTTCAAGCCACGAGACGATCCGACCGAATAACAATGCAGTCTCCGGCGCAAGCTAACCCATTCAAGGCGTGATGGATAGCTAGCCACCATCAACTGTTGTAATTAGTGGGTTCATAAATGTCATTTACAAACTTCGGCCCACTTGTTGTACTATGCTTTTGTAATTGTCTTTGTAAATGAGTTAGCCAACTTGTTTCTTTGTAAGAAAACCATGTTACCTGTTTGAGTATCAATAAAAGGCTGTTCTGTTATCCACTCGCATCTGTTGTTGGCTTCCTCTTGTGTGAATGTCCATATTCCGCATTTGATTTCCTAACTAACTCGGCTGTTTGGACCTCCCGTTTTCACGTACCCCGGTGTCTTGCATTCCTAAGCAACCCGCGTTAGAAACCCACCGGATCTCGCAATGGCCTGTTACTTCGATTATATCATCCCGGTCATGACCGCTGTGACCCATACCGAATTGTTATCGCTGGCAGACTTCAATTGAAATCCCTTAGTCGAATGTGAAAAGACATACTCCTTTCTGCCAGACTGACACGTTGTAACGTGTAACTGCGCCTCTAGACCTGCGCGCCTCTCAATAGGCGTTTGGAATCCGTGCCAAATTAATGCGCACGTCGCTTCAGAGAGAAATCCATACAACATCTGGACTCTGCCTCATCGCGCGTGGCCGTCACTCAGACCGCATTTCCCTTGACTTTTATATCTTTTTGGTTCCATGCTTGTCTGATATATGCGAAAATTTTCCGAGCCTTGCGTCGCTATCTTGGGTATATTTCACTGACTTTCTGGCATATCTGGTTCGTCCGAGTAGTCTTTGCTCCTTACTCCCTGCTAGATTTCCATCTTCTTTGTTCGCTTGATAAGGATAGGTTTTTAATTTGGTTGTTACGACCCTGATTTTTCCCTCTGCCAGCCCAGGAATTGTTCCGATCCTAGGTACTTGCTGATACCCCAACCTTCATCCCATCGATAGTATTGCCCGAAAGATGCAATGTGCCTGGGCTAGCCTTTAACTGTTTTTGTTTTTGATATGATTGGTCCCCACGAGTGTGCCTTTTGTGCTAATTTTGCCCTTCTCTTGCATTATCTAGGTTTAGATGGCATCGTCTTTCGGATGCAATCATCACCTTCCGTGGATGATTGCGGTTCTTCCATGTCGTCCGGAATCCAAACTCTCCAAAGAAAGTTGTCCATTGTAGGGTGACCGAGGTGAAGAATACCCTGATCGATACGGAATTTCCTTCACTCGGCGTGAGAGATGGCGAAGGGTACTCAATAAGGCTTCCTCTGGACGGCGAGTCGGTTGCCACCGTCCGACCCCGAAAAAGCCTACCTCACGTGCCCCATTTCTTTTTCTTCTACCGAGATGTTTTCGTCCAACTTGGTGTAAGATTCCCTTTATCTCGAATTTCAAATTTGCCTACTAAATCACCTCGCAGCCTAGCCCCCACCCAGCCTTCATCCCAATGGTTGGGCTTTTGCCTTAGCCTTTGAGAACCTCTGCCGGAAATGGATATTTGCTGCACCGTGCGGTGTTTATGACCTTCTATTCTCCGCCTGAACTCGGCGGGTTTCGATCACCTTCCACAACCTTTTTGGGTGGACCCGCCGCGGGAGAAGCTAACATATGCTCTTCAAACCCTTTTGCGAGTCCCGAAAAACTTCAAAAATGCGTTTGTCAAAGTCGTAGCCCACCCTTTTAAATGCCCGTGGTTCCTTCGCCCTGATAAGTGTGGGGAATTAGAAGGTGTTTTCCTTTATATTGGACAAATACCCACCATAAGTTCAAAACCGCCGACTTCGCCCCTCTCGTCTTACAAACCGAGGAAGCGTCGGTGGTGAAACTTACGAGCTTTCAAAGACACTTAAATCTTTGATGGACCCTGCCGATCACATTCCCACCGTCCTTGTTCGTCGACGCGGACCAAAGAGTATGGGATTATGTGCAAATATTTTTCAGACGTATATACTGTCCATTTATATTATTACCACGACGATATCGTTTGTTGTTTTCACGCAGGACGACCGAGGGAAGACCCGAGTTTCTTGAAGCCTTTGACGAGGGCGCCGCGGAAGGCTCGCGTCAACCCCGCGAATGCACTCGCCCCTCATTAGCGGATGAGCCCACCGTGAGTGGCGGAGTTCCAATCCCGCAGGGAGCAGGTATTGCGAAGGCTTCCCGAAAGCGTTCCGCGCCCAAAGGTGGACCAAAACATGGTGAAAAAAGGAGGCGGATGCCCAAAAGCAAAAGCGTTGTTGGAGAAGAAACCATTGTGATTCCTGCACCGCCCCCACCTGTTAGAGAGGTTCCTACCTCAACTCCCGCCGAGGCCTCGCCCATGAGAGAGACTCCTACCACGAGCCCCGTACCTACTTCATCCGCAAACTCGGTTCCATCCTCCTTCTCGATCCCTCATAGCCATGATGCTATGAATGGAGGAGCACTTTGGTCAGAGGGGGTAAACGGAGCTATTCGAGATCTTATGCGTCCGCCTTGCTCAACCGTCCCCTCCATGCCCTCTAACGAAGAAAAATTCGGTGGATTGAGATGGAGCGACAAGCCTATAAGGTGGCTTCCTTAATTCGGCCTTATGCTGCTCTCAGGATTCAGAACGCTCTTCGGCTAAGGTCTGTGAATGATTTGAAGCAGCAAATCTCCACGTTGAATGGTAGTCTCGACCTTGAGAGGAAAGAAAAGAGTAAACTCCTTTCTGAGAACCACTTTCTGAAAAGCAACGCAGATCTAGCCAAAGTTACTGCCGAGAGGGACCAGCCCAAAAGGAACCGGCGATGAGAAGGAGAAAGTGCATAAAGACTTGGCTGCCCTTAACAAAAGATTTGTCACCGCGGTGGAGCATATTGCCGAGGCCGAAACCAACTTGTCTTCCGCGCAAACCAATCGGCTACCATTCAGGCTGAGTTGAAATTGGCCCAACTTGGATTAGATGCCAAGCAAACTGAGTTGGCCAACGCCCAAGCCGAGGTACTCCGCCTATCAAATATTTGTCGGGAGGACATGCTTCTTAAAGAAAAGATGATCTCGGACAATGAGCACCTTGCTTGGCGTTCTTAAAGAAAAAGATGACGAGCTGGCCACTGCACGAATGAAGATTGCAAAATACAGCCAAATCGGGCGTTTATCATTTGAAAATGCTGTGGCTCAAATCCGGGTGCTCAATCCCACTGTCGATCTGAATACTGCTGGGTTACATCTTCAGGCTTATGTTAGCGGCAAAGGCAGGTTGATTCCCCCTGGTGGCGAAGATAGTGACGACGAGTCATCTTCCCCGACACATTCGCGGGTCTAACTGCTTCTTACTTTGTTTAGTAAAATGCCAAGGGATTTTATGTGTATCGCTCGGACAGATATTTTTTTTGCAATATAAATCCTTACTTTTGATCCCGGCCTGCCTTACTGTAGTTTTATCGCTATGCATCCGTAATTGCTTGTGTTGCTACGTGTTTTTAACTTACATGATTTTGGAAACCTGATTTTTAAATATCCTGGCTTCTACATTTTTTCAACTTACACGATTTTGGAAACGGGATTCTTAAATATCCCGGCTTCTACGTGTTTTTAACTTACATGATTTTGGAAACCCGATTTTTAAATATCCTGGCTTCTACATGTTTTCATCGTACATGATTTTGGAAACCGGATTTTTAAGTATCCTGGCTTCTACATGTTTTCATCGTACATGATTTTGGAAACCGGATTTTTAAGTACCCTGGCTTCTACATGTTTTCAACTTACACGATTTTGGAAACCCGATTTTAAATATCCTGGCTTCTACATGTTTTTAGCGTACATGATTTTGGAAACCAGATTTTTAAGAATCCTGGCTTCTACATGTTTTCAAAACAGCAGATGACAACTCTGTCGTAAAAACTGGGGATCAGTCATTCTTTATTCAACCATCCGCGTTTACAAAACGCCACACGTTTAAAATGAAAAGAGCTACACACGCCGATTTCCGAAGCTTGCCGACATCCGATCTAGATGTTTCAGCTATAGTAAGCTTTCAACTTATCTGCGTTCCATGTTCGCTTTATCGCCTTGTTTTGCAGTGTTTCCAGCTTGTAGGCGCCTTTACCGAGGTTCTCGGTGACCCGGTATGGGCCTTCCCGCTTAGGAGCTAGCTTTCCTTCCGCAACATTCTTATTGCCAATGTCTGCCCTTCGAAGTACGAGGCTCCCTTTGTCAAAAGCCCGAGGTCGAACCTTCTTGTTGTAACGTGTTGATATTAGTTGCTTGGCTGCCAAATCTCGGCAATGCGCCGCAATTCGAACTTCATCTATCGATCTAGCTCAACGGCAATCGCATTACCGTTTTCTTCTTCATTTTGCGGTCGTGACTCGCCGCCAAGATGATTCTCCAATCTCAACCGGAATCATGGCTTCGCACCCATACGTCAGCTTGAAAGACGTTTCACCGGTTGATGATTGGACACTCGTTCGATATCCCCATAAGGCATAAGGCAACTGGTCCACCCACTAGATGTGGCATCTTCCATCCGCTTCCTTAGCCCATCCACAATGATCTTATTAGCGCCTCTGCCTGCCCATTGGATTGTGGATGTTCTCTTGATGCGAAGTCTTTGCTTAATATTGAAATCGGCTACCAACTTCCGGAAGCTTTTATCAATAAATTGTGTTCCGTTGTCTGTAACGATCTCGGTGGGATGCCAAAACGTGCTATGATGTTCTTACGTAGGAACTTTTGCACCACTGCTCGACGTGATTGTGGCGACGGGTTCCACTTCAATCCACTTTGTGAAGTAATCAACCGCCACGATGAGCCATCGTAATTGTCCAAGCGCCCGCTTGAATGGTCCTAGAAGATCCATTCCCCATTTGAAAAACGGCCATGGCGCTGAGATTGTCTGAAGAGTGGCCGGAGGTGATCTGATAGCGCTAGCGTGCCTTTGGCAACTGTCGCATTTTTGGACATGAGTTTTAGCATCGGCTGCCAAGGTGGGCCAGAAGTAACCAGCCCGTATTGCCTTCCTGGCCAAAGCCTTAGCCCCCATGTGGTGACCATTTATCCCTTCATGAATTTCCAGCAGGACATACTGGGCCTCATTTGCCGCCAGGCATTTCATCATCGGAGAATGCATTCCTTTCCGATACAACTGGTCATTTACAAGTGTATACGAGGCCGCCGATCTCATGAGTTTTTTCGCCTCCAATGACTCGTCCGGCAGAATCCCTCTCTCAATGTAATCTATAATGGGTTTCCTCCAATCGTCACTATCTGAAATAAGCATCACGCAACTGGGTTCTCGAAGGTTTTGTTGAACAATGGTGCGATGATTTCCAGGGCTCTTGGTGCTTGCCAATTTGGACAAAACATCGGCCCTAACATTATCTCCTCTCGGAATGTGTGCCACTGTGACCTCGTCAAACTCCGTAATAACCTCCTTTACCTTTCCCAGGTATTTGATCATCAACGGTCCTTTTGCCTGGTAGGTTCCATTGATTTGCGAAGCTACCAGCTGAGAATCCGTGGAAACATGCACTCTGCGAGCTCCACTTTCCTTAGCTTGGAGTAGACCCGCTATCAATGCTTCGTACTCTGCTTGGTTATTTGACGTTGAGAAATTAAAGCGCAGAGATAATTCAAGAGCAATACCTTCTGGACTCTCCACGATAATCCCCGCTCCACTTCCTTTGGTGTTCGACGAGCCGTCCACAAACAACTTCCAAGTATCCTGATCTTCCCCGCCTTTGACCGGGGTCAACTCCATTATGAAATCTGCCAACGCCTGGGACTTGATCGCGTGTCGAGCCTCATATGTAATATCGAATTCTGACAACTCAATGGCCCAACCTACCATCCGTCCGGCTAGGTCGGGCTTATGAAGGATCTGTCGTATGGGTTGGTTAGTGCGAACAATGACAGGATGGCTCTGAAGTACGGTCGAAGCCGCCTTCTTGCTATCAGTAACGCAAATGCCATTTTCTCTACCTTCTGATACCGCAGCTCTGAGCCTTGCAAGGCTCTACCTACAAAGTATATAGGACTCTGGCCTTCCGTTGTTTCCCTAACCAGCGCGGCGCTTACTGCCTCGTTCCCTACCGATAAGTACAGATTAAGCTCTCTCCTGCGGGGTCTTGTCGCACGGAGGTGCAGACAAACATTGCTTAATTTTGCCAAAAGCTGCTTCGCATTCAGCCGTCCATCCCTCAGATGCTTCCTTTTTCAACAATTTAAAGAAAGGAAGAGAGCTCTCCGCGGATTTAGGCAGGAAACGGGTCAGTGCAGCCAATCGTCCAGTCAGCTGTTGAACTTCCTTTTTGTTCCGCGGGGGCTGCATGTCTAAGACAGCTTGGCATTTGTCAGGGTTAACCTCTATGCCTCTGTTTGTCAGCAAGAATCCTAGGAACTTTCCTGACGGTACTCCGAAAGCGCACTTCGCCGGGTTGAGGCGAATCCTATATCTTCTGAGCTTGTCGAATGTCTGCCGTAAATCATCAATGTGGTTTGCCTCACTCAAGGATTTGACAATCATGTCGTCAATATATACTTCCACGTTCCGACCAATCTGATCTTCAAAAACTCGGTTCATCATTCTCTGATACGTGGCTCCTGCATTTTTTAACCCGAAAGGCATCACGTTGTAACAATAATTCGCCTTCTCGGTGATGAATGCCGTCTTCGCCTGGTCCTCTGGGTGCATAGCAATCTGATTATACCGGAGTATGCATCCATGAATGATAGTAACCGAAAACCGGAAGAAGCTGTCCACTAATTGGTCAATACTAGGCATCGGAAAGGAGTCTTTTGGGCACACTTTATTTAAATCTTTATAATCTGTGAAAACCCTCCACTTCCCATTTGGTTTTTCACAAGGACCACATTAGATAACCATGTGGTGTCGTATTTCTCGGATAAAGCCGGCTTCTAACAGCTCCGCAACATGTGCTTCCAAAGCGTTCCGTCTTTCTTCCCCGAGCTTCCGCTTCTTCTGGGACACCAGGGTAGATCCCGGTCGGATTGCTAGCTCATGGCAACAAAAATCTGGATCGATCCCGGGTATCTCCGAAGGGTGCCATGCAAAAACGTCTCTATTGTCCCTGAGGAGTATTTCGAGCTCCTCTCTCATCCCGGGATCCAAAGCCTTGCCAATTTTAGTGATTTGACCAGGCTCTGTACCGAGAAGGAAATCCTCCAGCTCTCCAGTTGGTTCCGTCTTTTGCATTTTTTCCTCTTTGCGTAGATCCAACTCGACCAAATTTACCGACTTCCCTCGCGTATCCGCGTCTGGGTGCGTTGGCCGGGTTGAATCTTTCTTGACTGTGTTGAAGTAACACTGACGAGATTCTTTCTGGTCTCCTTTTACAGTAACGATCTTATTCTTCCTGCTTATCATCTTAAGCTTTTGGTGCTTCGATGATACCAACATATCCCAATTGTGAATCGTTGGTCGTCCCAAGATTACGTTGTAAGAAGAAGGAAAGTCTGCAACTATAAATCGGACTCTCTGTCTTGAAAGCATTCCTATCCCCCAAGGTCAGTTTAAGATCTACGTACCCTTTTGGACGAGTGTCCTGACCATTGAACCCGGTTAACATGGTCCTGCATGGTTTTAGCACGTCGGAATCAAAATTCATTCTCTTGAACGCATCCCAGAGGATGATGTCCACGGCACTTCCATTGTCCACGAAGATCTTTTTCACGCGGCAATTGACCAGGGTTCCCGTTATCACCAACCCGTCATGATGCCCCGGGGCGACGTCTTTCAAATCTTCGTCCGTGAAACATAACACAGGAGATTCGGGCTTGTTTAGGTCCTTTTTAAATTTTGGAGCATCTTTAATCGACAATACTTCCTTCAGATATTTCCTCTCGGCTAGACGAATCCCCCGCCGCCAAAACCTCCGCTAATAACATTGCGGTCGTACTTGGCGTCGGGAATTCCTCGTCGCTATCATCGACTTCTTTTACGCTCCTTTTTCCTCTTGTCGCCGTGGACTCCTACTCCAGTCTTCCACCCGCCTCTTGCCGCCCCTTTCCTTGGGTCCGAATCACGTATCTTTGGAGTTTCCCCTCACGGATGAACTTCTCCACCGTATTCTTCAGGTCCCAACACTGCTCAGTCGTGTGACCGTGCTGATCGTGAAATTCACAAAACCTGGTTTTGTCAGCCGTTGCTCTCTTACCAAGAGCCCGGGGTCTTTCCACCTTCTTCATTTCAGTCGCGCCGACTTCTTTCCATAGTTTAGCCTGGGAGATTTTTAACGGTGTGTATCTGTCAAACCTGGGTTCCCGGGTTTTACCACCGGTCTCTAGGCTACGCGGCGTCCTCCTGTAAGCATCTTGGTGATTTCTTTCCCGGTTTTCCCTCTCTCGGCGCGGTGGGCTCTTTGCCTTTTCTTTTCTGGCGTTGCCCGCCCTTTCCATCTGCTCTAGATCTAGATATTGCTGAGACCTATCATGAAAGTCAGCCAGGGATGTAGGCCGCCGTTTCATGATAGATTTCTTTAGCGGGATGCGACATCCAAGCCGGCTATTATACAATGCAAGTTTACCTCTTCCTTCAGTCCCGGAATCTGCAATGCTACATTGTTGAAGCGATCTAGGTATTTGCTCAAGGCTTCTCCCGATCCTTGCCTAACTTGAGCCAGTTGGAACTCTGTTTTCGGTTGCCGCCTACTGGTTGCGAAATGCGTCAGAAACTTTTGTTCCAAAGTCTTCATGTTTGGGATGGACAAATATGGCAACGAATGAAACCATAACTGCACCGCTCCCCTGAACGTTCCCGCAAAAAGTCAGGGTACCACGTCTCCGTTTATCCCCTTGACCATAATCTCCATTTTGAAGTTGTTTAGGTGTATCAAGGGGTCCTGGGTTCCATCATACTTTGGTAATTCCCTTGAATTCAATCCCTAGGGATATACCGCCGCCATAACTTTGTCCGTGAACTGACCCAAAACTCTATCTTCATCCACTTCGCCTAACGTCTTTTTGGGAGGCGGGGATGCGACATGCTGTTCCTTGTCGACACGTTCCTTGGCGACCCGGCTCCTAGCCACGGTGTCCGTGCTCTTAACCGTTTCATGCTGGATCTTGTGACTGGCTTCCTTCTCCCGGTCTTTTTGTTCACCAATAACGACATGCTCTCCTCTCTGATGTTCATCCTGGTTGATCTGCACAAAATCTGATCCAGCGATCCGGTTCGAGCTTTCACCATTCTGACCTCCAATCCGGAGCTGTTTTTCTCTCGTCTCATGAGGCCTCTTCTCTCGCTCCTCCTGCCTCCACACCATATTTTGACGCTCCAATTCTTCTCGAATAATCCGAGTGTTCTCGTCTTTTTGCCGCTCATGCCGGTATTCCATGCCATCTATACGCCGGATCAACGATCCTATAGTGTTATGGAGCAGGCGTAAGTCGGGATGCTCCATCTGGAATTCTCGAGAAGGATGAGGAAAACCCTCCACTTGAATTCCTTGACGAGCCTGGTGTAATTCCCGATTAGGATGGGGAGAATTGGCGGTATCCTCTGTCTCGATATCGACTGGTCTCTTCCCACCATCTCGCTCCGGGTCTACCGAATTTGAGTGTTGTGACAACTGTCCCAAGTTAGAGGTCAGCTGTGGTTCATCTAGTGGCGGCAGCGGTGGTCGTGTTGCATTAGTGCGACTTCTAGTGCTGGCGGCCATATTCAGTGGTTACGAATAGCTTTATGATTTTAGGAATCGAGTTGTTTGACGATCCCCACGGTCGGCGCCAATGTTCTGTGGTAGAACACAAGTGTCTAGCCTTTGGGGCTAGGTATAATTGATCTTGGATCAAAGGTAGCGTCCGCTGATATCTATAGGGGAGATAGCAGCGGTCACCGGTGGATCACTGTGCTACACGGGGTTGGCTTTCGCCTGAGGGTGATGTGTGTGCACAGTGGAACGAACCGTAAGAGTGTAATGTTCAGCGTGAGGACGTGCACAGGAGGTAACCTCTTATATATAGAGATTACCTAGGGTTTCGTTTACCTTGAGTCCTTCCACCGTGATCGTGCCTCCTTCCCGCCCACGATCGTGCGCCTTCCCTTTCCTGCATGATTGCTGGATTCTCGGCACGCTGTGAGGTAGCTGACGGAGCGCCTGATTCGTGGGAGGCTTCCCGCCAGGAGTTCTTCTATTGGGCCTTCCTCTGGTAGGCCCATTATTTGAATCCATAACAAAAGCGAACCTGATGTCCTCTACTCGATCAATATCTACCAATATTGGCTTGTTCCCTTTTCTTCACAGCCTTTCATTGGTGAATTTCAAGCAAATCCAAGTTTTCTTCTTTGGTTTTCTACTATCTCATATCGTGGCTTTCTCTAATTTGTTTGTGTTTAAAATTCAACCACCAAGCTCCATTAAAGATCAACCTAATACCAAATGGTCGTTAGCTTGATTTTAATGTTATTGTGCCAATTACCTATTTTTAATTGTTGATTGTGCTAGTAACCAATTTTTAATTGTTTATTGGTACTTTGGTCCGTTCAAAACCTAACCCCTTTTTTTAAATGGTCGTTACTTTAGTTCTAACGGCATTGTGATATTTTACACTTTTTAATTATTTTTTGGTAATTATGGTCTACTTAAAACTTTTTTGTGTTGAGGTACTCTTGACGTAATATTTTATTGGCCAATGTGCACCTTAACCGTTTTAAAATTTAAAAGAAATGATACAAATGTCCTTATACATAACTTTTTAAAAAAGTCACACTATTAAGTCATTTACAAGTTTTCTTAAGAAATTCATGACATTTGATTATATTTAAATGAAATTTGAAATGACATAAATTTTTAAGTTTGTTAATTGACACTTGGCTGCAATTTTTCTTATATTATAAACCACACTTCGACCTCAGGCCTCTTTCACTTCTATTTCTGCTTCTGGTTCCATTTTCACTTTCATAAAAAAAAACACTTCGACGTACCAATCGGGGTAAAAGGGTTTTTGTTTCTCACAAGAAGTGCTTTCTCAATATTCAAACTTGTGTGATCCTCCTTTCGGGGGTGAGACCGCTTATCAATTCAACCAATAGCTTGTTAGTAAATGGCTGAACTATTTTAAAATATGATAAGGTCTCTTATACTCTCTTCATTTTTAAATATAAAACTCAGTTGATTTTTTTAGGAGATTTTTTAAAAAATATTTATATTTATCATGTTTGCTTCAAACTAATTTGTGTGACTTATAAATTGATATATTATTTAATCATAGATATGATTAAATAACTTAATTAGTTTTTTTATTCTCTCCATAAAAAATCAACTAAGTCTTATATCTGAGGACAGATGTAGTATTACTTTAAAATAAAGAAAGCTTCTAGAAACCTCTTAAAATAAGAAAAGGAGCAAGTATTATATAAATCAAGCTACTAATGTTTTAAAGCTTTAATTGGAAATTGAATATAAAATCAAACACTCTAATTACTCTATATATAATCTATGGAGTTGTATTTTTAAAAAAAAATATACTGATACTTATCTAAAGATTGGGCCCATGGGACAGCTCTTCCAAGTTCCAAGAGTTTCCTACTTTCACACCTATGCACCTCAACCTTAATTTTTGTTGTTGCTGGATTGAGCAGGTATACCATATTACACTGATCTCCTTCTTCTCCATCTACTCCTTTGTTTCTCATTGTCAATGAATAAGAGAAGAAGCATGGAAGGGTTCATCTGGTTTATAAAGAGAGAAAAGGGGGAGTGAGTAAAAGAGAGATTAGAGAAGCAGAACTTCACTACTTGCATGCAACAACTGAACACCGAGATCTAAGGTTGGCCATGGCTGATGAAAAGTGAGAGAACAAAGGCGATAAATGCACAAACAAATGCGACAAATGCGAAGGACAGGAAGGTAAAATTTTAAATTGCATTTCATTCTTTCCACCGTGAAGCAATATCTTGCCGTGAAAAGTAGGTATTTGTGGCTTTTTCTTTAAAACTACTTTTGGAGTAGAGGCCCCTTAATACAAACACTAGGCCAAACACTCATTTCATATCGAAAGCAGCTTTTTATGTTTGAAAAATGGTTTTTTCTCTTTCGATTGTGATCCCAAATAGGCCCAAAGAGCCTATTTGGGATCACGTTTCCCAGCCTTAAAAGCTCATCTGGAGTTTTTTAAAAAAAAAGCCACTTTTGCTTTATTTACCTATTTGACAAAGCGTTCATGTCATTTAGTTTTTGGGTCCAAAGCCGCGATATTAGTGAAGCAACTTTTTGTTGCTTCTGAGAAAAAGCCACGACAATAAAGTAGAGGGAGAAGAGGCACATTGATGAATGAGAGAAATGATACTCGTGTGCCACTTGCTTTTATATATATAAAAAGATAAAACTATTGCAAAAGACCCCCCATATTTTGAGATTAGTAAAAATGCCCTAAAAAATTTAATAATAAAAATTAACTATGAGAGTGCATCCCAAGCTCAATTAATCTCCATAATTAATATTTAATTAATCTCTAAAAATAAAAAAAAAATTCAATAGTCATATCTCATATGTACCAAAATCATATTAAATATGCTAATTAGGTGATTTTTTTTTATCTACAATTTTTTTTCTGTTGACAATATTAAATTATTAACAAAATTTAGATTTGGCAACTTGTTAAGAAATAATAGGAAAAACACAAATGACATTAATTAGGATATGTGGCTATAATTTAATAAGATTCATATTTTTTCAATCATTTTTCATCTAAAATTGCTTTTCAAATAATCATCCAAACAAGTTTCAATTTGAAAAAAAGTCACTTCTACCGCCACCTATCCAAATGTAAATTATACTTACAATATAAGTTTTATCTTACCTTAAATTTACAAAAGTCGTATTGGAAAAAAAAAAATCACTTTTTGTCACTGCTAATCCAAATAAGTCCTTAGAACTAATAAGTTATAAAAAGCTAAAAAAAATAGGGACTGGGTCATAGTTGAGTCAAAAATTCAAGGACCAGTTATAAGTGAATTAATAGTTAAATAACAAAAAAAAAAAATCCCTAATCTAAACTACAATCACTATATTAATCATAAAAATCAATCCAAACTAGATGTATATATAATAATCCTTTAACATTGTAAATACTAATATTCCAATTTATATTTGATTTTTTCAAAACATTGATTTAAGTGTTTCTGAATTTTACCATCATGCCAAATGTTTTTTTTAAAGCTCATTTTCTCCTTCAGAAATTTATATGGATCTTCCATAACAATAATTTTCCTAGTCCTAGGGTGATTTCTCTCCATTTCTTTTATAACAATAATAACTCTCCTTCAGAAATTACTTAAATGCAATAAATGTGTAGGAAATATAATTTATTTTCCAAAAATACCCCTATTTATAACTAAGTAAGAGAGAGAGGGTAATAATGAGAAAATGGTTAAATACCTAATTTGCCACGGAAGTTATGCTAAAGGAGCGCCCAGCACCCGGAAGTATTTTGGGTATTATTTTTGTCCCGGAAGTTTACAAAATTGAGCAAATATGCCCCAGAAGTTTTTTTTCGGATCAAATTTTCCCCGGAAGTTTTGTTTAGGAGCAAATTTTTGTAAACTTCCGGGGCAAAAATGATATCAATCCAACGGTCAAGATCAACTGATGGGCAAAATTGCTATGTTTGTAAACTTCCGGGGCAAAAATGATATCAAAAATACTTCCGGGTGCTAGGCGCTCCCTTAGCAAAACTTCCGTGACAAATTAGGTATTTAACCCATCAGAAAATGATGAAAGAAAATGCATGATAAATAAATGATGTGAGAGAATGACAAGTAATAAGAGAAAATAAACTATTAATACTTAGAGGAAAAAATAGATAAAGTGAATTTATTATTAAGACAAACTCAAAAAAATCATATAAAAAGTGAGAGGGCCATTCAAAAAAGGATGTTATAGAGTATTGGTGCTTATATGTAAAAATTTAGAAGTATTAATAGTTTCTGTATATAAAAATTTATTTGGTAATTCTTAATGTCAAGAGTTTCAGAACTTAGACCCAAGAACCTAGCAGCAATACGATGCTCATAGCCTCATACGCAGCCAGCCAGCCAGCCCACATCACAATACCAGATATTTTATGCTTTACCTGTAACACGTGTCATTTGTATATTCATCCTTGTCCTTTAAGACTTTATCCATACAAGGTTGTAATACCCATTATTACAAAATACAGAATATTATTCACCTCATTTATTTTGGATTTGGCTTCCCCCCTTATTCTCCTTTTCCCTTCTTCTTTTTTTTTTTTACCGTCAAATTGCAATCGCAACAGTCTAGATTTAACATATTATATCTTTAAAGTAACATTATAATAATATATTTATAATATATTAAATCTGGACTATTGAGATTTTAATCCAACAGTAGAAAAGGAAAAATGAGAGTAATGGGTATAGGAGAGAAGTCAAATCTATTTATTTTGTCTTTTACATGCTTAACAATAAAACTTTTAATGTGGAATTTTTCCAATTTTCCCATTTTTATTTATTTTATCCTATTTCTGAATAATTTATATCAAATATCAGGAATTTGGATTTATTTACTTTCATAGTTTCACATTTTAATAAAAAAAATTATAAAATGATAAACTAGGGAGTAGATGATGCTTAGAGTTCTCTCGGGCTAAAACTTCAATTTTCTTTAAATAGAAAAGTCTTCAATGAATCTCTCTCTCTCTCTTTCTCCCTCCCTCTCTCTCAATTTTCATGAATATTTGAACAAGCCATTCAAACTCCAACATATTATTCATTCATTCTTTACCATCAGCAAAGTTTACAACTACTAGAACTAAACAAAAAAGGCAGAACACTTGAACTCATTAAGAGGCTACTTGATATATTATTATACAGGCAATTATTAATAGAACTAGGGTTGATAACTGATTGGGATCAGCTGGAGATTCTCGGATCTTCTCACACTTGCAGAAAACTTCTCAGACATATCAAAATTTTCATCAGGAGTGATTCCATTTGGAAGCTTCCAATCAAAATGATACAGCAAATTGGCAAGTGGAAGCTCAAGGCTGGATACAGCGAAGTTAATTCCAGGGCATACTCTCCTTCCACCACCAAATGGTACAAAATTCATGTTTGCTCCTTGGAAATCAATCGGGTTATCCAAAAACCTCTCTGGCTTGAATGTATCAGCTTCATCCCAGTGTTTGGGATCTCTCCCTATTGCCCAAGCATTGACCAAGATTCTGGTTTTTTCAGGTATCTCATATCCATTGATCACGCATCTCCCAGTGCTCTCCCTTGGAAGTAGTAATACCCCAGGTGGGTGAAGCCTTAAGGTCTCTTTCACAACTGAGCTTAAGTACTTCAATTCATGAATCTCACTTTCATCCACAATCTCTCTTCCCTTGTAGATCCTTCTCACCTCAGCTTGAGCCTTCTCCATCACAGATGGGTTTTTAATCAGTTCCGCCATTGCCCACTCTAGAGTAGTAGATGTTGTCCCCGATCCACCAATGAACATATCCTGAAAATGGGTCATGAGATCATATATATATATATGAATTAATGTGTCAGATACTACTCGTCCCGATAAGAATATTTTAGAGTTGATAGGTTTTATATTTGTCAATGTTTTCTTAATTTATTCCATTGATGCTTTTAACCATAAGGAGTAAAGAGAAGAAGGGAAATGACTAAGGTGTTTTACAAAAAATATGTTATATTGACTAACTCCCTTAATATAATCAAATTAGGTAAAAAAGTTTTATATTAAGGACCAAATGATTACTGATTTTTTTTTTATGTACAATATGTTAAATACTCACCAGAAGGACGACTTTGACGTGGTCGTGGGTTAAGGTAAATTCTAGATCCCTTCCCTGCTGAATCTTGAGAAGAACATCAAGTAGATTCTCTTCATTATTCTCATCATTGCGGCGTCTGGCTTTTCTTTCTTTGTGATCCCTGATGATGTTTTCCAATATTTGATCACTCAATTTGTGGAGCCTTTCAAGTTTAGCTTTCATTCCTGTGATCACTTGAAGCGCTTGGATGGAAGGGAAGAGATCGGCAATTGAAAAACCTCCCAACATCTTCACTATATCGTCCATTATAGATAAGAAAGCTTCTTGATCTCGACTTCCAGACTTCCCACCAAAGGCTGCTCTTGCAACTATTGAACTTATGGTAGAGAAAATTTTCTCACTCATGTTTATGATTGATCCTGTACTTGACAAGACATCTTTAGCAAGTGCACATACCCTCTCTTCCCTTATGAACCTCAAGGATCGGACACGTCTGGCAGTTAAAAGCTCTAAAGTACATATTTTTCGGAGGCTCCTCCAATGGTTTCCGATATGTCGTGAGAATCCAATGTCTATGTTATTGTACATGATGATCTTGGCAGCAAGAATGTCAGGTCTACCGGAGAAGATAAGGTCATGTGTTTTAAAGATCTCTTTTGCGATTTCTGAGGAAGAGACAATAACATTGGAAGTCTCTCCTAGCTGAAGGTGCATCAAGGGCCCATACTTGTTTGCCAAGTTTCTTAAGGAGTGATGGGGTAGTGACCCAACAATTTGATGCATGTTCCCTATAAGAGGTAACTTCCATGGCCCTGGTGGTAGGGGAAGGGTTTTTTTGGAATTTGATCGCTTGTAGTATATGAGAAGAAGGAAGCAAAAGAAGACGAAGAGGAAGATCTGGAGAAGCTCCATGATTAGACCAGTGCGAAGCTTATATACGAGTGCTGTAAAGAATCTGCATTGTTAATATTTAGTCCAATAACAATATTAAGATAAATGACTAAAGCAGTTTAAACATATCAAATTTGTCACAAATTAATACTATTTATGAAAAATATCTATAATTTCTTATCATATCAAATTTTCCAAAGTAAATATATTAACTTTAGGCCGAAAATGAATTTCAGATTTATACACACACATATTATCAGTTAGGAGATACTTGAGTGTCGAAGCATGTAGTCAAAATTTCGATTCCATTCCTAGTAGCCCATATGTAAGAAAATGATCTTAATTATAAGAGGCAAAACCTACTTATATATATCTGTACGCCCTTAGTTGTCCGCTAAGAGAATACTTTTGGTAGGGGAAAAAATGTAAATGTAATTACTTGAATGACATTAGTTTATTGTGAGCACAACCAGAATAGCGTATAGATATCTCCAATAAGCTAATCAGAATAGTATAATGGTAATTAATCAATCGAATTTATCAACATAGCCTAAGATTGAACTTGATATGTATGTAGAGGACAAAAGAGAACTTTTCTTTTGTGATATAAAAACTGAAGCAGAAAATAATTCATACCAGTGATTCAAGCTTCAAAATCAGGTTAAGATGCTTGAATAATATATTGGAGTCCGAATTCGCCTAGCTGGCCTGGAACTCCATGGAAAGAAAATGAAACACAGAAAAAGAGAGCGTGAACCCGCTGGAGATACAGAGAAGAAACAAGTTGACTGCGTTAATAAGCTCATCTCCCACTACTTGCAATTTGCAACTTTTTAAAAGGACACGACAAAGTCACAAAACTAAAGTCATCAGTAGACGTGGAGGCATGCCCTGCCACAAATATTTAAGTGAGGATAGGCATTACATGGACGAGTCCGGTTTCTCTCATTTTCGGATTTCTGCCCATCCCTCATCATCTTCTCATCCTGACCGTCGAAATCTTGATCCAAGGGCCCAGAATAATTTTTTAAAAAACCGCATGCGGTCCCGAATTATTCTGGGCCCTTGGATCAAGATTTTGACGGCCAGGATGAGACTGAGAGGGATGGGCAGAAAAACGCTGATGAGAGAATCCTCTTCCTTAGATGGACCAAATTGGAGCAATTTGGCCAATGAATTTTTACCTTAGGAGCACCCATGTAATACCCCGAAATTTGAATTAGGGAATTTAAGGGCCAAAGTGCCAAAATGACGAAAATGCCCCTAAGGGACATAAATGACTTAGAAAAATTATGGAAAATACCCTTGTAAATTATAAAATAATGCATGAGGCATGGAAATTCTAATGTTAAGGCAAAAGTTTGAAGATAAAGGAGTGTCTTAATTAAGAAAATTATCAACAAGTGATAATAAAGTAATTAAGTAATATTGAGCTAATTACTTAAGCTAAAAAGGTTTAAAATTAGTAAAAATATGTTTACTAATTAATTGGAAATTTTGGAGAAAAATAGTTGAGTTTAGGTATTTTTAAACCTAAATGTAAGAATGGACCAATAGGAAAGTTTTGTGAAAAAATTATATTAAATAATTATTAAATAATTATTTTATATAAAATAAATAAAATTAAAACGAAAATTAAAATTAAAAGGACCAGGTATTGACCGAAATTGACAAGGAAGCAATGGATAAGAATGTGTAAAAATATCATGATATTTAAGTTGCAAGTTGTAATATTTATATTATATAATTTATTATGATGAATAGTAAATTAATATTTAGGAATCGGATCCTATCTAGAGATCCAGGAATGGGGTTTCCAAAGTCAGGGAAAAATAATGATCGGTGGGTTTTTATCTTCCGTTAAACTCTTCCGGAAGTTAATTCCGAGGCCGTTTGTGCATTTTCCTAATAAAACAAAATAGGGAAAAATGCATATAGGCATATTTTTGGATATAAGGAAAATAAATTCTAACTCAACATCTAGGCATGAGTTTGAATTTATTTTGACATATTTGGAATCAGTGAATTTTTCTGAAGAAGTTGATAATTTCAGAAATGCGTTCTTTTGGTGTGTTGTATGGCCAAGAATCACTCTTCAAAATATTAAAGGGAAAATTACAACTTTGGACCCAAAATTTGAGAAGGGAAAATTACACTTTAGGACCCAAAATTTGCCTATAAAAAGGCAAGAGCTCTCTTCATTTTTCTCACCCCATTCTCAAGTGAAAACCGAAATCCTTGAGTGAGAAAGAAGAGAGAGAAGCTCTGGAGAAGTTCTCGCCGAAGTCTTCAACGGGTAAGTCTTTCGGTCTTTAGTTTTTAGTCTTTAGTTCAAAAGTTAGTAAGGCTAGAGTAGTCTTTATTTTTATGATTTGGGTATCATATGGGAGGGCTATTTTAGTCTTTATTTTCAAGAATCATAAATGCGTCGAAGTTCTAACGTGCTAGAAATATCGTAATCCGTCAACGAAGGTACGTTCGCGTACTGTAACACTAACTCTGATGTTTATGGTATGCATATATGTGGTATGTGTGTAAGAGTGTTATACTGTTTGAGTACATATAGTGGTTAGAGGATATGTTTGTATGCTGGGTGCAATCTGTCTGTATGCTGGGTGCAATCTGTCCGTATGCTGGGTGCAATCGGTCTGTATGTTGGGTGCAATTTGTCTGCATGCTGGGGGCAATACATATGCATGGGTTGTGATAGAGTGATGGTATGTGCTGATGATGTTGTGGATGTCTGTCGTTTGTATGTGTATACATAAACATGAGGTTAACCGTTACACGAGATCCGTGCACTGGATCTCAGCCCTTAACATAGCGTCAGGTTCAGGGGGACCAAGGACCGAGGATGGAGGCAAGCAGCCTGCATAGAAAACCTGACTGAAGACTTCATTTCGTGGATCGGGCAGGAGTCTTCCTTTTGATGTTGTCCTTTATTTCTGAAAATGCTCGGTTATTGAACCGCCTTTGTAATCAGATGTTTTAAAAAAAAAAAAAATTATACTGCTTTAAAAAGTCGGGTTGTTACATTTGGTATCGAGCCAGGTTGTCCTGGCATAGATCTAACTATGTTATATACAAACCATTGGTGCCGAAGGCAAGGCTAGTCTATGTGGGTAAGCCAATCAGTCGCCGTGAACTCGGTGAGGCTCCCATGATAGACACTTACCTGGCCAATTGGTTTGAGTAACGGAGTTAGGCTCTACGCCTTTTTAAAGAGCATATTTTGAAAATGAGTACTGATATAGCCCTGAGTCTGTGTACCACCCTGTTTCGGTATACCGGTTTGAAACGGTATACCATCCTGAATCGATGTACCACTTTCGGTGGATACATCACTCTAACCCGAACTTATATCTCAAGTCAGGTCACGCCGGATGAAACTCCAAGAATAGTAGAGATACGTACATGCAGTATTTGACTCATGTAGAACTTCCGATACGTATTTCCGTGCCCATTTCTACGTAGAGCGAACCAACGAGAATCTGACGACGGAAATGTTGCGTGTGTCTGTTTGCGATGTGAATACTACGTACGGTGGAGTTTATATGTGTGAGTACGATAAAGGCTGGGAGCAGTGTGAATAATAGAATGATAAAGGCTGGGTGCAATGTAAAGCGTGAAAGAGTCTAGGGACTAGTGTGATAAAGTCTACGTTATGCGGAATATCTTCCCTGTATCTAACGTTTCCCTTAATAAAGGAAAAAGAACGCGACATGGCGAATGTAAGAGGAGCCGGAGCTCCCAGAGGCCGAGGTAGAGGCCAAGGTAGAGGCCGAGGTAGGGGACGAGGTAGACAACCTCAAGTAAGAGCGATACTTGAACTCGAGCACAACCAAGTTCGAACCAACCGAAACAGAGCGAGATGCAGAGATGCGAGAACTCGATTTCGAATGCGTTAACCCACGTGTCCCGGGATCGAACACCCGCTCTCGTCGGATTTTAGATAGCTTTACCAAACCTCCTTAACGTTTTCTACATTTCTTAGTAATTCGACCGTGATCATGTCATTGAGTAGGAGGTATCTTGTGTTGCCATGGTGTATGGGCGCCATGGTGACATGTATGATATCTTGTGTTGTCATGGTGTATGGGCGCCATGGAGACATTTTGGTATTTGTGGTGTTGACCGCGGTGTATGGGCGCCTCGGGAGACACTATATATCAAAGTACAATATGACAAGATCTTTATGGTCAAACCAAAGCGAATTCTCGATCACCAGGAGGAGCAGCTGACAAATAAAGCGAAGATCCGACGCGTATAGTCCGAGATCAGAAATTTGAATTAGGGAATTTAAGGGCCAAAGTGCCAAAATGACGAAAATGCCCCTAAGGGACATAAATGACTTAGAAAAATTATGGAAAATACCCTTGTAAATTATAAAATAATGCATGAGGCATGGAAATTCTAATGTTAAGGCAAAAGTTTGAAGATAAAGGAGTGTCTTAATTAAGAAAATTATCAACAAGTGATAATAAAGTAATTAAGTAATATTGAGCTAATTACTTAAGCTCGAGCAAAGAAAATTATGAAATAATTATGTAAAGCTCAAAAATTTGTGGAAAAAGGTTTAAAATTAGTAAAAATATGTTTACTAATTAATTGGAAATTTTGGAGAAAAATAGTTGAGTTTAGGTATTTTTAAACCTAAATGTAAGAATGGACCAATAGGAAAGTTTTGTGAAAAAATTATATTAAATAATTATTAAATAATTATTTTATATAAAATAAATAAAATTAAAACGAAAATTAAAATTAAAAGGACCAGGTATTGACCGAAATTGACAAGGAAGCAATGGATAAGAATGTGTAAAAATATCATGATATTTAAGTTGCAAGTTGTAATATTTATATTATATAATTTATTATGATGAATAGTAAATTAATATTTAGGAATCGGATCCTATCTAGAGATCTAGGAATGGGGTTTCCAAAGTCAGGGAAAAATAATGATCGGTGGGTTTTTATCTTCCGTTAAACTCTTCCTAAGTTAATTCCGAAGTCGTTTGTGCATTTTCCTAATAAAACAAAATAGGGAAAAATGCATATAGGCATATTTTTGGATATAAGGAAAATAAATTCTAACTCAACATCTAGGCATGAGTTTGAATTTATTTTGACATATTTGGAATCAGTGAATTTTTCTGAAGAAGTTGATGATTTCAGAAATGCGTTCTGAAACCGACGCGACCGGACACGTTTTCGAGAAACTTCTACGAACACGGAATGCCCTGTACGGAACCAAAATTTAGGTTAACTTGGACATTTCTAGTAAGTGAGAAATTGTCTTCAAAGTTGTAAATCCAGAATTTTGAGATTTCTCCGAAATTACGCGAATCGGTACCGATCGGGAAATTGACCGGATGAGGACACGTGTCATCATCCAATTGGCTCATCTTTGGCTTGGAGAGGGGGCAGCACGTTTTGGTGTGTTGTATGGCCAAGAATCACTCTTCAAAATATTAAAGGGAAAATTACAACTTTGGACCCAAAATTTGAGAAGGGAAAATTACACTTTAGGACCCAAAATTTGCCTATAAAAAGGCAAGAGCTCTCTTCATTTTTCTCACCCCATTCTCAAGTGAAAACCGAAATCCTTGAGTGAGAAAGAAGAGAGAGAAGCTCTGGGAAGTTCTCGAAGTCTTCAACGGGTAAGTCTTTCGGTCTTTAGTTTTTAGTCTTTAGTTCAATAGTTAGTAAGGCTAGAGTAGTCTTTATTTTTATGATTTGGGTATCATATGGGAGGGCTATTTTAGTCTTTATTTTCAAGAATCATAAATGCGTCGAAGTTCGCGAAATTTTGGGAAGAAAATAGCCTATGTAGCGGAAGCGCCGGCGAAATTCCGCCAAGTAGGGGTATAGGGGCAAAATGGTAATTTTTACCTAAAATGCCGCTTATAATGCCAAATCACTAATGAAAGTGATATTACTCCTATAGGACGTCGAAATCCTAATCTGCGCCGTTACGCCGCCGACGTGCCGTTGTTGGAGATTTCACGATTTTCCGTAAACGTGCTAGAAATATCGTAATCCGTCAACGAAGGTACGTTCGCGTCTTCGTAACACTAACTCGATGTTTATGGTATGCATATATGTGGTATGTGTGTAAGAGTGTTATACTTGTTTGAGTACATATAGTGGTTAGAGGATATGTTTGTATGCTGGGTGCAATGCATCGTATCTTTGGGTGCAATCTGTCCGTATCTTTGGTGCAATCGGCTCGTATGCTTTGGGTGCAATTTGTCTCGCATGCTGGGGGCAATACATATGCATGGGTTGTGATAGAGTGATGGTATGTGCCGATGATGTTGTGGATGTCTGTCGTTTGTATGTGTATACATAAACATGAGGTTAACCGTTACCTGAGATCCGGTGCACTGGATCTCAGCCCTTAACATAGCGTCAGGTTCAGGGGGACCAAGGACCGAGGATGGAGGCAAGCAGCCTGCATAGAAAACCTGACTGAAGACTTCATTTCGTGGATCGGGCAGGAGTCTTCCTTTTGATGTTGTCCTTTATTTCGAAAATGCTCGGTTATTGAACCGCCTTTGTAATCGCCCAGATACACTACTGTTGGCTTTTTGAATCTATATATCAGTTACTCTTCCGCTCAAATGCTCTACTCTGATGGTTTGAAAAGATGTTTTAAAAAAAAAAAAATTATACTGCTTTAAAAAGTCGGGTTGTTACATTTGGTATCAGAGCAGTTGTCCTGGCATAGATCTAACTATGTTATATACAAACCATTGGTGCCGAAGGCAAGGCTAGTCTATGTGGGTAAGCCAATCAGACGCCGTGAACTCGGTGAGGCTCCCATGATAGACACTTACCCGGCCAATTGGTTTGAGTAACGGAGTTAGGCTCTACGCCTTTTAAAGAGCATATTTTGAAAATGAGTACCGATATAGCCCCGAGTCCAGTGTACCACCTCTGTTTCTGTATCTGGGTTTGAAACGGTATACCATCCCGAATCGATGTACCACTTTCGGTGGATACATCACTCTAACCCGAACTTATATCGAAGGCCGGGTCACGCCGGATGAAACTCCAAGAATAGTAGAGATACGTACATGCGGTATTTGACTCATGTAGAACTTCCGATACGTATTTCCGTGCCCATTTCTACGTAGAGCGAACCAACGAGAATCTGACGACGGAAATGTTGCGTGTGTCTGTTTGCGATGTGAATACTACGTACGGTGGAGTTTATATGTGTGAGTACGATAAAGGCTGGGAGCAGTGTGAATAATAGAATGATAAAGGCTGGGTGCAATGTAAAGCGTGATAGAGTCTAGAGACTGTTGTGATAAAGTCTACGTTATGCGGAATATCTTCCCTGTATCTAACGTTTCCCTGAATAAAGGAAAAAGAACGCGACATGGCGAATGTAAGAGGAGCCGGAGCTCCCAGAGGCCGAGGTAGAGGCCAAGGTAGAGGCCGAGGTAGGGGACGAGGTAGACAACCTCAAGTAAGAGCGATACTTGAACTCGAGCACAACCAAGTTCGAACCAACCGGAATGAGAGCGAGATGCGGGAGATGCGGAGAACTCGATTTCGAATGCGTTAACCCACGTGTCCCAGGATCGAACACAGCTCTGTCGGATTTTAGATAGCTTTACCAAACCTCCTTAACGTTTTCTACATTTCTTAGTAATTCGACCGTGATCATGTCATTGAGTAGGAGGTATCCTGTGTTGCCATGGTGTATGGGCGCCATGGTGACATGTATGATATCTTGTGTTGTCATGGTGTATGGGCGCCATGGAGACATTTTGGTATTTGTGGTGTTGACCGCGGTGTATGGGCGCCTCGGGAGACACTATATATCAAAGTACAATATGACAAGATCTTTATGGTCAAACCAAAGCGAATTCTCGATCACCGGGAGGAGCGCTGACAAATAAAGCGAAGATCCGACGCGTATAGTCCGAGATCAGGATAGTACAAAGTTTAGTGGGTAGAATACAAATTTCGAGGACGAAATTTTGTTTAACGGGGGGAGAAATGTAATACCCCGAAATTTGAATTAGGGAATTTAAGGGCCAAAGTGCCAAAATGACGAAAATGCCCCTAAGGGACATAAATGACTTAGAAAAATTATGGAAAATACCCTTGTAAATTATAAAATAATGCATGAGGCATGGAAATTCTAATGTTAAGGCAAAAGTTTGAAGATAAAGGAGTGTCTTAATTAAGAAAATTATCAACAAGTGATAATAAAGTAATTAAGTAATATTGAGCTAATTACTTAAGCTCGAGCAAAGAAAATTATGAAATAATTATGTAAAGCTAAAAAATTTGTGGAAAAAGGTTTAAAATTAGTAAAAATATGTTTACTAATTAATTGGAAATTTTGGAGAAAAATAGTTGAGTTTAGGTATTTTTAAACCTAAATGTAAGAATGGACCAATAGGAAAGTTTTGTGAAAAAAATTATATTAAATAATTATTAAATAATTATTTTATATAAAATAAATAAAATTAAAACGAAAATTAAAATTAAAAGGACCAGGTATTGACCGAAATTGACAAGGAAGCAATGGATAAGAATGTGTAAAAATATCATGATATTTAAGTTGCAAGTTGTAATATTTATATTATATAATTTATTATGATGAATAGTAAATTAATATTTAGGAATCGGATCCTATCTAGAGATCCAGGAATGGGGTTTCCAAAGTCAGGGAAAAATAATGATCAGTGGGTTTTTATCTTCCGTTAAACTCTTCCGGAAGTTAATTCCGAGGCCGTTTGTGCATTTTCCTAATAAAACAAAATAGGGAAAAATGCATATAGGCATATTTTTGGATATAAGGAAAATAAATTCTAACTCAACATCTAGGCATGAGTTTGAATTTATTTTGACATATTTGGAATCGGTGAATTTTTCGAAGAAGTTGATAATTTCGAAATGCGTTACGAAACCGACGCGACCGGACACGTTTTCGAGAAACTTCGGCTGAACACGGAATGCCCTGTATGGAACCAAAATATAGGTTAACTTGGACATTTCTACTAAGTGAGGAAATGGTTTCAAAGTTGTAAATCCAGAATTTTGAGATTTCTCCGAAATTACGCGAATCGGCACCGATCGGGGAATTGGACCGGATGAGGACACGTGTCATCATCCAATTGGCTCATCTTTGGCTTGGAGAGGGGCAGCACGTTTTGGTGTGTTGTATGGCCAAGAATCACTCTTCAAAATATTAAAGGGAAAATTACAACTTTGGACCCAAAATTTGAGAAGGGAAAATTACACTTTAGGACCCAAAATTTGCCTATAAAAAGGCAAGAGCTCTCTTCATTTTTCTCACCCCATTCTCAAGTGAAAACCGAAATCCTTGAGTGAGAAAGAAGAGAGAGAAGCTCTGGGAGAAGTTCTGCCGAAGTCTTCAACGGGTAAGTCTTTCGGTCTTTAGTTTTTAGTCTTTAGTTCAAAAGTTAGTAAGGCTAGAGTAGTCTTTATTTTTATGATTTGGGTATCATATGGGAGGGCTATTTTAGTCTTTATTTTCAAGAATCATAAATGCGTCGAAGTTCTCGAAGGTACGTTCGCGTACTGTAACACTAACTCTGATGTTTATGGTATGCATATATGTGGTATGTGTGTAAGAGTGTTATCTTGTTTGAGTACATATAGTGGTTAGAGGATATGTTTGTATCTTGGGTGCAATGCTCATACGTATCTTTGGTGCAATCTGTCCGTATCTTTGGGTGCAATCGGCTCGTATCTTTGGGTGCAATTTGTCTCGCATCTTGGGGGCAATACATATGCATGGGTTGTGATAGAGTGATGGTATGTGCTGATGATGTTTTGGATGTCTGTCGTTTGTATATGTATACATAAACATGAGGTTAACCGTTACCTGAGATCCGGTGCGCTGGATCTCAGCCCTTAACATAGCGTCAGGTTCAGGGGGACCAAGGACCGAGGATGGAGGCAAGCAGCCTGCATAGAAAACCTGACTGAAGACTTCATTTCGTGGATCGGGCAGGAGTCTTCCTTTTGATGTTGTCCTTTATTTCTGAAAATGCTCGGTTATTGAACCGACTTTGTAATCAGCCAGATACACTACTGTTGGCTTTTTGAATCTATATATCAGTTACTCTTCCGCTCAAATGCTCTACTCTGATGGTTTGAAAAGATGTTTTAAAAAAAAAAAAAATTATACTGCTTTAAAAAGTCGGGTTGTTACAACCCAGCACAAATAACTTTTAAGTGGACAGAAAATACCAACAAAATTTTAAAAATGTGCAATCAGCATAAAAAACTTTTACTCTAGGAGCACCCAGCAAAAAAAAAATTACTCCATTTTTGTGCTGACTGCACATTTCTTAAAGTTTTTTTTAGTATTTTTGATCTACTTAAAAGTTATTTGTGTTGAGCGTCCTGAGATAAAAGTTTGTTGACTAAATTGCTCTTTAACCCTCAAGTCATCACTAGATGCTGTCATTAATTTTCTTCTTCTTCTTCTATTTTTTTTCTAACAAAAACTAGTCATGCCAGTAACAAGGGGTTAGGGCTAACGGAAAATAATAATCCTTTATAAGGTGGTGAACCAATGTTTACATTCTCTCTAGTATATAGGTCACATATTTAGTGTTCAATCAGGATTGACTTAATTCAATAAAAGAATACATGTGCTTGTAAGAAAATTATTTTCTAAATATATTTAAATAAGTGAAATTTTCTATTATTTTCTTTTAAAACATGAATAATTAATAAATTAAAATGAATAATAAATTATTTAATATTTACATAATTAAATAGTTTTTATTATTTTAATTTTGTATTTTTCTTAAAAAAATTGCCAGAAATATTTCTCTTAATATTTTTATTAAAATTAATGTACCTATAATATATATCTCTCATTTAATCAAATTTATGTCTTTTTCAATTATTTTACATCTAAACTTACTTTTTTCATTATTTATCTAAATAAGTTTCAATTTTTCAAACTAACTTTTTCACAAAAGTCAATCCAAACATAAATAACATCTCATCATCTGACTTTTACTATATACTTTAAGTTTGCAATAGTTAGACGGAAAAAAAAAAAAATCCACTTTCCCCCCTTTTTTTTTATCATTCCACTTTTTCCACGAATAATCCAAATAGCAAATTTGGCACCCACGACTGAATATTTATATTGTGGGAACCATGGCTTATCATACTCGCTCACCGTAGCTCTCCCTCTGTCTCCTCCTTCCTATCTATTTTTTCAATGGAGCTTTTGATAAGAAATAAGGCATGGTGGCTTTTTATAAAAAGCTCCTTTTTAATAAAAGTAACATTGATATAACGTTGAATCCATAAAACATCCTTGGTTTTTTGTTTTTTGTCTTTTTATTTGAACGCACGTTGAATGCATAAGCCATAAGGAGAGCGTTGAAATCGTCAATTCACTATCTGCCATTGAATCATCATGTGACCATTTACTCATTTTGACAAGAAACTACTTGATGGATTTAGAAGATCCAAAACACTGATCCGTGTGAAAATACTTTTAGCCAATCATAATCTCACATCACGTCCCATCTCTTTACCAATACTCCATTCCCTTCAATCTCGCTTTTCTTGTCTAACAAGAACGAAATTTCCTCACGCACTCTGCGATGCAACAATTCAGAAACATTACAGGGTATCCTCTCCTTAAACTTTATATACACATCCTTTTCCCCTCTTTTATAGATCACTCGTTCTTGTTAGACAGCTCTCATTAATTTCATAGGTCACTCATTATTATTCAAATAAAACCAACCAAATTTTTAGTGCGGGGTCCTTGTTGCAAAGATGAAGTTGTCCAAATTTGAACGGCTACTTTGTGGAAAAAATGGGAAACCGACATATTATGTGGAAAAAATGTGGTTATAGTGTACAAGTCAAGTCATGAGGGAAGGTTCGAGCAAAAAAAAAAAGTCATGAGGGAAGGAGCATGTAGATTAAAAAATATTATGTCCAAATGTAAATCTAATGAAGGCCATATTATTAAAAAAAATATAGAGCATGTAGATTCCGGACGCATCTCATATAAATAAAATGCGTTTCATTTTCCCGGGGGGGTTATATATATTTTTTTTTTGTTGCCAAGAAGAATTTTAGGAAAGGGGTTGGGTCACCCACAATCTAAGGGCAGGGCGCTTGGAGCCCAGTCCACAGGGTATACTGGACAGAGAGTACACATGCCTCCACCTCTACCAGCGTTTCCACTGCTTCCTAGACCCCTAGGATGCCTCCCCAAACACCTTGACCAACGCAGGGATCGAACCCCCTCCCTAAATCCATCGGAATTGCAAGAAAATGCCCCATTGGGCTTTTAGCATTCTTTAACTGCCATGCTGTACATATAGCTGAGTTGGGTTGAGCCTGCAACAAAATGGACGATATTTCATCAGAACAGGCTGGACCCGATTTGTCATAGTTTGGGCTGAGATGGGCCTGATCATGCAATCAGAGAAAGCTGTTTGGGTTAGAATCGGCCTGATCCATGTAATAATAAACCAAGGCTTATATAAAAAGGGTTAACTATCGATTTTACCCCTGAAGTACGCCCCTATGAGCAATTTTGCCCTTGAAATTTTGGGCGTAGCAATGTTACATCGAAAGTCTCAAAACGTAGCAATGTTACCCCTCTGTTAACTTTCCTACCGGTCAACTAACGTTTGACCGTTAGGGCTGTTAACGGATGGGCAACATTGCTACGCCAAAAACTTCAGGGGCAACATTGCTCTAGGCGTGTACTTCAGGGGAAAAATTGATACTTAACCCTTTGTAAGCTTTATTCTCTCAATCATCTCTGCTTACAATGCACAAGAGGTTTGTTAATCGTTCGCGTAGATAATTCTACAGGCGAGTGATTATTGTTTGGAAAAATTCATTTGAACTGCCTGCGATGTACTCGTTTGATCTTCTGTTCGGACAAATTTGTTCCTTATTTTTTTATTTGATTTGTTCGAAACATTTTTCAAGACAAATTTCGCAGGTGAGTGATTATTGTTTGATTTGCAAATGCTTGCGATGAAGGACGCTTTGGGGGGAGAAGGAGTAGGCTAGCTATGTTTACTTTTTTTAAAAAAATAAAAATTAATTGTCACCCCTACCCTCCTGTCATGATTATAATTTAAAGGGTTAAAGAGCAATTTGGCCAACGAACTTTTATCTTAGAAGCGCCCAGCACAAATAACTTTTAAGTTGATCAAAAATATCCAAAAACTTTTAAAAATGTAGAATCAGTACAAAAAGAATTTACTCCATTTTTGTGCTAACTGCACATTTTAAAATTTTTTTGGTATTATTTGGTCACCTTAAAAGTTATTTGTGTTGGGCGCTCTTGAGGTAAAAGTTCGTTGGCCAAATTGCTCCTTAACCCTAATTATAAAATCGGGTTGACTTCTTATTTGAAGAAAGGGTTAAATATCAATTTTCCCCCTGAAGTACACGTATAGAAACAATGTTGCCCCGGAAATTTCAAAACGTAGCAATGTTGCCCCTCTTTTAACAGCCCTAACGGTTAAACGTTAGTTGACTGTTAGGGCAGTTGACGAAGGTGCAACATTGCTACGTTTTGAGACTTCCAGGACAACATTGCTATGCTCAAAATTTCAGGGGTAAAATTGCTCATGGACGCATACTTCAGAGGCAAAATTGATACTTAACCCTATAAAAAATGAGGCTATTTTATTTATATTTAAATTTTTATTTGATGATTCCAAATAATTCCTTCTATTTAATTAGTTAAATTTATCTAATAATTTTTTCATGTCTTCCTTCTCAGTTGTTTCTATTTTTTTTTTATAATTCACTATTCCTCATTTAGTATTATATTATATTAATTGTTTTCTCTCATTTTTTCCATAATTTTATATGATTCCAAATAATTCCTTTTATTTAATTATTCAATTCAATATTAATTGTTTTCTCTTTTTTCTATAATTTTATAACTTCTAAAGGTTTGGGTATATATTAGGGTAAATGAGCAAAAATACACATGTGTTTTACTCCCGAGAGCACCCAGCACCATATGCTTTTTTTGTGAACAAAAATACACACGTGGTTACCATTTTGGAGCAAAAGTCACATCCCACCGTCATGTTACTGTTCACTTCAGCTCTTTCTCTCTCATCATTTATTGATTGTAATACTTATAATTTAATAATTGGTAATATTTATAAAGTATCATTACATGTAATCTTCCACCTTTTTTTCCATGTGTCATTCACATTCTTCAGTAATATATTAATTTTTTCTCTTTTTTCCACAACTTTATAATTTAAGTTGATTTAGTAATATATTAATTCACCTTT
This sequence comes from Acacia pycnantha, assembly GCA_025563575.1. Classification (NCBI taxonomy): domain Eukaryota; kingdom Viridiplantae; phylum Streptophyta; class Magnoliopsida; order Fabales; family Fabaceae; genus Acacia; species Acacia pycnantha. The sequence continues at coordinate 1,202,510 of JAMWYP010000027.1, read as the reverse complement.
TGAGTAATTTAAGTTGCTCATTATTTGAGTTGATTTAGATGCGCTATTTTGTTGTCATATTTGACTTATTATTTGTTACGTTAATAATTAATCGGTTAAATTTGTTTTTTCCTTTAATTAGTTAATTTTTTTAATCATATTTATCTATGTATTATTTATTTGTTTCTATTTGATCTTTTTATTGTCATGCTCATTCATCCTTCCTCATTTCATATTATATTAATTTGGTCTCTTTTTTCCATAACTTTATATAACTAACTTTATTTGAAGTTGCTTCATATGTTTGTATTGTTTAATTTAACTTAATATTGTCATGCTATTATTTGTTACTATTTGTTGTCATGTTTTTTTGTGCTTTATAAATTATTTGATATTTAGTTAGTCAAATTTTTATTATTTATTTATTATTTAATAATTAATAGATATTTATGATTATTACTATGACCACTAATATTTTTTTTATTCTATTTCTTGTGCCACTTGGAGTTGCTGAATATATTTGTATTATGTAAATTATTTGAGGTAAATGGGCTATTGGCTTTTTCTTATTTTCCTTCTCTTCATTTATTTATTATTTGTTACTATTTTTTATTATAATATGTATTATTTGTTATTTATTTATTTTAATATTTAATAATTTGTATATTTATGAATTAACAATAATTATATTATTCTTCTACTTTTTCCATGTCTCACTCTTCTCATCTCATTTGTTTCTATTTGATTGTTTTTATGGTCATGCTAATTCACCATTCCTCTTGATTGTTTTATCCTTTTTACTTAAGTTCTTAATTTAATGGACTTTTGAGTAATTTAAGTTGCTTGATATGTTTTTTTAGATGGGCTATTTTGTTGTCATGTTTGACTTATTTTTTGTTGTGTTAATTAGTTGTTGTTGTTGTTGTTGTTGTTATTATTATTATTATTATTTTGCCTTTCAATGCCATTGCTGAATGTCTTACCTGAATTAGTTAAATTGTATTTATTTAATTATTATTAGTAAATTCTTTTCTTTTATACATGACTCTCTTCTCATTTGTATTTGATTTTTTTTTATTGTCATGCTAATTCATCCTTCCTCATTTTGTATTATATTATGGTTTTCCCATAAATTTATATAACTTAATGGACTTTAGAGTTTTTTTTTTTTTTGCCCAAAGAAAGTCAATTTTATTAATACCAAAACAAGAACTACACACGCTAATAGCCGAAGCCAAATTAAAGCACTCAAAAAAACCTACAAGTACAACCTACCACACAGCTTACCAAACTACAAAAGAGAAAGAAAACAATTATGAATCCTAAAGAATTAAAACAGGATCACTACTGATAGTGCAGCAGAAAAATCAGCCAACACCTTTCCTATCCTCTATGTCAGTTATATTGATACTGTTCTCCCTAGATTGCTGAGAGTCATGAAACAAAATGGTGCTTAAAGAAGATGGAACCTGATCCAGCCAAGATGGCTGCCACATCTCCTTTGTTGCAATGGCTACCAGCAAGTCTGCAGCTCTATTCCCCCGTCTTGCGACTAGGGAGATCAAAACCCCCTCCAATGACTTCCACAATCCCAGGATATCAGCAACCAAATCCCGACTCATCCACTTACAGCCAACAACAGACTTTGCATTAATCATTTTATATAAAGTTTCGCAGTCAGTTTCCACCATTATCTGCTTGCTTTGAAACTTATTCCTTCACAGTAAAGCTTCTTTAAAGGCTATACACTCAGTCATGAAAGGTGAGCTAGCCTGCACCATACCTCCCGACCCTCCAATGAATTCTCCCAAGTCATTCCTGCATACCAAACCAAACCCCGACACCCCAGTGGCTCCCTTGTGAGTACCATCAACATTTATCTTAACATACCCAGGAGCTGGAGCTTTCCAATGTCTCAATCGTACAATATTATCCCCAAATACCCTCCTGTTAAGGCTCCTACCCAGCAACTTATTCTGCCAAAATTCCTCCACTTGAGCAACCACCAGTCGCACCACCTCAGCTGCCTCTGGTTTCTCCCCTCTGAAAACCCAATTGCACATTTTCTTCCAAATCCACCAACACATAGTGGCAAATAGGGACTTACCATATTCATCCAGTAGCTCCTTCCCACACAACATGTCACACAGAACCTCCTCACACCTTCTAACAGTCCATTTACTAAATTTGAGGCCAAGGGGAATACCAAACCAGCAGAGTTTGGACCAGGAGCATAAAAACAACATATGTTCAATAGATTCAGACTCAGACAAGCAAATAGGGCACAATGGATTATCAGCACATTTCCGCTTAAAAAGAGCCTCTTTGGTGGCAATGGCATCCACTCCAACTCTCCATATAAATTGATGAATTTTAGGAGGTACTGAAATATGCCAAATACACTTCCATAAAGCTCTGGGGGTGGAGAATGACGTACCTGGGTCACGCCTTACCTCATTTCCTTGGATGCCTTTCGCCACTGTATAACCGGACTTGACTGAATAGACACCATCCCTGCTGGCCATCCAAAC